>QLOH01000290.1:600000-1191128 GCA_026901365.1 Sesbania bispinosa | reverse complement strand
AAATAAACAATTAAGTTACAAAATACTTAAAAAATTATTTTAATTGATCAAATTATAATTATAAGAAAATATGAATTAAAAATTAAATAATAAAATATGTGATACTTTATTTTGATATGTTTTAAAATTAATTTAAATAATGAAAATATATTAACGATAATTTGTTTCACATATTCTTTTCTACATTTATTTTAATTTGACAAGGGCTATATTGCATAATCTTGCTATGATATGGTTAGGGTAGAACTTGCACTATTTGATTTAAGGGCATTTTGAACATGAATGCTCTATTCTTAATTATAAAATTGAGTTTAAGAAGATTTTATGTATTTTCTATTATGTTGTTAGTTAAACAATTTGATATTTTATTATGCTTCGTTTATAGTTGATTCAATTCTAAATTATTGGTTTCTTTTGTTTCAATTGATAGATAGGTTATATGTTACAAAATTTATAGATTCTTTCCGAAGTTTTATCCAAACTGGCCCATATTTTAAGACGTGACCTTGTCTCAACATGACTTTTTTAAGATATTTTCTTAGTTACCAGCAAAAGCAATCTACAGGTTCACATCAATTAGCAAGTCATTCTATACATTTTTAGAAAGAAACTCATTTTACAATGAAGCAAGCCTAGAATTCATTGGTAAATGATGACTCATGCTTATTCATTCAACCAGATATAAGCCAAAGGTACAATACTCTAGTCGAGTTGCACCTATTACTACGAGAGAAAACCATCGTGTGTTGTTTCTAATGATGTTTTGAAATTCCTCTCAAAACCCAGCCAGAGTCCTAGCTCAAACAATGGATTGATTCTTTGTCGCACTACAAGTAACAAAAAGGATGAGTTGTTCATTTGTAACCCAATTACGAAATCTTGGTTGCCAATTCCTAATTCTCCAAAGCAATTATTTCAAGAAAACACTGATATTGATCTTAATTTCGTGTTAGAATGATACCGTGAGTTAGATTACTTCTCTATTTTTTTCTTTTTGAAAAGCAAATGTATTGGTCCTTAGTTTTTAAATGTAAGGTTGATGAGATTCTGGCAAGCGTACCAAATTTCAGCAGTATAATAGTAAGTAGAAGGGTTTATTGTATCCACAGGGAACAGTTCAGATTTAAATACTAGTTGTCACAACTATCAAGTGAGAGACTATATTTGATATGAGTGTAATTTGCAATAGTAAATAAAGAAAACAATAAATTGAGATGGTTGAGCAAGTTACTTGAACTAGGATTGAACTTCGTCTATCACACCCCTTTCGTATGTGAAACCCAATAATATTTATGAATATACACTTATAACATCTTAGCACAAATTAAAGTTATTTCACAAAGGTTCCCACAAATATGAAATACTCAGAAATAATCTACCCCCGGTTCCCACAGTGATAAATTACCCTGGATTAAAGATCTATTTGTTTACGCTATCAATTCGCCCCCGGTTCCCACAGTGACTACTATGAGCGTTTTTACCCAATCAGAATTCAAGTTTCTTATTCCTAGGTTCCCCCAAACTCGCTATTGATTTTATAGAACCACCTTCCGAATGCGCCCCATAAAACCAACCTATAATTCCGGCACACATGCGGAAGCTAAACATTAAGCACATAATAAAAATACCGATATATAAAAACAGGGATTCATAAATATCAAAGAGAATTCACATAAAGTTGGGGATTGAATCAACTACATTCAATCCTATGGGAGAGTTTAGCTACTCATGGTAGCCATTACAAACCAATAGAGAAACTGTCACACTTTTCTCTAGCTCCAGCTCTGCTCCGCCTCTCTCTCTTGATCTTTGCAAAAGTCCTATTTATAGATGAAGGAAGGCTATCTGAAATCTGGAAGGAATCTGTTTTGAAAACAGATCTAAAATCAAATCCGCGTTCTTGCGCTTCACCTGCGCTCAGCGCGTTTGAAGCGCAGGATCTAGAGAACAAAATCTTGATAGTTGCGCTTCACCTGCGCTCAGCATAGGTGAAGCGTATTTCTCGATCCAGCTTCACTTGATTTTCTCTCTTTTTAACTTCATCTCTTCTTGATCTTATCCTTGTTTACTTGGCTTTCCTTGTTTCCCTCTTTTTGATTTGATTCTGTATTTATCTTGCCTTTGAATTTAAATTGGGAAGTTATCCGCAGAATCCTTGTTTAAATGACAACTGATCTCATCTTTATTTGTTCTCATTTAAACTTCAAATCTACAGATCCTATCCTCAAATGATGCTATCTTCTTTCCTCATTCAAATCTTTCTCATAAATCTGAAAAATTAACAGATTTTATATCAAAATAGCATCAAATTCAAATTCAAAATAAATAAACACAATTATTAAAATTGTTAATAAAAAAGGATTATTTTGGGGCATAAATTACTATTTTACCCTTGATAAGTGCAGTAAAAATACAAGAAAATATCATATAATTTGCACTTATCAAATACCCCCAACTTAACTTCTTGCTTGTCCTCAAGCAAGAAAACCTTTTGCAATCAAAATGGACTCAATCCCCTGTCATGATACTCAAAAAAATTAAGGAAATAAATTTATCACCTCTTGCTAGGCAGCTGTCACTTTCCAAATGTTAGATTCAAAGTCAGAATCAAGTGATATTTCCAAAACTCAACCAAAACAGGATAAAAATACATTCAAACTTTTTCAGAAATAAAAACCAAAACAATAAGTGAAGAAAAAATCAAGGAATTCTCTCATGCTCACGGGTAAGTGTTTCCCTTAATTTCTCACCGCAGTTGAACAACTAAGATTGATAGTCGTTTCTGGTCATTAGACATGCACATGGTTAACATGGATCAAACGGTATTTCTTTGGTTGTAATGAGGCTGGGTTATCAAGAAATCATGGTTTTTCTGGATAAGCAAGAAAACACTTAGAATAGAGAGCATCTTTTGATTTTTCTTGAACTTGGAACTTCTCTCCATTCTCCATCTCATTCTTGATTGTCTCATTTTAGCTGGCCTCTTTATTTGTTTGAAGATGCACTCCCCCCCAACTTATTCAATTGATTCACTTTTTCTTTTGATTTTGAGGGAGTGATCTTCTTATACTTTCTTGTACCTGCTCTTTGTATTTCTTGACTTTCAAATCACCAACCTTTTCTTACCATTATATCAAGTTGCACCTTGCTCTCTATCCCAAGTGTGTAAGGGACATGATATAGACATCAATTATGGCTTGGGTGCATAAGAAGAAACATTAAAGCTCAAATGGGTTACCAAAAAAAAAAATTGGAAAATTTTTATCAAGGCTTGGCTTTTTGGCATTGAGCAAATAATTAAACCACAAAATTTTGCCTTTATCACTTCCATATTTTCCAAGTGCAGAATAAAGTCCAAAACTCAAGCAATAGCAGTTGACAAGCAGCAGTGAAAACTCTCATATCAGTGTTTGGTCTCACAACTCACCGACTTTTTGGCTAATTTTCCTTGATGAAATCACTTATTGAAATTAGTTAACTATCCTGATATATTTTCCTGTACAATATCCTAATCCTAACTGATTATGGATTCAATCACAAAATTCCTATTTCTTTCCTAATTTGGTTAGTTAGACTGCCTAGCTTTGATATTTTTAAATTAATTTCTTAAATCCCTTTTCCTAAAATCCTAATAAAAAATGAAAAATAAAACAAAAATCTTAATTAACTAAAAAATTAATCCTAAAAAAAATAAAAGAATGAAAAGAAAGAAAAAACACCAGTATCAATCTTCATCCTCTGTATCTTGTAAGTCCTCATCATGCTGCTCCACCTCCCCCTTGATGAATAGGCCTATCCCCAGGCCACTGCAAGAATATCTGGAACTCTTCAAGCAGCATGCATGGGTATGGGTCTGGTAACTCCTGATTGGTTTGAGGTCAACTGGTCTTTCTAACACAAGTTGCATGGTCTGAGAGCCTAATAAAGACAGAGTAAATGAAGATTTCAATTGGTGAAAACTAAAGAAAACATATCTGAAACTTGAAAGTTTCAAAATTGATGGAGGTCTATGAGTGGAAAAAGTGAAAAAAAGAGCTTAGGAAGTAGAGAGACAGTACATGAGAAAACATAAGATTTTTAAAATTTCGTACTGTTGCGCTTCACCTGCGCTGAGCGTAAGTGAAGCGCAGAAAATAGTGACTAAAATTGCAATTCTGCGTTTCTCCTGGTGATGTAAGGTCCAAGAATCTCTTAATAATGTTTTAATAATGACAACCAGTCAAGGTTTACTTGGAATAATTCTGAGATTTAAGGACTAATGATTTTGTTTGAGTAAGTGTTCAGAAGATACAGGAAAGCTTCTGCAGAAGATGCATCTCAGCAGCAGAAGAAAGGAATGAATTCCACTTACTTAAGAAGATAAGTTTCAGATTTGACAAGAATGACAAATTTGTGAAAGAGAAACATGAAACATGTTGAAAAAATCATGAGAAAATCCTGTTGAGTCTCAGAATTAATTTAAGTATTCAAATTAGATTCAAGACTCATTATCGTTAGTTTTAATGATTAACAAATTAGACTAGATTAAAAGAAAACAGGTGCTATTAAGAAAGGTATTGTTTTGTTGATTGTGTTTTAGGTTGGAATATTTGTCTGAAGTATAAGAATCAGAAGAAGAAGAACCTGTGAAGAATCAGAAGAAGAAGAAGAAGAACTAGTGAAGAATCAAAAGAAGAAGAACCAGTGAAGAATCAGAAGAAGAAGAACCAGTGAAGTATCAGAAGAAGAAGAACAAATCAGAAGAAGAATGAAGGAAAATCAGAAGATGAAGCAATACAAAATCTGAAGAAAAGAAAAGACTCAATCATCTAAAGCATATTCATCTGAAGCCCAGAAGATAGCAAAGGAAGAAGAAAACCACAATAAAAATGAAGCAACTAGAAGCGAAGGAAGCTACGGAAAAAAATAGAAAAGGTTCAACTATCTGAAGACATGAAAGACTCAGATTGTCTCAAGACTCATCATCATCTGAAGCATATCCTCCATCTGAATAAGTGACTATCATCTGAAGACTCAAAGACAAACTGAAGACTTGACTCCGCATGAAGCATACCTATCACCTGAAGAATGGAAGCTGATCAGAAGTACTCTGTATGACTGAAGGACTGAAGGCGTCAGAACCAAGAAATGTTCTCATGAAGATAGTGTCAAAGCATGAAGAACACTGTATCCAATGGACTACTTCAATTCAGCACAAAAGTTAGGCATACTTTTCTGCCTCGATCAAAAGACTTGCACAAATAAGGAAATCCTGCAAGGACTGCTGCATCTGCAATCAAAAGGGTACTGTATAAGCAGACATACTACACCTGCTATTAAGAGGAAAGGGGAAACTGTGTCAGGAGAAAATGAAAAGGAGTATATACAAATAAGCTAAAGGACAAATCCAACGGATACCTCCTCATACATACTCTAAAGGAAAGCAGAAGAAAGCTGAAGAAAGCAGAAGAAAATCAAGAGAGAAGAAGCATAAAAATATCAAGGAAATCTCTCAAAGGAGCTCATCAATAGAAGTGTCAGAACGAGATCGTCTGAACACTTATTTTGCATAAGAAGAAGCAATCGTTTGAGAAGCTATTACACAACGGCTATATGAGCCACATCATCAACATCTCAACAGTATTATCAACCATCTTCAACGACTATATTTCATCAGAACATATAAATAGCCTCAAGATTGAATTTGAAGATGTTGGCATTTCTTTCTAACCAGAGAAGAGTTTGGTTCATAGGAAATCAATTATCATATTCAACCAATCTTCTGAAAATACAGAGTTGAATTAGAGCTTAGAAGAAAATACTTTCTCTGTAAAACCTTGTACTTAGATGTATTAATTGTATCCTGAGTAGTACTCAGTTAACCTCTAGTACAGGAAGAGATTAAGTTTATGTTTCGTGGAAACTTAAACTTAGTTTAGTTTGTAAACACCTTATGTGCCTGAGAGCCTGGAGAGGCTTGGTGGAAGAAAGAATACTTGTTGAGCCTGGAGAGGCTTTGTAAGAAAGAATACTTATTCAGCCTAGAGAGGCTTGTCTGTAAAGAATACTGCACTGAGTTGCCTGGAGAGGTAGTTGAAAATAAAAGAATACTTGTGGTAGAGCCTGAAGAGGCTTGATAGAAAAGAATACTTGTATCTGAGTTCAGATAGTGGAAAATCCAGTGGTGGTTTGCCCTGGGACTGGATGTAGCTCACTGGGTTGGTGGGTGAACCACGATAAATTTTGTGGCTAAGTTTTCTATCCCTTAAACTCCTTAATTTACAGCTTTATATTTTTTATGGGGATTGAACAGTATTTTTCATAATAAACTTAACACAACAATTTCAATAAACTAAGTTTTCCAAGATAATAACTCATTCAGTTAATCTTATATCGTTTAGAGTATTACAAAGAATATACCTTGAAGAACGTCTGAAATATCTATTTGAAGTGGATCTGAAACAGTTTCAGTTCAGAAGTTAGAAGTACACTTCAGACGATGATCAATCATCTGAGGTTACTCAGAAACTGTTCTGAAAAGATTCTTTGTAATATCTTTCAGAAGGTATCTTGAGATGCATCTGAATCTCTAAATCAATTTAATCAAAAGTCCAAACAAGTTTTTGATCTAGTCACCTTTTCTTAGTCTATATGTTTGTCCTTCTTATATTCCGAAATTTAAGTATTAATTCTGATAATAAGCTTTTCTCATTAATTTGTTTTAATGAATTAATAACTTATGTTAAAGATTTCCAAAATGGTAAAAATATTCAAAACACTATTCAACCCCCCTTCTAGTGTTGCCTGTGGAACTAACAATTGGTATCAGAGCTCACCTTCGGGTTGAGCATCTAACAAATGCAGAAGAAGCAGATCCTCAAAAGATGGAAATCTCACCAAGCTGAAGCAACTCTGAAGAATGATAATGAGTAGAGGAAATTATTTTCGTAAAACTCATTATTCATGCAATTAAGGCATCTTTCAGAAGGACGTGACTGGAAAAGGAAAGTACATCTATGTCAAGATCACATACGGGTAACATCTTTCCTATCTTAAGTTTAATTTAAATATAATTGTTAATTTTTGTGTGTCTTACGTTATAATTATTGAAATTGCTAATGCATGAGTTTCTATATTTGTGTGAAAATAAATTATTGCATGCTAACTGTATCATATGCACGAATATATTTGTATAATAGTTGAAGAGTTATGTATGTTAATCATTTTGTCATTAAATGTGATACGGCGCAACGTAAATCGTTGAATCATCAACCGGCTTCTCATAATCGACATGATGCACTACTCTCCAGACCGGTTCAGTGCACGTAACCGTCTCTCATCAATGCTTGAAGCACGCCTGGTTCCCTATTTAAAAGGATTGGAAGATCAACATGGAAACTACACTTCATTCAATCCTTCCTCTAAAAAGCAAAGAGGTTCTCAAGCATCTCTCTCATCGAAAGTTCAATAAGTTCTATTACTCCATGGCAAACATATCAGTATCTTCAAGTAACTCTGCTCCTTCAGTATTTGATGAGAAAATCATCCCCTGTAAGATGGTAAATCTCTCAGACTTTGATGAAGCAGATTACAAAATATCTGAATACTTCAATGCCGCTGGATGGACACCATACTTCAACAACATCTCCTCCTCTTGGCATGAGGAAAGTGTGATGGAGTTCTGGGACAATATCAAGATCATATCTGAACCCAACAGAACTGGAATTGAAACAAAGGTGATGGGAAGAACCCTGTACGTGGACACCAAACTATTTGCTAAAGTGATTAGTGTGCCTGACAGTGGGGAACAATACTTCCAAAGGTGGGAATCCCTATATGGTGGAACATTTGTTCTCGATCAATATCTCTTTGGAGGAAGACGGATAGCCCCTTTCAGACCTTCTCAACTTCTGAGCACACCCAGAGCCCTCCTTGCTGTACTAAACTGTTGTATTCTTCCCAGAGGAAGAAACAATTTGGTAATAAGTATGATGGAGAGGTTTGTCCTGGGACTGTTGCTGTCAAAGAAGAAAATCAATCTCCCATGGGTGCTGTTGTTTCAGATGTGTTTCAGAGATGAGATGGGGAATGAGGACCTCTACCCTTACAACACCTTGATCATGAAAATTCTCATGCACGAGGGATTTCCAGTGGAAAGCCTCTCTAACCAACCTTCTCCTGACTTCTTCACTCCGGTTGCATATGTTGAGTTAGATCGGACTCTAGTTGAAAGAGAAGAAGCCCCTGAGAATCAAATGGTTATTCATCCTCTTTTTGCTCCACGCAATGAAGAAGAAACTGAAGATACCCACTTGAAGTCTCGTAAAAGGAAAAGGATGATGTTGGGTGCATACCATCTGAAGAAGGTGAATGGCAAGGTTTCCCGGCTTGCAAGAAGACTAAGAGCTACTGAGAAAGAGCTTAAAAAGCTCAGAGCTGAAAAAGAAAAGGGTGATGAGGACCACCTTGATGATCAATGATTTAACTGTGTCTTGTCATTAAGTGTTTTTGACCTGTTGTTTAAAATTTTATTTGACATTAATAAAATTAGTTTCTTGTTTTGCTATGAGTACCTTTGTTAAAGCTCCTAAGTATCCTATCTATGTAATTGTTTTTTTTTTGTTGTGAATAATTAGTTAAATATTTAACTTAATCATCAACAATTGGTTTATCTATCTAAATAGAAATAATTAATAAGATGGTAAAAGTAATGTCTCTAAAAATATCTCTCTAACAATTAAAATTAACAATTAAAAAATATTTTAAAATAATCAGATGCTACTGAAAGGTATTTCTTGGGGTGATTGATGCAGGAATTAATTTTCGATAAACTTCTGAAGAAAACATCATCAAATGGAGTAGTTAATATAAAATCATTTTATTTTCTGAACCTGTTCAGAAGGTTCCAAATGAACCTACTGAAATTGTGGGTCGGAAATACTAAGATGATTAATATTCAACACTCTAAGACTACCTCAAAACTTGAAAGGCAAATATGACAAGATACCATCCTCATTTGCTGAACCTGTTCAGAAAGTTCTCAATGAACTTACTGAAATTGTGGGTCGGAAATGCTAAGGTGGTTGATACTCTATGCTGACAATTCTGACTTAGTACCATTCCTATTCTCTGAACCTGTTCAAGAAGTTCTCAATGAACTTACTGTAATTGTGGGTCAGGAATGCTGAGGTGATTGATACTCAAGCCATTGAAGTCTATCTCAATTCTTGAGGATCAGATAATGATGATTGCTGAAGAAGACGCTCAGAGTATGAAGAACAAGGATTAAGCTGACAACAAACAACAAGCAACCTCAGAAGAAGAAAGGTATTTGAAGACAAGATTGAGTCTCAGCAAATAAGTTCTTCAACGTAAGTTTTTTTTTTTTTTTTTTTTTGCTCATGATTTCGTAAAAATAACTGCCTCGGTTTGATATTCTATATGCATGAATTTCTTAGCATCAAATTTTTTTTTTTGCCCTCATGTTTGCAAATAATTCATCTTTAAAATGGACAATTATGATAATAATAACCGATGCTTTGAAAAGTCACAATTGCCAAAAGTTTTTGAAAATCGTAAACATTGATGGTTTTTCACCTGTCTGCTACACGACGCACGATCTCCCAAGATGGCGCTACAACTGCTATCTTTAAGGGCTATCTAAGCCTATTTATACAACACAAGAGAAGCAGTTCAAACATCATCAATCCCTCTACAACTTTTCATCCGTCTCTCTCAAACTCTTAACTCGTCTCAAAATCTCCTGAAATGATTTTTCTCTCTTACCTCCCTTATGGCGTCCTCAGTCATCATCTTCCAAACTCAAACAGTGAACTTTAAAATCCTGGCTGATGAAGGCTACGACGTTGCCGAACTTTTTGAAGGGCTGGATGGCTACCCTTCTTCGCAGCCATTGACTGCATATGGCATGAAGATAGTGTTCGGGAGTTTTGGTACACTGTGAGGGAAGTAGAGGAAAACAATAGAATTTTTATGAAGGCCCAGGTGCAGGGTCAAGAGATTATTGTTAACAATGCTATTCTGGAGGAAGTGCTGGGAGTTCAGGCTCAAGGCGCCAAGTTTTCTGATATCTAGGAAGATCATCATGGTGGTGCGGGAAGATTCAACAAGCTAATCTACTGTGAAACTGGGATGAAAGACATTCCCAAAATTCTCTTCAAAATCCTGCAGTGCTGCGTGATCCCAATTATGGGAGATAATCACATCTTCAAAATGGAGAGGTTCTGTGTTATCAATCTTCTGATGAAGAAGCAAATAAACCTTCCTTGGATCATTCTATTCGGCATGATAAGAAGAGAAAAGGATCTTTCTGAAATCTTTCCCCACAACACCATTATCATGAAGCTTCTCCAGTATCACAGGGTTCACATCGAAAACCTCTACAACCACAGGCATCCTAGCATCTTCAAGGTTAATGGTCAACCTGAAAGAAGACCAGCTGTGGAAGATCTTGAAGTCAAGAGGCTAAAGGTGGAGAACACCTTGCTACGCCGGAAGCTAGAGAAGACTCAGAGGCGTCTACTGAAGTTGAGAGAAGAAGTAGGGATTGAAGAAGAAGTTGAAACCAGTGGAAGCCAGTCTTCCAATTAATTCTTGTCAAAACTGTTCAAAATTTTCTTTCTCTCATAATGTTCTTAAAACTTTAATTAATATAAAGATCTTTCTTTTGTCAATACATTAATCTTGGTATCAAGAATCTGAGAAATAATAATAATGGAGAGATAATGCTTTTTTTAATTAATAAAAAAAGAGGGAGAAATATATAACTAATAAAATGAAGTAAGAAAGAAACTCAGAAGATAACAAGCTATATCAAAACACTGTCATAACATGTGGTATCCTTAAATTTTAGTAAAGAATACCAACTGGTATCTAAAAGATTAACAACTGGTATCTGAGAAGCTAACATTTGGCATCTAAAGAATTAATGTTTTTCTCAGGGGGAGTTGACAACTTTTAGAATATAATCTCTTTTGGTAAAATTTTACTCTTGTTGAAATTTACTGTGCCTTTGCTTAATCTGTTTCTTTTTAATAATGACAAAAGGGGGAGAAATATAACTAAAAAAATTCCTGAAAGTAAAAATGTTTTCAGAAATATAAGATGATAAAAGATATTCAGTTTAGGGGGAGTTTTCACAATTAACAAAGCCTCATCTGAAACATAACATAATCATTCTGTAACTTAAATCTTTTATGATATTTGTTAGTCATATCTAATTTGTCATTATTAAAAAGGGGGAGAATGTTGAGTCTCAGAATTAATTTAAGTATTCAAATTAGATTCAAGACTTATTATCCTTAGTTTTAATGATTATCAAATTAGACTAGATTAAAAGAAAACAGGTTCTACTAAGAAAATATTGTTTTGTTGATTGTGTTTTAGGTTGGAATATTCGTCTGAAGTATAAGAATCAGAAGAAGAAGAACCAGTGAAGAATCAGAAGAAGAAGAACTAGTGAAGAATAAGAAGAAGAAGAACCAGTGAAGAATCAAAAGAAGAAGAACCAGTGAAGTATCAAAAGAAGAAGAACAAATCAGAAGAAGAACGAAGGAAAATCAGAAGATGAAGCAATACAGAATCTGATGAAAAGAAAAGACTCAATCATCTGAAGCATATTCATCTGAAGCCCAGAAGACAACAAAGGAAAAAGAAATCCACAATAAAAATGAAGCAACTAGAAGTAAAGGATGCTACGGAAAAGAATAGAAAATGTTCAACTATCCGAAGACATGAAAGACTCAGATAGTCTCAAGACTCATCATCATCTGAAGCATATTCTCCATCAGAAGAAGTGACTATCATCTGAAGACTCGAAGACAAACTGAAGACTTGACTCCGTATGAAGCATACCTATCATCTAAAGAATGAAAGTTGATCAGAAGCACTCTGTATGATTGAAGGACTGAAGGCGTCAGAACCAAGAAATGTTCTCATGAAGATATTGTCAAAGCATGAAGAACACTGTATCCAATGGACTACTTCATTTCGGCACAAAAGTTAGGCATACTTTTCTGCCTCGATCAAAAGACTTGCACAAATAAGGAAATCTTGCAAGGACTGCTGCATCTGCGATCAAAAGGGTACTGTATAAGCAGACATACTGCACTTGCTGCTGTCCAAAAGCAAATCAGAAGTCTAGACAAGAAAATATCGAGAAAGATGTTTGAACTAATATTATTCAATTAAACATCTATCCAAATATCAGAAGAACTAGAAGAGACAAAGATGAATAAAGTTATGATCGTCTAAAGTAAAGGAAGAAGCATTATGCTGATGTAAAAAGGAAGAAGATTTTTGCTAAAAGAAAGAAGCATCTTGCTTTAATCATCTGAAGAAGAGAAGAATCATATTGCCAGAAGAAAGGAGCGAGTTGAAAGCATTTCAATTTGAAGAATTAAAAGAAGCTTGAAACTGTCATCTGAAGGAAGTTATAAATGGCTTAACAGTCCGAAGAAATAAAACTCTCTGAATGCATGGAACAGATTTCAACATAGAAGAAGTCACAAGAGAAGCTGAGACCATATGATTCAACGACTATAATATCATATGCCTTTATTCAAAGAGGAAATAACAACAACATCTATTATCCTTAGGACAAGACACCTCACTCAAAGAAGAAAGAGGAAACTGTGTCAGGAGCAAATGAAAAGGAGTATATACAAATAAGCTAAAGGACAAATCCAACGGATACCTCCTCATACATACTCTAAAGGAAAATAGAGGAAAGCAGAAAAAAGCTGAAGAAAGCAGAAGAAAATCAAGAGAGAGAAGAAGCATAAAAATATCAAGGAAATCTCTCAAAGGAGCTCATCAATAGAAGTGTCAGAACGAGATCGTCTGAACACTTATTTTGCTTAAGAAGAAGTAACCGTTTGAGAAGCTATTACACAACGGCTATATGAGCCACATCATCAACATCTCAACAGTATTATCAACCATCTTCAACGGCTATATTTCATCAGAACATATAAATAGCCTCAAGATTGAATTTGAAGATGTTGGCATTTCTTGCTAACCAGAGAAGAGTTTGGTTCATAGGAAATCAATTATCATATTCAACCAATCTTCTGAAAATACAAAGTTGAATTAGAGCTTAGAAGAAAATACTTTCTCTATAAAACCTTGTACTTAGATGTATTAATTGTATCCTGAGTAGTACTCAGTTAACCTCTAGTACAAGAAGATATTAAGTTTATGTTTCGTCAAAACTTAAACTTAGTTTAGTTTGTAAACACTTTATGTGTCTGAGAGCCTGGAGAGGCTTGGTGGAAGAAAGAATACTTGTTGAGCCTGGAGAGGCTTTGTAAGAAAGAATACTTGTTGAGCCTAGAGAGGCTTGTCTGTAAAAGAATACTGCACTGAGTTGCCTGGAGAGGCAGTTGAAAATAAAAGAATACTTGTGGTAGAGCCTGAAGAGGCTTGATAGAAAAGAATACTTGTATCTGAGTTCAGATAGCGGAAAATCCAGTGGTGGTTTGCCCTGGGACTGGATGTAGCTCACTGGGTTGGTGGGTGAACCAGGATAAATTTTGTGGCTAAGTTTTATATCCCTTAAACTCCTTAATTTACAGCTTTATATTTCTGATGGGGATTGAACAGTATTTTTCATAATAAACTTAACACAACAATTTCAATAAACTAAGTTTTCCAAGATAATAACTCATTCAGTTAATCTTATATCATTTAGAGTATTACAAAGAATATACCTTGAAGAACGTCTGAAATAACTATTTGAAGTGGATCTGAAACAGTTTCAGTTCAGAAGTTAGAAGTACACTTCAGACGATGATCAATCATCTGAGGTTACTCAGAAACTGTTCTGAAAAGATTCTTTGTAATATCTTTCAGAAGGTATCTTGAGATGCATCTGAATCTCTAAATCAATTTAATCAAAAGTCCAAACAAGTTTTTGATCTAGTCACCTTTTCTTACTCTCTATGTTTGTCCTTCTTATATTCCGCAATTTAAGTATTAATTCTGATAATAAGCTTTTCTCATTAATTTGTTTTAATGAATTAATAACTTATGTTAAAGATTTCCAAAATGGTAAAAATATTCAAAACACTATTCAACCCCCCTTCTAGTGTTTCCTGTGGAACTAACAGATCCTTCACAGTCCAATGAATTCTCCAGAAGATGAGAATAGCCCCCTCACAAGAAGAAATCATAATAAAATCCATTTAGAAGGAAGATTCATTTATTTTTAAAGGAAATGAAGCATATCTCAGGTTCCCAAGCATCAAGATATATTTAAATTATCCTCACTAAGGTTAAAAATTATAGTCAGAAGATAGAAGCTATTTTTAGGGAAGAACCTGAAGTCATCAATTCTGTAGAAGAAACATAACATATAAAACAAAGTGATTTTTTCACTTTCTGAGGTTACAGCTACAGAAACTACCTAAAAATATTTTCCATTAAGCAAATTAAGGATTTTAAGAAGATCTTCAAGAAGAATGCAATTCCAGATATATTGTAGAAGAAAAGATTTGCTGCAGAAGGTGCAATTAATGCAGAATTCAAATAAGTCTTCTTCTTCTCTTCTTCTTGTGATTCAAGTGGGCCAGCTGACTCTAAAATATGTGAGAATATTATATTGGAGAAGTTTATCATGTCTACAGAAGAAAAGTCCTGAGAAACAGCCCAAAAATAGCCTGCAGAAGATATCCTGCAGAAGAAACGGTTGGTCAAAGTGACAGCTGTAAAGTTGCACATGCTGCAGCTGAGATAGGGACATGACTTTGAGTACAGCTGGATGCCCAACGACTATTTTCACTCCAGACTTCTATAAAAGGAGACTTCCTCCTCACTTTGAAGGCACCTCACTCTAGAAGAAACTTAAAATTCTGCAGTTTCACTTCTCCTATCTTCTGGAAATTTTCTCTCTCCTTCATTTCTGTGATTTCTGGTCTGAAAAGCCTTGGAGAGAGTCTTTGCTCATAATTTTGCCTCTGTTGTGCAAAGATTGTATTGATTTGAGCCTTGTATGTTCTTATTCTTTCTCATTTTCATTGTAAAAGTCTCAAGAGAGGTGTGCATGTGCATATCCTTCTTCTGAGCAGCAAAGGAAAGAGTTTTCAGTGAGGTTTACTGAGATTTGGTGATCTCAGTTGGTTTACAGAATCTGCAGAAGGTACTTGCAATATTCTGGAGACTGAATCTTCTGCAGAAGGTTCTACAGTAAGTATTCAGTGGAAAATCTGAGTTTGTTAGGTTGTTGTTAGCATAAAGAGGCAGGTAAAGAATACCAGTGGTAAGGTTACCCAAGAAGATTGTAATTTGATTATAAGAGTGAGAAAATCCTACAGGTGTAGGGACTGGACGTAGCCTCAGGTTGGAAGAGGTGAACCAGTATAAAATTTTTGTGTGCCATCTTCTTTACACTCTCTTTACTATTATTTATCACTACCATAACATATAACTAAATATACACAATTGTATATCTTCTGCAAAATTAAATTTAACTAACCATTTCCTTCTGTGAGTTGATTTCTTTATACTAAGCCAAGGCAAATCCTTGAGCAGAAAAAGTATACAAAGAAATTGTAGAAATTTTATTCAATCACAATTCAACCCCCCCTTCTTGTGATTGAAGCCACAACTTCAGGTGAAGCACAGAAAACAGAATGAGATTTTGCAATTTTCAGTCACGTTTTCTGTTACTTCATATTATTTAAAATTTTATTTTCCACAAACTTATTCCAATCAATTTTGAAAATTTCCTAAATCCTAAAAAAAAAAGAAAAATCCTAATTAACAAACAAAAACAAACGAAAACTAAACTGAAAAAAATTAAAAACTTAGAAATCTCTGGGTTGCCTCCCAGGAAGCGCTCGTTTAACGTCATATAGCTTGACGCCTGTTCTTTCAAGGTAGGTGATACTGAAACCCTTTAGCCAGCCTCTGTGATGTACCCTTGACTCCTTTTGGCAGTGAGCCTACCCATATTCTTGCCCCGGACCAATTGTGAATGAAACTTGAATCTACCCATTTGGTCTTGTGTCTGGAGTTAGATCATGTTGCTGACTCATTTAGCCTGACTTTTCTCTTCTTTGGAGTCTTTTGCTGAGTTGCCTGGGTCTTCTCCTCCTAAAGCTTGGAAAATTCAAAGTTATTAGATCTTACTCTTTTTGCTTCACAAGGGTCCTTGGTATGGAATATGCCTGACCACTTTGTCTTCAATCTACTCTAGGCCTTGAATTTGAATTTCTTGGCTTGATTTTTCTTCTCTTTGCTCTGGTCAGGTCAGTGTATTCGCGGGCCTTTCTTTTGTGGGGTCTGGAAGGTTTAACACTTGCACCATGGCTTTCTTGATATTCCTTTGGAGGGCTGGTTGGATAAGGCAAGGTATTAGGTCTTGGTATCACTTCCCTTCCTTTCTCGAGCTTTGACTCACTATCTCCCTGTTCACTTTTTTTCTTATTTTCTTGATCATGTACACTCTCATATGTTTTGTTCTCTTCCTCCGTTTCACAGTCAATCTCTTCTTTAAGCACAATCTTTTCTATTTCATCCTCTCCTTTTTCTTCTTCTACTTCTGCTTCACCTTCTTCTTCTTCCTTTTCTTCATTAGCTTCTTCTGATTCCCTTTCTTCAGCTTCTCTTTCTTGTGTTTCTTCAGTTTCTTCTCCTTTTTCTTTTTCTTCTTCTTCACCTTCTTCTTTTTCTTCTTCTTTTGCTTCTTCTGGTTCCTCTTCTTCAGCTTTTTCTTCTTCATCAGCCAGATTGTCATTGGTTTCCTCCCCTATCAGTTGAACACTTATGGTGGTCATGTAATCATACTGTTCTTCAGGGTTGGGCTGTGCATTTGCTGAAATTTTTTTTGACAGACATTTGGTCATATTTTCTACTATCTCAGCTAGTATAGGGTCGGCAGGTAATCCTGCTTCTTCAAAAGCCTTCTGAAACCGTACCAATTCTTGCAACTTTTTTTCAATAAGATTGTCCCCATCTGAATGCCTTGGTTGAACTGAAGAGTAGCTTTGCTGCTGTTGGGAAGAAGGTTGCACATGGAATGAAACATTATCTTGGTGCCACCTACAATCTTGATTATGGCTATTTCTCCATCCTTGTGAATTAATTATAAGATTGTTGCTATTGGAGAAGTTGCCTGGTCTTTCTTGGTTGCCCATGTAAGTAACTTGCTCTTCTTGAGTGCATGGGTAAGAGCAGTAACCATTGAGATGGTTACCTCCGCAAAAATCACAAAGTAATTGCGGTGACTGGCCAGGATAAGAGTGAACTGGCTGCGATGGTTGAGAAAGTTTAGCTCTCTTCTTTTTGAGTGCTTCTATTTGCTGCATTATAATCTTACGATCTGCCCTGAGTTCATCTTCAAGAGTTTGCTTATAGGACGAAACAACATCTTGTTGCCACCCAAAATTTTGATTCTGGTAACTTCTCCAATCCTGCGAAAAATTGTTAGAATAATTGTTGTAATTGGAAAGGTTACCATGAATCGATGTGTGGGAGAAATATTTTGGCTCTTGCTGCCTAACATAATCTCCAAGGGTTCTTCTTGGTGGATTTTGATAATCTCCAAACGTTCTTCTTGGTGGATTTTGCCATTCAGATGCCATTCAACATTTACTTCACTTGGAGTGGTTAAACAGAGAGTGTTGAGATTGTCTCCTTGAGCTTATCCTTACCCCCTTTTTTTTTCTGTTACCTGTCCTCACAAGAGCAATACTCAAGAAGCTCAAACAAATGTTAGCTCATAAGAGAGGAACAAAATAACAATTCTTTTTTTATATATATATTTTTAATAAAAAGAAAAGAATTTAAATAAAATAATTAAAAATTAAAAATCCTAAAAAAAAGAAAAATAAAAAAAGAAAATAAAATATTTATAATAAAAAAAATTCCTAAAAATCCTAATCCTAAAAAAATTATAATATATACAACTTGATAGAATAGACCTCCCGAGTCTTTAAAAATTGATACACCGTTCCCCGGCAACGGCGCCAAAAATACTTGATGAGATTCTGGCAAGCATACCAAAATTTCAGCAGTATAATAGTAAGTAGAAGGGTTTGTCGTATCCACAGGGAACAGTTCAATTTTAAATACTAGTGGTCACAACTATCAAGTGAGAGACTATGTTTGATATGAGTGTAATTTGCAATAGTAAATAAAGAAAACAATAAATTGAGATGGTTGAGTAGGTTACTTGAACTAGGATTGAACTTCATCTATCGCACCCCTTTCGTATGTGAAACCCAATAATATTTATGAATATGCACTTATAACATCTTAGCACAAATTAAAGTTATTTCACAAAGGTTCCCACAAATATGAAATACTCAGAAATAATCTACCCTGGTTCCCACAGTGATAAATTACCCTGGATTAAAGATCTATTTGTTTACGCTATCAATTCGCCCTGGTTCCCACAGTGACTACTATGAGCGTTTTTACCCAATCAAAATTCAAGTTTCGTATTCCTAGGTTCCCCCAAACTCACTATTGATTTTATAGAACCACCTTCCGAATGCGCCCCATAAAACCAACCTATAACTCCGGCACACAGGCGGAAGCTAAGCATTAAGCACAGAATAAAAAACACCGATATTATAAAAACAAGGATTCATAAATATCAAAGAGAATTCACATACAATTGGGGATTAAATCGACTACATTCAATCCTATGAGAGAGTTCAGCTACTCATGGTAGCCATTACAAACCGATAGAGAAACTGTCACACTTTTATCTAGCTCCAGCTCTGCTCCGCCTCTCTCCAAAAGCCCCCTTTGATCTTTGCAAAAGGTCCTATTTATAGATGAAAGAAGGCTATTTGAAATCTGGAAGGAATCTGTTTTGAAAATAGATCTAAAATCAAATTCGCGTTCCTGCGCTTCACCTGCGCTCAACGCGTTTGAAGCGCAGGATCCCGAGAGCAAAATCCTGATAGTTGCGCTTCACCTGCGCTCAGCGTAGGTGAAGCGTATTTCTCGATCCAGCTTCACTTGATTCTCTCTCTTTTTAACTTGATCTCTTCCTGATCTTGTCCTTATTTTCTTAGCTTTCCTTGTTTCCCTCTTTTTGATCTGATTCTGTATTTATCTTTCCTTTGAATTTAAATTGGGAAGTTATCCGCAAAATCCTTGTTTAAATGGCAGCTGATCTCATCTTTATTTGTTCTCATTTGAACTTCAAATCTGCAGATCCTATCCTCAAATGATGCTATCTTCTTTTCTCATTCAAATCTTTCTCGTAAATCTGCAAAATTAACAGATTTTATATTAAAATAGCATCAAATTCAAATTCAAATTAAATAAACACAATTATTACAATTATTAATAAAAAGGGATTATTTTGGGGCATAAATTACTATTTTACCCTTGATAAGTGCAGTAAAAATACAATATATCATATAATTTGCACTTATCAAAGGTTTACCATGTTAAGGAAGGGGTGTGTAAAATAATGGAAAGAAGTTTCGACCCTGGTAATAGGAGCTTGAAATTCAACATGTCTGTGCATCACAATGGAGCCCTTTATTTTAGTTTAGATAGTTTTCCTTACATTGCCAGATGGAGCCTTGACTTTAAGCCTTATATAAAGTCCTATAATCTCAAAAGTGGAGTGTCAACAACACTTAGGTTGCCCGAAGAAGCAAGAAGGGACTCTCATGACTCAAGTTGTGACATGGGTATCTTCAAATGGGGTAAAGTATCAAGTTTAGGTAAGTCCATTTGTTTGGTAAGATTGAAAAACTTGTCTTTACCATATGGGTTTTGACACATTATGAATTAGAGTCATGGGTAAGGATTTTGAAACTAAGATCGAAAGTGATGGGATTGAAGGAAAAAAGATCCTAAAGTTACAAAATTTATGGTTATGAACGGTGATGTTTTGATTTATGGTTATAGACCTTTTTCTTTGTAGCAAAGATCAGAAGATTACTGTTCATAACCTTAAATCCTGTAACTTTAGGATCTTTTTCCTTCAATCCCTTTGCTTTCAATCTTATTTTTAAGATCCTTTTCATTACTCTGATTCATAATCTGTTAAAACCCATATGGAAAATACAAGTTTTTTCAATCTTACCAAAAAAATGTACTGACCTAAACTTGACACTTTGCCCCATTTGAAGATGCCCATGTTATAACTTGAGTCATGAGAGCCCCTTCTTGCTTCTTCGGGAAACCTAAGTGTTGTTGACACATCACTTTTGAGGTTGTAGTGTTGAGTCTCAAAATTAATTTAAGTATTTAAATTAAGCTTAAGACTCATTATCCTTAGGTTTTAATGATTAACAAATTAGATCATATGAGACATGTTCTACTGAGAAAGGTATTGTTTTGTGTTTTGTGTTTCAGGTAAAAGGATGAATCATCCATCAGAAGATGAAGACAGCAGAGGAAGAGGAAATCCAAAGAAAGATGAAGCAAATCTGAGTAAGAAGAAATGAAGAAAAGGAACTGTGAAGAAGCAACATGCTGAAAGAAGAAACCTACTAAAGAAATCAGAAGCAAGAAAGAAGAATAAAAGAAGATAAGATCAAGACAAGAAGAACAACATGTCAACAAAAGGAGGAAAGCATTGAAGCAACTCTCTGAAGACGATCAACGTTCTACACCAGAGGAAAAGCCTAAATGAAACAAAGAGAAGAAGAAAGAAGCAACGAGCTACTAGAAGAATAATACAGAACCAAAAGGAAGAAAAAGAAGGAAGAAGCAAAAAGCAACAAGTACATTAAAGCAACTATCTGAAGAATTGATCAACCTGCTGAAAGCATATGGACTGAAGAAGAGAAGCACATCTACAAGCTTAAGTGAAGAAATTCTTCAAGAAGATCGCCGATCAGAAAGAACATAAGAGTTGAACCTGATTATTCTCAAGTTTCAACACTGAAGAAAGAAATCTGGTTAGAAGGAACTCAACCTTCTATCAATAGCAACTATCTGAAGGGTCAAGCTATCTGAAATCATCAAAAAAGACTAAGAATAGTTCAATATGCTAGATTGACCAACATACTGAAGGAAGCATAAGTGAAGCAGTCAACATGCTGAATCAACCAACGAAAGTCAGAATCAAGTACATGGAAGATCATCAAGAACAAGGAAGAACAACGAAGCAACAATGTGAAGAATAAAAGAAGCAAATCTAGAAGAAGCAATCTGAAGAAGAAGAGTGAAAGAGAATCAATCTATGCTGGAGTAATTCAAATCTCTGAAAGTATGTGCACAATAAAGAATGAATCTGTTGAACACATACTCTACGAATACAGTGATGTGGCATTTCAATCTATCTGAAGAAGAAGAAGCCAGACACGTCATATAACATTCTGAAGATATGAAGACTCTCAACTCTCTGACTACGTGGACAAATCTCAAACGTGGAGAAGTCTCAACAAAGCCAAAGACCACTTAATCAACATCTAGAAAATTGTCTAAACGTCTTATGCCTTCATCCAGAAAGGAAATAGTAGCAAAAACTATTTTCCTTATTTCAAGAAGCTTTGTTCAAGAAAGAAAAAGGAGAAAAAGGCAGAAATACAAATAGTGTCAGGATTAGGTCAGTGCTGTTGTACACCTACTACTACACAAACTATGCAACACGCCATAAAAAATCAGAAGTCTTTCCGGGAAGAAAAGCTAACTTCACCGTGGATAAAGAAGAAGCACAACAGCTAAAAATTATCTTTATTCTAGCCACAGACTTCATACAGAAAAAGAAAAAGGAGAGAGAAGCTAAGTCAACTTGCTGAAGAAGCAATTTCACTCTCGGAGAAAATATAAAGAAGAAAGAAGAAAGAAGAAGAAAGAAGAAAGAAGAAGAAGAAGAAGAAGAAGAGAGAGAGAGAGATAATATCAACATGCTAAAGATCAAGGAAAATCTCTCAGACAAAAGCAAGATATTATCTGCAGTGTGTCAGAACTAATTTATCTACATACCTAATCTGCTTAATCTCAGAAGCTACCACATGAGAAATTACTTTCACAACGGCTCGAAGAGCATCACTCATACTTTCTCAACGGTAAAGTCAAAACATTTCTCAACGGCTATATTTTATGAGAACATATAAATAGCCTGAAATATGAATTTGAGAATAGTAGTTGAAAGAGAGGAGGTTGTGAAGAAAATAAAAAGGAAAGCACAAGAGAAACTCTCTCTGTACTTCAAGTCAGCAAAATCGCCAAGAGAGAGAAGAAGAGAGAATGAAGAGATGAAAAGAGAGAAAAGTCAGCCTTGAACTCAATATGAAATATTCATAAGGCATTGACAAAGTAAGGAAACCATGCATTCCTAAACTCTATCCTTGACCATGGTTTGTCATCAACCTCCACAGAAGAAATTGGCCATGCTCAATACTAATCATATACAGCCAACCTTCTGAATCTACAGAGATGAATTAGAGCTTAAAATTATACACTTATATCTCTATCATTCCTTGTACTTAGCACTTAATCTTTGTATTCTGAGTTATACTCAGTATTCCCTATGTACAAGAAAACTGAAATTTAATTTTTGTTCAAACTTAAATTCAACTCATAATTGTAAACACATTAAGTGTCTAAGAGCATGGAAAGGCTTGGTGGAAGAAATAATACTCTGGAGAGCCTGCAGAGGCTTGGTGGAAGAAATAATACTTTGAGAGCCTGGAGAGGCTTGGTGGAAGAAAGAAAGAATACTTGGGTAGAGCCTGGAGAGGCTTGATAGAAAAGAATATTTGTTTGAGCCTGGAGATGCTTGACTGTAAAAGAATACTTGTTTGAGCCTGGAGAGGCTTGACTGTAAAAGAATACTTGTTTGAGCCTGGAGAGGCTTGACTGTAAAAGAATACTTGTTTGAGCCTGGAGAGGTTTAACTGTAAAAGAATACTGTAATGAGTTGCCCGGAGAGACAGTTGATAACAAAGAATACTTGTTAGAGCCTGGAGAGGCTTGACTGTAAAAGAATACTGCTATGTGTTTCCTGGAGAGGCAGTTGATAACAAAGAATACTGCAATAAGTTGTCTGGAGAGGCAGTTGAAAACAAAGAATACTCGTTGTTAAGCCAGGAGAGGCTGGGATAAGAGAATACTTCTATCTGTGTTCAGATAGTGGAAAATACACTGGTGATTTGCCCTGGGACTGGATGTAGCTCACTGAGATAGTTGGTGAACCAGTATAAATTTCGTGTGTAAATTCTCTCTACCCTTAACTCTTTACATTTTAGTAATTCACTTGTTTATTACTAACAAAGGGAAGGGTTTGGAAAGTAGTCTTGCATTTAACACAACAAAACTTAATTTAACAATCTTGTTAAAATTCATTCTCAACAAACCTTCTGAAGTGGCTTAGCAGTGTTTCTAATAATTCTGTTTCTGATAAGCAACTGAATCCATTAGATAACAGTGCTAAACATTTCATAATAACTTGTTTTATATTTGTAAACCAACAAAATAAGTTTTAAAGCAAGTTTCTAAAAAATGTTTTCTTGAACCTTCTGAAGTAATTTCATAAAGCTTACACATTTCACTGTGATGAGCAAGTTTCTGGAAAACTCATTATTATAGCTTCCGCACAACTCTGAAATATTCACATACTTGCTAAATGAGTTTTCATTAATAACTTGTGAAGGTTTTAATTAAACGCTTTTAGAAAAAGGTTTCCAAAAATAATTTAAATTTCTAAAAACACTATTCAACCCCCTTCTAGTGTTTCCTGTGGTCCCTACAGTTGGTATCAGAGCTCACCTTCAGGTTGAGCATCTAACAATTCTCAAGGAGTAGATCCTCAAAAGATGGAAAGCTCATCTAGCTGAAGCAACTCTGAGATCAAATGAACAAATGAATGAGAAAAGAGAATACTCTCTTAAATCTCATTATTCTAGCTGCTAAAGCAACATTCAGAAGGGCATGATGAGAAGAAGGAAAACACGTTCAAATTAAAATTCCCTCGTTGGTAACATCTTTCTTATATCAACTCATATGGAATATATGAATAATATATGATAAATGCATATAGTCTCAAATTTATAATCTGAATATATGCTTATGTGTTTACTTACCGAAAATCACTTACCTGACTATCCTCTCTTGTTAGTAAATAGTGTGTCATATTTTTTTGGAAATTGAAAGGCCATTAAAATTCAATTTTAATTGTGATTTGGCTCTATATGAATTAATGGAGTATCAACCGTCTCCTCAAATCGACACGATGCACGACTCTCCACAACCACTCAATTCTTATAACCGTCATCATAAATGGTTCATGCATGCCTATTTAAAGTTATTGGGAAATCATCATATGCTCTTCACTCTAATTAGTAAATTCTCAACTCAATCTTCTTCTAGAACCCTAAAACTTTCAGCCCAAAAATCTATTCTAATGGCTGCTGAACTTGCCACTTCATATAGGTCAAATCCATTGAGATTCAGTGAAGGAATCATTCCCTCAAGAATGGTTCATCTCCTTGAGTTTGATGAAGCAGGGTACAAAATCTCCGAATACGTTGATGTTGTAGGCTGGACTCCATTCTTTCATAACATTTCCTCTCCTTGGAATGAAGAAAGTGTTATAGAATTCTGGAACAACTCTGAAGTTGTTTCCACAACAGAACGCACAGGAATAAGCACGTCTGTAATGGGAAGACCTCTGTTTGTGGACTGCAAATTACTTTCTGAAGTAACATGTGTTTCGTCTCTAGGAGTTGAGTTTCGTCCATTTTGGGAGGAACACTATGGAGGCTACTTGGTGTTTGACCAGTTGCTGTTCAGTAGAAGACACTTTGGGCCAGCTGAACCCTCTGATCTTCTAAAAATTCCCAGAATTCTTCTTGCTATTCTTAACTGCATCATTCTTCCTAAAGGAAGCAACAATATTTTCATTAAAGATTTAGAAAGATTTGTTGTGGGAAATCTGTTGTTGAAAAAGAGGATCAATCTTCCTTGGGTCCTTCTATTTCAGATATATGATGTTCAGAAATGAACTGACCACCGAAAACCTCTTCCCCTACAATACCTTAATTATGAAAATCCTAATTCACAAAGGGTTTCCAATGAATGATCTTTTTGATCAATCACCTCCCTCCTTCTTCATTCCTGCTATGCTTGACCAGACGTTACTTGATAAAGAAGAAACCTCAGAGGAAAGAGTGGCTAAAGTCCCTCTTGAAGCAGCCCCAACTAAAGGGAAAAGAGCAAGAGTCACTGATCACCTAAGCGCTCATAGAAGGACTGGAAAGGTGTTTGTTGCATATAATCTAAAAAAGTTGCATGCTCGCGTAAGTCGTCTAGCAAGAAAATTGAAGGAAACTCATAAGGAGTTACTTAAGCTAAAAGCAGTAAAGGAGAGTGCCAATGCTAATAACGGACTATCTCCTGATAGTCCTTAATTCATTCAAAGAGCCTTGTCATTTATGTTTACTCATTTGATAGCTTGTTGTGAAAAATATTTTTGCTAAAACTTACAGTTTCTTTTAGTTAATCAAAATCTCCTTCACAGTTTTCTTAAATGTGTGCTTTATACTCTCTAATTATATTGCCTAAGTCAAACATGTGGTTTTACTACTGTATACATTATATACCTTGATTATAAATAATACAATCTCTAAAAGAAAAGAATCTTTAATATTTTTTAGAAAGGAACATCAAATTTAGGGGGAGCCCCTTTCAAAGAAAAATAAAATATTCAGGAAAAATGATTTAATGAACTCTACAAGTATCTGTTTTAATAGAAAGGTGCTATTTGTTAACTAAATAATTATTCTCTTGATGATTAACAAATTGGGTTGAGAAAGGTATTTTTAGTTTGTGTATGCTTTTAGGCGAACATATTATAAAGATTTCAAAATTGATCATCAGAAGGCAATGTTATCCACAAAGGTGGCTGATGTGACATCACTCCTAACTTCTGAACTTGTTCAGAAAGTTCTCAAGGAACTTGCTAATTTTTTTTTTAAAAGGTTATACCATTTTAAAATGATTTTATTAAAATATTCATTTTTTGTTAAAAATCTTTTTGATTTCTACAATCAACGCTGATAATCCGATTTCCTATGATAGTTAGTGCTTCACTTGTCTAGTCATTGATGCACGTTGCACTACTTCCAATGTCTGAAATCGTCATCATTAATGCTATTTGAGCCTATTCATGTTCCGTGTAAAACCGTCCAAAAGATTTAATCTCCTTGCCTCTCTCTGTTATATCTCACCTCAAAGTCCTATAAAAAACTCAAGAGCTCTTAATACAGATTCATCACTTCAAAGGTCTTCTTTCACTTCGTATGAGATCTGGGAGTATGCTCTCTGAGGGATGATGAAGAAGCGGGAGACAACAGAAGAGGTGGTGCTGGAACATGTTTTGGGGAAGATCGATTTCCCATGGATGATGTATTGAATGATAAGTAAGGGAAATGTTTCTTTTGAATACCTGCCTCTTCATACCTGGACCATGGAGATCTTGTTGCATCACGAGCTTACTGGAAGACCACTGGGAGATCCCAGAATAACCAATCTCATGAAGGGAACCACTTCAAATGTGGTCCTGAGGATAAAGGTTGTTGCTGGTGGTCGAAATATAGTGTTAAATGATGCACCTCCACCGTTCCAGCTGCTGAAAGGAGATTGCGTGCGAAACACACAGTTTTGGAATGGTCACAGGCTCAAGAGGCACTTCTGATGCTTCATGATGAAGAAGTAATGGCCGCTGAGGCGGACAAGGATGCTGCTGATAAGGCTAGGCCTCATCCTGTCATAGGAATCAAGAGAGTTAGCGATGATATATATAATATTTTCTTGTAACTAAAATATATTTTCAAGATATTAATAAAAACTTTTCTGTATTTCATGTGAATCTGTTGCTTTGCTTAAAGAAATTTCTTTTAATGATCTCCATTCTAATATGATATGGTTCTAATATGATATTATAGTTCTAATAAAAACATTTACAAACAAGGAAATGAGTAGTTTCTTCCTTACAATATGGTTCTAATATGATATTATAGTTCTAGTTTCTTCCTTACATTGTTTCCGGTATTTGATAGTTGTTATATACTTCTCTAAATGTTTTGAAAAAAATAAGGAAATATCTTATAATTACTTTATAAATAATCTTGGCTCTTCATGCCTTTATTAATGTATCAGGTTAGTTTCAACATACTGACTCTTCTAATTGCTTTGTCAAGATTGAGTTGTCTATTTTGTATGTAACACCAGGCTGGATATTCATCTATGGCTATCAGGTAGGATCTGTTTATTTCAGGCAGAGGTAAGCCAATAGTGTACTGACTAAGTGTTGTCACTTGTCATGCAATGTATTACCGGTTTAAATTCGAGAACTGAGGCGGTTACATACACCAAAGACCCTCTGATGGGTTTCTAGAAAGCGAACCAAAAATCCAGTAGTATAATAGTAAGAAAGATATCGTATCCACAGGGAACGGTCAACTCACGTATAGTTGTGATCTATTTATCAAGGGAAACAATAGATTTATGAGAGTTTTGTTGCGTAAATGGTAAATAACAAATAAATAATCAATGAAATTAGAAAGGAAGAGTTAGAGACACTTTACTTGGATTAGGATTGTACTTCATATCATCACATCCTTCGTGCATGTAAAAACTATTTATTATTTTAGGTTTACTCTATAAAACTGTAGACAAACTATATTGCTAAGTCCCCGAGTTACCAGCAGCCTCACACACTCAAAGGTAATCCATGCAGGCTCTCCCAAGCGACAAACTTACCCTCGGCTTATTTTACTTTCTTTTATTTCGTTTGTAAAAGAATTAATTGATAAACGAGGCCTACTCCTCTGGACGTACCTTCGCTAGAGTATTGTCACTACCCATCACTCATTAGAATACATCCACGTTATCGCTTCCTAGATTGACAATCAACTAATTCTTTGCTATCGGTAATTTAATAACCATGCCTATCCTGTAGACGCCCTTCATTAGAGTACTCACACTACCCATCAATCACTAGCAACACCCATGTTTCGGTTCACTGGCTACCGAGTCCTCTTATTCACTCAGAGAATGGGTTTCTTCAGAATCCACTCCCCCATCCTCAATCCTAGTCGAAACTAGCCTATAACTCTGGCGCAAGCGCGAAAGTTAGGAATTAAGCACAGAATAAGATTACCAATATTAGAGACAGAGAGCTCATGAAATAATAAAATAGAATTTACATACACTTGGGGATAGAATCAATTACATCCAATCCTAATGGAGAGTTAACAGCCATACAAACCACCGAAGATGCCGTCACCATCTTCAATCCTTGTGAAGCGCTCCTCCTCTCCTACTCTAAAACTACCTCTGGTGCATTATCACTGAAATATGAATGAATTACAATAATCGTGCACACCTTGATCTGGTGCAATGAGGTCCTATTTATAGGCTAAGGAAAGACAAAGGAAGTTGGGGAGAAATCTATCTAAAAATGGTAACAGGGCAAGAATCAGCGTGAATTACGCTTCAAGCTGCGCTACAGCGCAGGCTGCAGCGTAGGTTCCAGAGAGCTACGCTTCACCCTGCGCTACAGCAAAGGTTGAAGCACAGAATGCATCCTGCAGCTCTAATCTTTCTCTTTTTAACTTGATCTCTCCCTGAGTCTGGTTTTGGTTGATTTGTCTTTCCTTGTTTCCCTTTTCTTGATGAAATCTTTGCATTTATTGACCATCTTTGATTTATTTGGGAAGGTTGTCTGCAGAATCCTTGTTTGATTGGCAGTGATCTCCTCATTGATTGCCTCAAATCTTCTTCAAATCTTTCTTAAATGTCTTCAATCAAACTCAAATCTTGCAGATATCTCCCTCATTTAATGCTATCTTTCCTTCAAATCAAATCTTTGCAATATCCTGCAAAAATCAGCAATATTTCTATCAAAATAGCATCAAATTCAAATCTAAGATTAATAAATGCAATTTATCTAATATTTAATAAAAAGGGATTAAACTGGGGAAAAAATACCATTTTATCCTTGATAAGTGAACTAAAAAGTGCTCTAATTTATCATATGATTTTTGTAGGAACGCAGGGAAACACTAGAAGGGGGGTTGAATAGTGTTTCTAAATATTTTAGAAATCTTTTCGCAAACAGGTGTTAAAAACACGATTTCATACATGCTCTTAAAGGGCTGTCTGAAGTTTTCAGACGGCTTGTAAAAACTAATTTTAACAGATGTTTTGTTCCTTTATAAAATATCAGATTAATTACTCTAACCCCTTGATAAGTATAAAAAGAAATAACAAGAGATAAGGGTAAGAAAACTTAGCCAAGGAATTTATCCTGGTTCACTCACTACCACCGTGAGCTACGTCCAGTCCCAATGCCAACTAGCAATTGGATTTTCTCTTAATCTTTCAAGATTACAAATATTCTTTTACAGTCAAGCCTCTTCATGCTCTACAACTAAGTATTCTTTTACAGTCAAGCCTCTTCAGGCTCTACAACCAAGTATTCTTTTACAGTCAAGCCTCTTCAGGCTCTACAACCAAGTATTCTTTTACAGTCAAGCCTCTCCAGGCTCTACAACCAAGTATTCTTTTACAGACAAGCCTCTCTAGGCTCAACAAATGAATACAGAGAAGGTAAAATGCTTAAGCTTACAAACTATATCAGTCTTGAAGCTTAAACAATTACAAGTATACAGAAAAACTGAGGTATGCTCAGGATAATACAATATGTGTATAAAGATAAAGATTATCAGAGTTGTTGCAACGAAAACATTTTCAAGCTTAGTTCAAAAAAATTCTTCTCTGTATCTCTCACTTGATGGTCTTCAAAGGAGGGGTATTTATATCCAATCTTTAATCCGTTGAAATACCACAGTTAAGAGATAACATTAAATGTTATTTAATCCGTTGTGAGACATGCTTCTGAGAACTCTAATTTTTCTGACACGGTACAAGGTTTCTCCTGCCATAAAGTTGTTACAAATGTTGCTGCAGAGGCTGCGTTGCAGAGATTTCCTCAGTGGTGTATGAAATTCAAAAACACCAGGAAAGGTCTCTGTGTTCCTTGCTATAAATGTGTTTGAAAAGATACATACAGCAGAGGTTCAGAAAAGTCTTCACAAGCTTTAGCAGAGGGTGCCACGTCATAAAAGAGACTTCAGACGACTTTAATACTTCAGACGGGTTGAACTACTTCAGACAGCTTCAACTCTTCAGACGAGTTTTTGCTTCTTCGGACACCTTCAACACTTAGTCCTTTTATGTAGGCTCATAGTGACTCTTGCTGAAATCATAGATAAAATATTAAAGCATATGTGTATCTATGATAAATACTTTAAGTCAAATTTGTCAACCATTAAAACTTGGGAATCTAGTTGTCTTAAAACATCATAAACAGTCTTATGATATTTTTGAGACTCAACATTCTCCCCCTTTTTAATGATGACAAATTTGGTTAAAATATACAAATCTGTAATCAGTTTTTGAGAATAATAAAGCTCCCCCTGAGATAGAAATATCCTTTAACAGGTTCTGTTTAAGGTATATTTTACTCATTTGCTCAAATTTCTCAGAAAAACATATGTACTCCCCCTGAGTCCTGTAACCACTTCAGATTTGGTTAGTTTAATACTCCCCCTTTTGTCATCAATCAAAAGGGAATATCAGAGCAAAACAGTAACAGAGCAATATATTCAGTTAAAACATATATATCAGAGCACAAATAATCAACTCAAAATATGAGATAAGCCACAAATTGTATTTAATGAATGTTCAGACACTTGTTATAAACATGAAAATAAGCAAAGACAATGGCTAAATTAACAGTTTAATCCTTCTTCTTCAGCAAAGTCTCAGTCAGAAAGGAAATCAATTCTTCCTTGTCCTTGTCTATTGCTGCTTCCACTGAGGTTTTCAAATCCTGCTGACCAGATCTGATAAGCTGCTGTTCTTGAAGAATCTGCTCTTGCTTAGCAATAAGATGCTTAGTCTTCTTTCTTGATCAGCATACTTCTTTTCAAGTTTCTTGACTTTGGTCTTCAGCTTCAGATTTTCCTCAGACAAGTCTTGCTCAGATTCATACAAAATCAATTGGATGTAGGGGCAAACAAATCTAAGCACTCCAAAGCCTGGCTCCAAACTGTATTCAGAAGGTTTGAACACAGGGCAAAAGAAGGTGCCAATGGGGTTCAGTACTACCCAGTCTTCATTAAAAGAGTCAACAGGTGGGGGAAAGTGATCTCTCAGATAGTGATATGAGACATTGGTTGACTTTCCAAGTCCAACTTCAGAAGCAGCATCAGGACCAGTTGATCCCGAAGAAGATCTAGCATCTTCTCTGATCTTCCAGTAAGAGGACCACATCCAATCTTGTAGTAGTTGATCCAGGCCTCCTCCTTGGCTACTGATGAACTCTGGTAAAGATTCCCACTCTGAGGGACTCATCATTTCAGACAGAGGTTCAGATGCAGAATGAACTTTATCTTCTTTGAACTTCTCACCCTGACCTTCCTTTAAGGGATACCTAGGAACTATTCTATCAGGTTTCACCAAGATTTTAGTGGTTGGCCTGATATAACAAGATCTAGGAGGCCTGTAGCCTCTCATCCCAACTCCCTTGTGCAGATCCCGCTGAAACAGCTCAGACTCAGTGTTCAGCTGCCTCACGAAGCTCCATTCATCATTATTCAGCCTGAGGGAATCATCTGATAATGGATTGATGGGAGCCCAAGTATGTGCAGGAGGGACAACACCCTTCCTGATCTTTTCTAGTCCTCCTGAAAGAGCACTGTATTGGTTTTTGACTTCAGCAACAATTTTTCTGATTAAGCCATGATGCAAGGATACAGCAGGTGCTGGTCTGAAATACTGTAGCTCTTCAGACAGGTTGCCAAACTTGGGCAATGAGCAGGGATCAGAAGGAAGGAGAGATAACCGTAGAGCATCAGCAAGCACTTGCTCTTCTTCAACAAGGATCTCTTCTTGTTGTGAAGGTGGAGGAGATAAATGTGGTGAGGGTATAGGTGGGGGTGGTGAAGATGAGGGTAAAGGTGATATCAGAGCAAGGTCATGGGTTCGTGGGGAAGGTAAAGTAGGTTCAGAGAGTTGATTCTCTGAAGGTTGTGGTGAGGTAGGTTCAGAGGGTTTGTTTTCTGTTGGTTCAGAGGGTAGGTTTTCTGTTTGTGGAGGTGGTGATGGTTGTGTTAGAGGTGAAGATGGTTGTTTTTCAGGTGATAGGGGTTTGGGTGAAGGTTGTGATGTTGGTTGAGGGGATGGTTGAGAGGGTTGCTGAGGTGTTTGTTTTTCTGGTGAGGAGGGTGGTGAAGGAGTTACATTATCAAATCTCACCTAAATTCTCTTGTAGGGAGGCTTGGTTACCTCAGATTCTTTTGCCTTTGCTTCCTTCTCTTCCTTCTCCCTTTGTGCTTGTTTTTCTTCCCTTTTTCTTTTGAAATACTCATACGCCTTGACGTAATTTTGGTATTTCCCAGCCATATCTTCTGCTTCCAGCTGAGAGGCAATGCTTCTAGTCACCCTAGATTCAGGTGCAGTCTGAAGTAGCTTGCTTTTGGTTATCCTTCTTTGAGGTGCACTTGACCTCTTCCTTTTCTTTGCTCCGTCAGCTATGGTCGCTTGCCTATTATCTTCAGCATAGGCCAATTGTGAAGCAATAGCAAGAGCTCTATCAGTCTTTTCTTGCTCTGCTTTCTTCTCCAGCTCCTCCTGCTCCAAGGCAGTAGCCAATGCTGCCACTTGAATGAGTTCAGGATCAGATGGGCAAGCAGCCAATGGCTCAGCTACAACTGCATCAGTTTCATCTGCCTCTTGAGCCTGTCCTTCCATTTCAGAAGTAGGTTGTGGAGTCTGTACAGGTTCAGAAAACTGACCCACAATTACAGATGGCCTTTGTGATGCCTTCTGAACAGGTTCAGACACCTGACTCTGCACAGATGCAGATGCTACCTTAGCAGCACTCCTTACAGGTAGCTTCTTCAATTTTGCTTGAGGAGAGGGTTTTGATGGCTTGAACTCATGCCTCCTTATGTCTCATCTGAGTTCATTCTCAAGAACCTCCATTGTTGTCTTTCTTCTAGCAGCCTTCTCAAGAAGAAGGCTCTCCTTCATGGATGGAGAGGGAGGTCTTGGAGCCAACTTCACTCCCATACTCTTGAGGTTTGATTCACCAAACACAGGTTGTGAAAGGCGATCAAAAGGCCTCTCAATGGGGACTTTGAAATGCAGCAAGATCTTGGTGATGATGGTATTGTGAGGGAAGCTCCCAGCAGAATTTCAGAGACGCTTTTGCATGTCGTACATTATGATGTTGGGGAGGTTCACCTTCTTCTTTTGCAGTACGTGAATCAGACAAAATCTCTCCAACTCAGAAACATGGTTTCTGCTTCAACTCTTAGGGATTACAGAGCACCCTAAGATGGCATGCAAAACCCTAGCCTTGTGTGACAAATGCTTTGCATCCAAACTAACTGGTTCAGAGGTGCCATATAGAAACTCTGTAAACTGCTTCTGTCCACCATTTCTTGCTTCCCAGCCAGGAGTGAATATAGCTCCTTCAGTCCTGACCTCACAGATGTGAGCAAGGATATCTTCATCAACAAAGACAGGGACACCTCGTACTGTGGCCTTGATGCTAGTGTAGATACCCTGAGGATTGGGTATTCCTCTGGCAGTAGCCCAGAAATCCAGCACACTCTGCTCATGCCACTGTGTCAAGTTGTGATTGAAGTACGTAGTCCACCCAGCTGCATCGAACTCAGCAAATAAGTCCATTCCCAGAGATTGAAGATCCTCCAGGACTACACCCTTAGTCTTCTCGATGTTGCTTCCAGCAGATTTCTTAGGAGCCATTGAAGAGTTTTCTCAGGAACTTTGAGAGAGAAAAAAAATGCTTGTAGAAGAAGGATCTCAAAAGGTGAATACATAATAGTGAACAGTGAAGTTCTCTGACTCGCTAGCTTCTGTATTTATAGACCCATGAAGTAATGATGGCATGTACTGGCTGCGTGAGCATAGGAAAACGTGCGAAGTGGAAGAGACAAAATAAATGGGATTAAACCGTATCAGAAAGCCACGTCATTTGTTTACTTCAGACAAGTGACAGATTTCAGACACCCATATAGATTTCAGACAACCCAAAATTTCAGACAAGTCACTTGTTTCAGACAAGCTGGAATTTCAGACACATCATTTTCAACAGATCAAATCACACACAATCAAAATGCATGTATGTTCAGATTATTTCTAATGAACTTAAATCTATCTTCAGTCAGAGGTTTTGTGGTTATATCAGCCCATTGATGCCCTGTATCAATAACCTGAATATCAAAAACATCTTTCTGAACATAGTCTCTAATGAAATGATGTTTTATTTCTATATGTTTAGCCCTAGAGTGCTGAATGGGATTTTTAGACAAATTAATAGCACTTGTATTATCACACAAAACAGGTATAGCAGATATAGTAATGTTAAAATCTTCTAACTGATACTTCACCCATAACAGTTGTGAGCAACAACTAGCTGCTGAGATGTATTCTGCTTCAGCTGTTGATAAGGCAATTGTGCTTTGCCTTTTGCTTGACCAGCTAATCATATTTTCCCCAAAGAAATGACATCCACCACTGGTGCTTTTTCTTTCAATTCTATCTCCAGCAAAATCAGCATCACAGTAACCTATTAACCTGCAATCCTTACTTTTCTTATAGCACAGACCAAGATTAGTAGTACCTTTAAGATATCTGAAAATTCTTTTTACAACTTTGTAGTGAGTACTCCTTGGATCAGATTGAAATCTAGCACACAGACATACACTGAACATTATGTCAGGTCTGCTTGTTATTAGATACAATAATGATCCAACCATTCCTCTATACAAAGTTTGATTCACTGGTTCTTCCTTCTCATCTTTATTTAAGGATGCAGAGGGATGCATTGGAGTTGACATGGGTTTGCAATCATTTAAGTTAAACTTCTTAAGCATTTCCTTTGTATATTTTTCTTGATGGATCCATATACAGTCAGAATCTTGCTTAATCTGAAGTCCTAAGAAAAATTTTAGTTCACCCATTAAACTCATTTCAAATTCTGATTGCATTAACTCTGAAAACTCCTTGCATAATGAAGAGTTAGTTGAACCAAAGATAATGTCATCAACATATATCTGAACAAGTATAAGATCTTTGTTAGATTGTTTTCTAAAAAGAGTTGTATCCACTTTTCCTCTTTCAAAACCATTTGTGATTAGAAAACTGCTCAATCTGTCATACCAAGCTCTTTGGGCTTGTTTCAGACCATAGAGAGCCTTTTTGAGTTTGAAAACATGTTCAGGAAAAGCAATATCTTCAAAACCAGGGGGTTGTATAACAAAGACTTCTTCTTCAATGAGACCATTGAGGAAGGCACTTTTGACATCCATTTGATATAACTTGATGCCATTATTTACAGCATAAGATAAAAGAATTCTAATTGCTTCTATCCTGGCCACTGGGGCAAAGGTTTCAGTGAAATCAATACCTTCTTGCTGGTTGTATCCTTGAGCAACTAATCTTGCCTTGTTTCTGACTACCTTGCTTTCTTCAGACAGCTTGTTTCTGAACACCCATTTGGTTCCAATAATAGTTTTCCCATGGGGTTTAGGAACAAGGGTCCAGACATTACTCCTAGCAAACTGATTCAGCTCTTCTTGCATGGCTAGGATCCACCCTTCATCATGCAAAGCTTCATCAATGTTCTTTGGCTCTATTTCAGACTGGAGAGCAAGAGAATTCAGAATCTTGAATTTTGATCTTGTCTTAACTCCTTCTGAAGTGCTGCCAATTATTTGCTCTTTAGGATGATGTGATTTGTATTTCCAATCAGGTTTCTGAGGAGGTATCAAATCTGTTTGTTCTGTCTAAGACTCAACATTTGTTTGAAGAGGTTTAGTAACAGTAGGTACTTCAGACAGCTGCTCATCCTTCAAACTGTTGTGGTCATTCAGCTCCATTCCTGCAAAATCATCCTCTAGATCTAATAGTTCTAGAGTTATGCACTCTATAGGCTTTAGATGTTTCAGAATATCCAATGAAAAATCCTTTATCAGTCTTTGCATCAAATTTTCCAAGATCATCCTTGGTGTTGAGTATAAAGCATTCACAACCAAAGGTGTGGAAATATGATATGTTGGGTTTTCTTCCTTTCCACAGTTCATAGGGAGTCTTTTTCAGAATTGGTCTTACCAATATTCTGTTTTGAAGGTAACATGTTGTGCTAATAGCTTCTGCCCAGAAGGATCTTGGTAAGCTGCATGAGTTGAGCATGGTCCTTGCCATCTCTTGCAAACTTCTGTTCTTTCTCTCAACAACCCCATTCTGTTGAGGTGTTCTAGCCACAGAGAAGTTGTGTGAGATCCCATTCTCATCACAGAACGTTTGAAAGTTTGCATTCTCAAATTCTCCACCATGATCACTTCTGATAACAGAAATACAGAATCCTTTCTCATTCTGTACCTTCTTACAGAATATTGTGAAATTCCTAAAAGTCTCATCCTTGCTTCTTAGGAATAACACCCATGTAAATCTAGAATAGTCATCAATAATGACCAAACCATATTTCTTACCACTAAGACTTTCTGTTCTAATAGGACCAAACAAGTCAATGTGTAACAGTTCTAGTGGTCTGCTAGTTGAAACAACATCCTTACTCTTAAAAGAGTGTCTTGTTTGTTTCCCTTTCAGACAGCTTTCACATAAAATGTCAAATTTGTATGAAAGCTTGGGCAATCCTTTAACAAGATTGTGTTTTGCTAATCTTGAGATTAATCTCAAGCTGGCATGCCCAAGTCTTTGATGCCAAATCTGTTTTTCATCTTCAACAGAAATGAAACATTTTACATTTTGACTTGCTAGATCCTCTAGATCAATTTTGTACACATTACTGTGTCTCTTAGCAGTAAAGAGGGTTTGCTCAAAGGAGTCTTTGACTATGCATCCTTCCTTAGTAAAGGATACCACATAACCACTGTCACATAATTGACTTATGCTTAGTAAATTATGCTGTAGTCCCTCCACTAGGAGTACATTTTTAATAAGGGATGAAGGAGATATACCTACAGTCCCTATTCCAATGATCTTCCCTTGCTGATTTCCACCAAAGTTGACCACTCCACCAGCTCTAGGTCTAAGGTTTTGGAACAAAGACCTTTTTCCTGTCATGTGTCGCAAGCACCCACTGTCCAGGTACCATTTGTGGGGTCTCCTTTGTCCTGTTAAACACATCTGCAACAAGAATAATTAAGTTTTTAGGTACCCATATGCTTTTGGGTCCTTTCTTGTTAGCTTTGGGCCTTGTTTTTCTCTTGTGTTTGCACTGAGCCATATTGTGTCCAGGCTTACCACAGTGAGAACACCCAGTAACCTTCTTTTTGCCTTTAGAAAAATTTAAGACAGTAGGAGGTTCAAACATGTTATGATTACAAAAGCCTAGTCCACTTTTGTCAAGGGAATGCCTTTGATTTCCAATCATTATATTCAGATTTTTAGTTCCTTTGACAAATTTGGCCAGATCTTTTGTCAGTTCCACAACCTGCTTCTGAAGTTTCTCATTCTCTTCAGACACAGCTTGTGAACTGCAGTTCTCAAGAATTTTTTCTTTGAGCATAATATGTTCTATCTTAAGTGCCTCATATTTGTTACACATTTCTGTGTGGGCTTTGGATAGATTCTTATACTCTTGGAAAAGTTCCTGGGAACTTTCCACCAGATCATCATACATTTCTTGTAGAGTAAGAGGAAATACCTCAGCTTCAGAGCTGTCTGAAGATGGTAGACTAGCCATGAGACACAGATTTGCCTCTTCTGAAGTGTCTTCTTCTTCTTCTGAGGTTGATTCATCAAGGTCTTCCCATGTTGCCATAAGACCTTTCTTCTTTTTGAAAAACTTCTTCTTCTTGAAGTTGTTTTTCTTCAGTCTTGGGCAATCAGCCTTCAAATGCCCTGGTTGCTTACATTTAAAGCAAATAATTTTATCAGTGTTAGACTCTTTACCTGTCTTACCTGATTTGGATGATGAAGATTGGTTCTTTCTGAACTTTTCTCTGTTCTGCAACATTCTCTTGATCTTTCTGCTTAAAAGAGCAAGATCATTGTCATCTTTTGAGCTATCTTCAGAATCTTCATCTGCTTCTGAAGTTTCCTCAGCTTGCATAGCCTTCATGCTGTCATGCCTAGACTATTTGGCCTTGGAGTTTAGAGATAGAGACTTCTTCTTGTTGTCATCCTCTTCAAGCTCAAGCTCATGGACTTTGAGAGATCCCAACAATTCTTCCATTCTCAGAGAGTTCAAATCTCTTGCCTCTTGAATGGCAGTGACTTTGGGTCTCTAGGACTTAGGTAGACTTCTTAGAATCTTTCTGTTGTTGTCTCCAGATTCATAGGTTCTTCCTAAGGACCTGAGTCCATTGGTTATGGTCTGAAACCTCCAAAATATTTGGTCAATGGTTTCAGTTTGTTCCATTTTAAACATCTCATACTGATGTATAAGCATGCTGATTTTGGATTGCTTGACAGTTTCAGTCCATTCATGGGCTGCTACAAGAGTATCCCAGATCTCCTTGGCAGAAGTGCATCCATGGACCTTCTCATATTCTGATTTATTCAAGGAACATATCAGATAGAGTTTGGCTTTAGCATTCATCTGGACTCTAGTCTTTTGCTCCAAGGTCCATTCAGTCTTAGGTATAGGCACACCATTTTGCATAGGCACATAGTCTCCATCAGTAACCACATCCCAAACATCAATGTTGTTGCTCTCAATGAACAACTTCATACGATCTCTCCAGTAGTGGTAATCCACTCCATTGAATGCTGGGGGTCTTGTGATAGAGGCTCCTTCTGTGATGTATTGCCTGTTGCTATTATAAACTTCCATTTGGATCTTTCAGTCCTCGAACACTTGTTAGGTGCTTCAACCCTGAGTAGAGCTCTGGTACCAACTGTAGGAACACACGGAAATACTAAAAGGGGGGTTGAATAGTGTTTCTAAATATTTTAGAAAGTTTTTCGCAAACAGGTGTTAAAAACACGATTTCAAACATGCTCTTAAAGGGTTGTCTGAAGTTTTCAGACGGCTTGTAAAAACTGATTTTAACAGATGTTTTGTTCCTTTATAAAATATCAGATTAATTATTCTAACCCCTTGATTAATATAAAAAGAATTGACAAGAGATAAGGGTAAGAAAACTTAGCCAAGGAATTTATCCTGGTTCACTCACTACCACCGTGAGCTACGTCCAGTCCCAATGCCAACTAGCAATTGGATTTTTTCTTAATCTTTCAAGATTACAGGTATTCTTTTACAGTCAAGCCTCTTCAGGCTCTACAACCAAGTATTCTTTTACAGTCAAGCCTCTTCAGGCTCTACAACCAAGTATTCTTTTACAGTCAAGCCTCTTCAGGCTCTACAACCAAGTATTCTTTTACAGTCAAGCCTTTTCAGGCTCTACAACCAAGTATTCTTTTACAGTCAAGCCTCTCCAGGCTCTACAACCAAGTATTCTTTTTCAGACAAGCCTCTCCAGGCTCAACAAATGAATACAGAGAAGGTAAAATGCTTAAGCTTACAAACTATATTAGTCTTGAAGCTTAAACAATTACAAGTATACAGAAAAACTGAGGTATGCTCAGGATAATACAATATGTGTACAAAGATAAAGATTATCAGAGTTGTTGCAGCGAAAACTTTTTCAAGCTTTGTTCAAAAAAATTCTTCTCTGTATCTCTCACTTGATGGTCTTCAAAGGAGGGGTATTTATATCCAATCTTTAATCCGTTGAAATACTACCGTTAGGAGATAGCATTAAATGCTATTTAATCCGTTGTGAGACATGCTTCTGAGAGCTCTGATTTTCTGACACGGTACAAGGTTGCTCCTGCCATAAAGCTGTTACAAATGTCGCTGCAGAGGCTGCGTTGCAGAGATTTCCTTAGTGGTGTATGAAATTCAAAAACACCATGAAAGGTCTCTGTGTTCCTTGCTATATATGTGTTTGAAAAGATACATGCAGCAGAGGTTCAGAAAAGTCTTCACAAGCTTTAGCAGAGGGTGCCACGTCATAAAAGAGACTTCAGACGACTTTAATACTTCAGATGGGTTGAACTACTTTAGACAGCTTCAACTCTTCAGACGAGTTTTTGCTTCTTCAGACAGCTTGAACACTTAGTCTTTTTATGAAGGCCCATAGTGACTCTTGCTGAAATCATAGATAAAATATTAAAGCATATGTGTATCTATGATAAATACTTTAAGTCAAATTTGTCAACCATTAAAACTTGGGAATCTAGTTGTCTTAAAACATCATAAACAATCTTATGATATTTTTGAGACTCAACAATTTTCACTTATCAAAATACCCCGCAACTTAACTTCTTGCTTGTCCTCAAGCAAGAGACCTCTTTGCAATCAAAAATCAATTCTATCCCCTGAATAACTAAAATCAAAAACAAATTCAAGGAACTTTTCATCATTTCCTTGTTAAGCAACAGTCACTTTCCAAACATACGAAAAAATCAGGATTAAAAGATGTTACCAATCCTTAATCAGAATAGAACACAAACATCAATCAATATTCTCAAAAATAGCAATTAAAGCAATAAGTGATAAACCAAGGAAATCTCTCATTCTCACGGGTAAGTGTTTCCCTCAATCTTTTTCACCACCGTTGAACAACTAGAATTTATAGTCGTTTCCAACATCTGAACCTGCAAGTAGTTAAAATGGATCAAAAGGTCTTTTCTTTGGTTGTAATGAGGCTAGGCTATCAAGAAATTATAGTTTTCCTGGATATGCAAAGAACACTTTGAATAGAGAGCATCTTGTGATTGTGCTTGGTGTTAGACAAGTGGCCTCAACTAACTAAAGAGGGGGGTGAATTAAGTTATTCAAAATTATCTCTTCTTTTCGTTTACTAACTTATTTTACCCTTACTATACTTAAAATGCTTTTTCTAAGATGAAATATGAATGCACACTCTTAATTTCTTAAAATATAATGAAGAAATGCAATAAATAAATAAGAGTTAAGGGAAGAAGAAATGCAAACTCAATTTATACTGGTTCGGCCAACCCCTTGCCTACGTCCAGTCCTCAAGTACCCACTTGAGATTTCCACTATTTGTAAAACTCTTTACAAATGATGAATCCTCCAACACCTTGGAACCCTTCCCTTGTGTTGAGATTCACCCACAATACACGAGAGGCACCCTCTCTTCAATCACACAGTAACATAATGAATTTTGTACAAGTGAACTCTCTTTTAGAGTGGATATTACAACTTGAAGAACCTATAAGAATCCTTAATAATTTGCAAGTGTTTTGGCCAAAATGATTCTTAAAGAGATTTCTCACTTTTTGTTATTTCACATTGTAATCTCCTAATTTTTTTGAAATGAAGACACATTTATAATAGAACAATTGAATCTTTGTATCTTTTGATAAGGAATTGTGTCTCTTCATAATTTTTTAAAAAATCTCGCTGGTAATCGATTACAAGAATGTGGTAATCGATTACACCATTTAAAATTCAAATGGTTTATGAAATGTTGTGTCTGAAATTTGAAATTTGAATTTTTTGCACACTAGTAATCAATTACAACATCTGGTAATCGATTACCAGAACCAAAATTTCGTTCCACAAATTGAATGCTTGCTGGTAATCAATTACAATCCAACTGGTAATCGATTACCATTTCAAAATATTTATTTTGAACTTAATTTTGGTTCATAAAACATTTTTGCATAAACTTTATTTTAAAGGCCAAATTACTTGCAAAGTCTAGAATTCTTTTAACACTTTATCTAACTAGACTAATACTTATCTAACATCACTTGTAGTCTTGATCTTGCATTGACCTTGCTCCTTGCTCTTTCTCTTTCTTTTGCCAAATTCTTTTTGTCAATCTTGTGAACTTATTTTCTTTCTATTGGCATCATCAAAACCTTCATATAATATATCTACAAGTATATGCATCTACAATCTCCCCCTTTTTGATGATGACAACCATCTTTAAGGGAAGAAAGAAAAGATAATTTCAAGTATACATATATTGATCATTTCCCCTTTAGTCTCCCCCTTAGTATTTGTCTTTTTAGAAACAATGCTATATTTTGGGGACAAACAATATTAACAATATTTGGGGACAAAAACTTTTCTTTTCTTTCTAGAAAAATTTTGGGTATAAAAAAAAAATTCATAGTCTTTTCATTTTCTCTCCCCAAATAAACACTTTAAAATCTCATAACATAAATCTTATAACATAAAGTCATTTTCTTTCTCTTTCTCTCCCCCTTTGGCATCATCAAAAATAATCAAAGAGCATCAAACAAGATATATCCACAAGTAATAAAGTATTAGCCAAGTAAAAAATTTTCATATCTTTGTAATTGATACGAATACCTTTGTTATTGATTACATGTGCAAAATTTTTCCATATCTAAAAAATTTTAGGAGTTTAATTTAGAGAAATCTAAGATTTCTAACTCTCTTCTAATTTATTTCCAAATACCCATTTTGTTCTTATAATTGAATGATCACTTGGTCTATCAACTAGTTTTTCATACATGATTTCTTTCAAATTGATTTAACTCTTCTTGTATAGCAATAATCCATTGTTCACCTTTTAAGGTTTCATCAATACCTCTTTTTTATTTCAATTTTATAAACAAAAGCCATATATATCTTTAAGAGAGAGTCTAGTTGTTACCCCTTTTGAAATTTCTCAAATGATGTTGTCAAGAGGATGATCTCTTTAAAGTTTTCTACTCTCTTGAAAGATCCATGTTGGTTTCTTTGTTGTTGTCTCCATAAATGGCATGTCCATTGTTTTTGGGAGTAATGTCGATAAGCTTTGAAGTATCTCCCTTCATGTGCTTGGAGCATCCACTATTAAGTTACCATTGAGAGTGCCTTGCCATCAAGTACACCTACAACACAATTCTTAACTTTTGGTACCCATATCATCTTGGGTCCTTGAATGTTAGTTTTGGGTAAGGTACTTTTTGGAACCCAAATCATGTGTCTATTTTGAACACCATTCTTTCTTATATTACAAGTATATGCACTATGTCCCTTTCTACCACAATAGTTACATTTAATAAATGAACTAGTAGACATGTTATATGAGGCAAAGAAGTTTTTGTAAAGCTTCCGTTGCTTTGAAGGATCATATCCTAATTCAGCTTTATCAAAGATACACCTTTGACTTCCTAAAATAACATCTAAGTTATTTTTACCGAAGGTGAATTTTGCAAGTGTAGTGTTTAACTTTTTAATTTCTTCTTTGTGTTTTTGGCATGATATGCATGGATGAGTTTCTTTGTTACTTTCTAAATTAATGATAGAACATAGATTTTCATTTTTAGAATTTACTATTTTAAGTTCATTTTTAAGATCATCTAGTTCTTCATTTAATTTTGAAATTTCTTTCTCTAGTTTTGCAGTGGTTTTCTTGTAGGATGATACTAGTTTTGCTAGTCTAAATGATTCTTTATGTAACTCATTGAAAGCATCTTGTAATTCATCAAATGAGATAGATATGTTATTGTTAGAAGATGTTACCTCTTCTTCACTTTCGTAGTCTCTGGCCATAAGTTTCAAGTTTACGATTTCATTTTCTGAATCACTGGAGCTTATGTCATTATCATCCCATGTGATGTAGACTTTCTTTGCTTTCTTATCTTTGAATGACTTCTTGTTTGATTTTTCCATTCTCTTCTTGTAGATTGAACATTCTAGTCTTAAGTGTCCTGGCTGATTGCATTCGAAGCACCTTGGGGTTGAGGAAGAATTTTCTCCTTTCATCTTTGTGTTGAATGTAGATCTCTTTTGATTTCTTCTATTCCTTAGGAATTTGTTGAACCTTTTTACAAAGAGATCAAATTCTTCATCATCATCTAAATCTTCTTCTTCAATGATGTCTTCGCTGTCATATTCTTTATAGACAAGTGATGATGCTTTAAGTGCAATGCTTTTCTTATCTTTGTCATTTTCTTCATTTTGATTGAGTCTCAATATTTCCAATTCGTGTTCTTGAAGTTTCCCAAACAATGAAGCAAGAGACATTGTTTTAAGATCCTTTGATTTTGCAATTGCTGTCACCTTTGGTTGCCATTGCCTACTCAAACATCTTAAGACTTTGTTAATGAGATCCTCATTTGGAAAAAATTTTCCTAAAGATGCAAGATGATTAATAATGAGTAAATCTCTTTTGCATGTATTGTATGCTCTCATTTTGATTCATCCTAAATAATTCATATTCATGTGTGAGGGTGTTTATTCTAGATCTTTTAACATCACTTGTTCCCTCATGAGTTACTTCTAATGTATTCCACATTTCTTTTGCACTTTTGCAATTTGAAACTCTAAAGTATTCATCTATGCCTAATGCGGATGTAATTATGTTTTTGGCTTTTAAATTGTATTGGGCCTTTCTTTGGTCATCTTTACTCCATTGATCTCTAGGTGTAATTTTGACTTCATTTCCTACTTGTATCGAAGGAATAAAAGGACCATTTTCTACAGCATCCCAAATGTTTAGATCTATTGACTCTATAAAGATTTGCATTCTAGATTTCCAATAATGAAATCCTTCTCCATTAAATACTGGGGGTCTATTAAATGAGTTTCCTTCACCAAAAAGGGAATTGGATGAGGCCATAATTGATCTTGAGGCTTCTAATCCTTATACAAGATACAAGCTCTGATACCACTTGTTAGACAAGTGGCCTCAACTAACTTAAGAGGGGGGTGAATTAAGTTATTCAAAATTATCTCTTCTTTTCGTTTACTAACTTATTTTACCCTTACTATACTTAAACTGCTTTTTCTAAGATGAAATATGAATGCACACTCTTAATTTCTTAAAATATAATGAATTCGCAATTGCAATAAATAAATAAGAGTTAAGGGAAGAAGAAATGCAAACTCAATTTATACTGGTTCGGCCAATCCCTTGCCTACGTCCAGTCCTCAAGTACCCACTTGAGATTTCCACTATTTGTAAAACTCTTTACAAATGATGAATCCTCCAACACCTTGGAACCCTTCCCTTGTGTTGAGATTCACCCACAATACACGAGAGGCACCCTCTCTTCAATCACACAGTAACAAAATGAATTTTGTACAAGTGAACTCTCTTTTAGAGTGGATATTACAACTTGAAGAACCTATAAGAATCCTTAATAATTTGCAAGTGTTTTGGCCAAAATGATTCTTAAAGAGATTTCTCACTTTTTGTTATTTCACATTGTAATCTCCTAATTTTTTTGAAATGAAGACACATATTTATAATAGAACAATTGAATCTTTGTATCTTTTGATAAGGAATTGTGTCTCTTCATAATTTTTAAAAAAATCTCGCTGGCAATCGATTACAAGAATGTGGTAATCGATTACACCATTTAAAATTCAAATGGTTTATGAAATGTTGTGTCTGAAATTTGAAATTTGAATTTTTTGCACACTGGTAATCGATTACAACATCTGGTAATCGATTACCATAACCAAAATTTCGTTCCACAAATTGAATGTTTGCTGGTAATCGATTACAATCCAACTGGTAATCGATTACCAGTTCAAAATATTTATTTTGAACTTAATTTTGGTTCATAAAACATTTTTGCATAAACTTTATTTTAAAGGCCAAATTACTTGCAAAGTCTAGAATTCTTTTAACACTTTATCTAACTAGACTAATACTTATCTAACATCACTTGTAGTCTTGATCTTGCATTGACCTTGCTCCTTGCTCTTTCTCTTTCTTTTGCCAAATTCTTTTTGTCAATCTTGTGAACTTATTTTCTTTCTATTGGCATCATCAAAACATGCATATAATATATCTACAAGTATATGCATCTACACTTGGGACTTCTCTCCATCTACCATGTCATTCTTGAATTGTCACCTTTTTTCAGCTAGCCTCTTTGTTTGAAGAAGTACTCCCCCCAACTTATTCAATTTCCACACTTTTTGTGCAGATTTTTTTTTTTGAACTTCGTAGAGAATTTATTCATGAGGGAGTATCCTTCTTTGTGATTTCTTGTGCCTGCTCTTTGAATCTCTTTGACCTTTTAATTCACCAACCTCTTGTCCCATTTTGTTGTGTTGCACCTTGCGCTCTATCCCCAGTGTGAAGGGACATGGTATGATCATTAATCATGGCTGGGGTGCATTCAAAAGAAATATTAAGGCTCAAATGGGCAATCAAAAATTGGAAAATTTTAATCAAGGTTGGCTATTTGGTACTGAGCAAAATATTATAATCACAAAATATGCCTTTGTCACTTCCATATCTTCCCCTAGCAAGACAAAATTCAGAAACTCAAGTAATAACAGTTGACAAGCAGCGGAGAAAAACTCTCAATTTCAGTGTTTGGGCTCTCATCTCACCGGTTATTGGCTAAAATTCTTTGATAAACACTTACTGGTTTTAATTAACTATCCTAATAGGTTCTTTTGAGAAGCACCCTGATCCTAACTGATTATGGAATTAATCACAAAACTCTATCATCTTTCGTAATCTGGTTAGTTAAACTACTTAATTACAGAGAATTTTGAAAAATTTACCTTAAATCCTAATTTCCTAAGGTCCTAAAAGTTTGAACAAAACAATAAAGATTAAATTAGAATGTAAAAACAAGAATGTAATGGAAAATGAATGATTATTATTGAAACTATAATATTGGAAAAGAAAAGAAAATGCATGCTTGCATGCTTATTGAATGATGAATGTTCCTATTGTCCTAAAAAAAATGTCCTAATGTCCTATTGAAAAGAAAAAGGAAAGAAACCACCAATTGCTTTAATCTTCATCATCTGACTCTCTCACCCCCCCCCCACTATGAAAGTTAGGCCTGTCCCCAGGCCACTCCATGGTGTCTCTAAAACGCTCAGGAGACATCCCAGGATCTGGACCTGCTGAGTTATGCCACATTACTTCTTGCAGATGCATCATACCATTGTAAAGTGTGGTGATTTTTCTAGATAAATGATCCATGTGAAATTGCCCTGGTCTGTCTGCAGGTGGAGGTGGAAGGGGGTGTGTGATGTTTTCTCTGATGATCTTGACTTCTTCAGCTGGAGTGTAGTGGGATTCTATGTATTCTCTGTTGATTGGTTGCCCAATGGGAGTATTTGGTTGGACCTCGATTCCTCTATTGTAACATAGTGATGTGATCAAAACAGGGAATCCTAACTTTGCTTTGCAACGAGATCTTCTTTCATCGCGAGAGGCTTGAATTAGGCAATCCAAGTAGTCAGATATGACAGTGGCAATGTCAACCTGTTCTCCATTCTATATGCAGTGAATCAGATGAGCAGTAGGCATATCCTGTTAGAACCACAGGAAACACTAGAATGGGGGTTGAATAGTGTTTTAAGCTTTTCTTGTCAATCTTGTAAATCTTTTATTTAAATCATGAAGATGAATAATGTTTAAAATGAATCTTAAGATCAGAGATAATTAAAACGTGCGGAAGATAAGAAAAATAAAGTTTCTTTGAAGTCTTAAGATTATTTTAAACAGATACTTCTCAAGATATCTTCTGAAGATTATTACATTGAATGTTTTTCAAAACTGTTTCTGAAATACTTTAGATGACTATAGGTTGTCTGAAGTCTGTTCCAGATTTCTGAACTGAGGTCTTTCCAGACTCACTTCAGATAATTGTTTCAGAAGTAATTCAAAAGACATTCTTTGTAATGCTTCAAGTGATATGAGAAACATCTCATGTTTTGTTCTTATGAAAGATCATTTTATTGAAATCGTTGTGTTAAGTTTGTTATGAAAATAACTTTTCAATCCCCAACATAAATATGAAAATTGTAAATAAAGAGATTAAGGGAAAGAAGACTTAGGCACAAAATTTATCCTGGTTCACCCACAAACCCGTGAGCTACATCCAGTCCCAGAGGCAAACAACCACTGAATTTTCCACTATCTGAACTCAAATACAAGTATTATTTAACCACAGCCTCTTCAGGCTAAACAATGAGTATTCTTTCATTTTCAACTGCCTCTCCATGCAACTCATGCAGTATTCTTTTTCAGGCAAGCCTCTCCAGGCTCTACCGAGTACCGTCTCTCCAGACATCACGAGTACAGTCTCTCCAGACATCACGAGTACAGTCTCTCCAGAAAACACGAGTACAGTCTCTCCAGACATCACCAAGTATTGCTTTGTTTTCAACTGCCTCTCCAAGCAACTTATGCAGTATTCTTTTTCAGTCTAGCCTCTCCAGGCTTTACGACTAAGTATTCTTTAGTTTTCAACTACCTCTCCAGGTTACATATGCAATATTCTTTTTCAGTCTAGCCTCTCTAGGCTTTGCAACTAAGTATTCTTTCTTCCACCAAGCCTCTCCAGGCTCTCAGACACATAAAGTGTTTACAATTTGAACTAAGTTTAAGTTTCCATGAAACATAAACTTAATTTCTTCCTGTACTAGAGGTTAACTGAGTACTACTCAGGATACAAAGGTTGAATTCTAAGTACAAGGTTAAGACAGTGATACAAGTATATAAGTTAGGTACAATCTTGTCTCTGATGTGAGGAATGACATCCTCTAAGAATTGGCTAGATAGATACTGGATTTGAGCTTTAGCCTTGTTCTTCAACCATTGGTTTCCATGGGCTACATTCTCACCCGTATCATTGGAATAACCAAGGTATACTTGCGGCTACAAACCATTCTTGGTTCATTTGAGATTAAGCACAGCCTGGTTGGTTGTTCTTCCGAACAATCTTTGACTCACCGACCAATAGGTCAGCAGTATGGTTGATTCTCTTTCAACCTTTTCAACCAGCAACCAACATCTTCAAATTCAATCTTGAGGCTATTTATTTGTTCTGTTGGAATATAGCCGTTTGAAGATGATTCATAATACCGTTGAGATAATTGATGATGTGGCTCATATAGCCGTTGTGTAGTAATGTCTCAAACGGTTGCTTCTCCTTAAGAAAATAAGTGTTCAGACAGTCCTGTTCTGACACTTCTGTAGATGAGCTCTTTTGGAGAGATTTTCTTGATATTATTTTGCATGTTCTCTCTCTTGATATCCTTTTGCTTTTCTTCAGCTGTCTTCTGATTTCTTCTGCGTTCCTCAGTTGACTTCTGATTTCTTCTGCTTTTCTTAGGAGTGTATATGAGGAGATATCCGTTGGATTTGTCCTTTTGCTTATTTTGTATATGCTCCTTTTCTGTTTGCTTCCTGACACCATTTCTTCTTTCTTCTTTGAGTGAGGTGTCTTGTCGAATAGCTGTTGTTGTAGTTTCTTCTTTGAATAAAGACATATGATATTATAGTCGTTGTATCATATAGTCTTAGCTTCTGTATTGATTTCTTCAATGTTGAAATCTGTTCCATGCACTTAGAGAGTTTATCTGTTCAGACAATATACTCAAATGCTTGCTTTTATCTCATCGTGATGTACTTCAACTTGTGCTTATCATATTAATTCAGGCTTTTCTCAATTCTTCAGCTTGAATATTATATCATATTAATTCCAGCTTTTTCTTCTACTTCAGCTGATTGATATTCTGTTCTTTTGTGCATTTTCTTCTTCTGAGATATAGATGAATAAAGATGTTGAATCAATTGTATTTTATTCAAACATCTTTCTGGTTGCTTTTTCTCAGTTTTCTGATCAGTTCTGGGCAGCCAGCAGGTGCAGGTGCAGTAGGTCTGCGCACACAAAAATGCCTTTTGTTGCAGGTGCACCAGGCTTTGCAGAAAGTCTTTGCAGAGTTTCCTTATTTGTGCAAGACTTTGATCGAGGCATAAAAGCATGTTTAGCTTTTATACCGATATAAGTGTATTCCATTTTGGTAGAGTGTGCTTTACACTTTAGCAACGTCTTCAAGAGATAAATTCTTGATTCTGTTTGTAGGCTTCTTCAGATAGTCTTCACGTCTTCAGATGGTCTTCACGTCTTCAGATGGTCTTAACGTCTTCAGACAGTCTTCACGTCTTTAGATGGTCTTCACGTCTTCAGACGGCTTGCGCACTTCAGACAGCTCCAGCACTTCAGACGGCTTCAGCACTTCAGACGGCTTGCGTTCTTCAGACAGCTTCTATGCTTCAGACGAGTTGCTTACTTCAGACAACCTCTGCACTTCAGACGAGTTGCTTTACTTCAGACATCCTTTATATTAAATCCTGCATTTGTTCTTCTGATCCTTATCTTCTGATTCTGATTCTGTTCATCAAATCTTCTTCTTCTTCTTCTAATGAATATTTCAACCTGAAACACAATCAACAAACCAATACCTTTCTCAGTAGAATCTGTTTATATAATCTTATTTGTTCTTATTATGTTCTTATATACTCTTATTTGTTAATCATTAAAACTAAAGGATATTAAGTCTTTGAGTCAAGTTTGAATGCTCAAACTGATTAATAGACTTCACATATCCATAGCAAAAGACATTAGGTAGGGTCGAATGTTAGCATGTATGAAGGCCATCCATATTTTAGACAACTCACTGAGGTGTTCTTTGGGTATTCTTTCTGCCTCACCATAAACGTTTACCTCAAAAGATTTTCCAGTTAAGCATAACCGCTGAGTTGTTTGAGTGTCAAGAATGTCATTCCCATAAGGCCCTACCTTTTCCATCCTTTGCATGTTTGGCAGTAGGTTTCATCAATAGTTACTGGTGCTAGATGATCAAGAAGTTCATTGATTGCCTTTCTATCATAAGAAACACAATATCCCTGCACAAAGCTCTTTCTTGCTCCTTTGCCATCCAGGCTGAGCTCAGCGTTGCTGTAGAATTGCTTCACAATCTCCGGGTTGAAGTATGGGTATGGTTCAGCCAGAGCTCTCCATTCTCTTCTTGTAATTTCAGAGTTAAACTCTGAGTATTCTTCTGATGTGAGTCGTATTGGTCTCTCTGGCCAGAACTCGCAGTTCATGATATAATTGTAGTGCATGCATGCCTCAATAGTTCTGAATCGTCCTTCCCCCAAAATAGGATTTGCATCAATCTTCTTTCTTTTCACCATTGTAGAACACTTTCTTGCAGTCAGCCGGATGCGGACCATCTGCATGAAAGAGAAAGGTCTTTGTTAGAAGGAGTACATAAAATTTCAGCTACATACCTCAGAATTCCCATATTCTTTGTCAAGATTAAGCAAATATTGAGATGAAGATTCATACCTGAATGACAACAATCAAGAGAAGAAGATGAGAAACTATGCTCAGAGCGTGAGGAAATTAGTCAAGAGTGGATATCCCTCAGCTCGGCACGTATTTAAAGAAATTTTGATAGTCGGGCTTCACCCTGCGCTGCAGCGCAGATGAAGCGCGTAAGACGGTGAGTTTTTTGTAACATTTACGCTTCACGCTGCGCTGTGGCGCAGGTGAAGCGCGTGTTACGGTGAATCTTTCGCAAAAGTTGCGCTTCACTCTGCGCGGAGCGCAGGTGAGGCGCAAAAGTCAGAGAGCAACAAATGTTGCGCTTCACCTTGCGATGTAGCGCAGGTGAAGCACGGGAATCAATGAAAATTTTTCCTTTCTTTTCTAAAAATTTAACAGCAATCTATGTGTCCTAAATCTACACTGGGTTGCCTCCCAGCAAGCGCTTGTTTAACGTCTGATAGCTCGACGCCTAGTTGTTTTTATGGATCTTGCAGATTGATGACAGACTCAGATCTGTCAAAGTCACCGCCTAGATATGGTTTGAGCCTCTGTCCATTGACAACCCAGCATACTTTGGTGTCAGGATCTTCAATCTCAACTGCCCCATAAACTCTGACTTCTTTAACTATGAATGGCCCAGTCCATCTGGATTTGAGTTTCCCTGGAAAGAATTTCAGTCTGGAGTTGAACAACAGTATAGATTGGCCAGGATAAAATCTCTTTTTGAGGATTTTCTTATCATGATAGGCTTTTGTCTTTTCTTTATAAATCCTGGATGATTCATATGCACTCAATCGCATCTCGTCTAACTCATGTAATTGTAGTATTCTCTTTTGTCCTGCCACTCTAGAGTCCATGTTCAACAGTTTTAAAGCCTAGTATGCCTTGTGTTCAAGTTCAACTGGAAAGTGGCATGATTTCCCATATACCAGCTGAAATGGAGATAATCCTGTAGCAGTCTTAACAGTTGTTCTATAAGCCCACAATGCATCATCAAGCTTAGCTGCCCAATCCCTTCTAGAAGAACTATCTGTCTTTTCGAGTATTCTTTTAAGTTCTCTGTTTGAGACTTCAGCTTGCCCATTTGTTTGTGGATGGTATGGTGTAGCCACTTTATGTTTAACCCCATATTCTTCTAAGACCTACTGCAATTGTTCATTACAGAAGTGTGATCCTCCATAACTGATAATAACCCTTGGTGCTCCAAATCTAGCAAATATGTTTACTTTCAGAAACTGACTCACAGTTCTTGAATCTGACTTTGCAGTAGCTGCTGCTTCTACCCATTTGGAAACATACTCAACAGCTACCAGGATATACTCTTTTCCATTTGATGAAGGAAAAGGTCCCATGAAATCCATTCCCCAGCAGTCAAACACTTCTATTTCAAGCATATAGTTTCCAGGCATTTCATTTCGCTTAGATATTCCCCCTGTTCTTTGGTAGCTATCACACTGTTGGACATAGTCCATTGCATCTTGAAATATAGATGGCCAATAAAAACCAGATTGGAGTATCTTTGCTGCAGTCTTGTCCTTGTTGAAATGTCCCCCATAAGGAGAACTATGACAATGCCAAAGGATCTTTGTGATATCCTTCCCTGCGACACATCGCCTTAACAAGTTATCAGATCCCAGTTTGAAGAGATAAGGATCATCCCACAAATATTTCTTTGCATCTGTTAAGAATTTCTTCCTCTGACGCCAGTTCAATTGGTCTGGTAGTACTCCTGCAACTTTATAGTTGGCCATATCAGCAAACCAAGGTCTTTCTTGAATCATCATTAGCCTTTCATCTGGGAATTCTTCTAGTAACTCAGCCTCTGTGCTAGTGACCACATCGTTCACCAGTCTTGATAAATGATCTGCGACTACATTCTCGCTTCCTTTCTTGTCCTTGATGACAAGATCAAATTCCTATAATAGTAAAATCCATCGTATCAGTCTTGGTTTAGAATTTGGCTTTGCTAGAAGATATTTGATAGCAGCGTGATCAGTATAAACAGTGATTTTTGAACCTATTAGGTAAGATCTAAATTTTTCCAATGCATATACTATGGCTAGCAATTCCTTTTCTGTAATGGCATAATTTATTTGAGCTTCATTCAAAACCTTGCTAGCATAGTGTATAACATGAAATATTTTAGACTTTCTTTGTCCCAATACAGCTCCTACAGCATAATCACTAGCATCACACATCAATTCAAATTCAAGTGTCCAGTCAGGACCAACTATAACAGAAGCAGATGTTAAACTTTGTTTCAACAAGTTAAAAGCAACCAAGCAATCATCATCAAATTTAAAGGGTGTATCCTTGTTTAGCAGGTTGGTAAGAGGCTTGGCTATTTTTGAAAAGTCTATGATGAAACGTCTGTAGAATCCTGCGTGTCCTAGAAAACTTCTGATCCCTTTCACATTTACTGGTGGTGGTAATTTCTCTATGACTTCAATCTTTGCTTTATCCACTTCTATCCCTTTAGCTGAGATTTTGTGTCCAAGGACTACTCCTTCTGTTACCATGAATTGGCACTTTTCCCAATTTAGAACAAGGTTAGTCTCTACACACCTTTTCAAAACAGTATCCAAATTTATCAAGCAATGATCAAAAGAATTTCCAAAGATAGAAAAATCATCCATAAAAACTTCTATGCATTTTTCTACCAAATCTGAGAATATGGATAACATGCATCTCTGGAAAGTAGCTGGGGCATTACACAGCCCAAAGGGCATTTTCCTGTAAGCAAAGATACCAAATGGACAAGTAAAAGCAGTTTTTTTCTTGGTCTTCAGGATTAACAGCTATTTGATTATACCCAGAATATCCATCCATAAAGCAATAAAAAGCCTGCCCAGCTAATCTTTCTAACATTTGGTCCATAAATGGTAAAGGAAAGTGATCCTTCCTAGTGGCTTGATTTAACTTCCTATATTCAATACACATTCTCCATCCTGTCACAGTCCTAGTAGGATAGATCATACCTGCCTCGAGCAGCTTTAATGCTTCCTTTTTCACTACCTCTTTCATTGTTGGGTCCAGTCTTCTTTGGGGTTGAGTGACAGGTTTTTAGTCTTCTTCCATATGGATTTTGTGCATACAGTATGAAGGACTGATGCCTTTGAGATCTGATAAAGACCATCCTATAGATCCTGCATTACTTTTTAAAACAGCAAGAAGTTTTTCCTTTTCTGAGGAAGTTAAAAATTTGCTGATAATCACAGGTTGATTCCCAACTTCGTCTAAGAAAGAATATTTGAGATGTGATTGGAGTACCTTAAGTTCTAGCTTCTGACTCTCAGTATTCTTCTCCTTTGGTAATTCTTCAGTTGCTGCTTCCTCAGGTGGGAGTGATGGAGAGCTGTCCAATTCCCTTGTATATTCATCCTCTTCTCCTTTAGCAAGGATATCTTCCATACCTGTCAGGACTGTTGCTAAAGGATCGGCACTTGTTAGCATTTGTTGTTCAACAGAAGATTGCTCTAGCACTTCCAATTGATGGCATTGTTGTTTTTCTGTGGGATACTGCATTGCATCAAATACATTAAAACTTACCTCGTCATCTTGAACTCGTACCTTAAAATTTCCATCATCCACATCGATGATGACTTTTGCAGTTTTCATAAAGGGTATACCAAGTATGATTAGGACTTCAGCATCCTCTTCCATATCCATGATGACAAAATCCACTGGAAAGATGAATTTATCCACTTGGACGAGCACATCTTCTGCGATCCCAAGTGGCAATTTAATGGATCCGTCATCCAGTTGCAGGGTCATTCTTGTTGGCTTAACATGCGAAACTCCTATCCGCTTGAGTATGGATAGGGCATCAGGTTGATGTTGGCTCCTAAATCGAGCAAGGCTCTTCCCATTGGTAAATTTCCAATTGTTATTGGTAAGGTGAAGCTTCCAGGATCTTTTGCCTTTGGTGGTAATGACTTCTGAATGATAGCATTGCATCTTGCTTCCAGTTCTACTATCTCCTCAGGGATCTTTCTCCTCTTGATCAAGACTTCCTTCATGAATTTTGCATAAGTTGGCATTTGATTCATGGCTTCCAATAAAGGAATCTTGATCTCCAGCTTCTTCATATTATCCAGAAAGTTGAAAAATTCCCTATCTTGACTCTTTTTTGTGGGAATCTTGGGGTAAGGTAGATCTCGGTGAGGAAGCTCTGGAGAAGGTTCTTTAGCTCTTGATTCCACCTGGCATTTTGGTTCCTCTTCCTCTTTTTCAACCTCTTGCTCCTTTCTTTCCAAAACTTCTTTTTCTGTTGACAAGTTGTCACCAATACCCTTTCCTATCTCCTTGTCGCTTCGAGTGGAGATTGATTTAAAGACTGATTGTTGTTCATCAAACTCTCTTCTGATCTCCTCCACTTGCTTTGCTAGATGCACGAATGTTGCTTGCATTGTTTCTTGACTGGCTATCATCTCCTGTGTCAGCTTATTGAGCTTTTCTTCAATTCTAGATTTGATGTCAGGTACTGCGTTATCACTTTGACTGTGACCCTTGGAGGTTTCGTCATGGCTTCCTGTACTGTCTAGGAAGTAGACTTGTTCCACTCTCCCTTCAAGATAAGAGCAATGCCCATTAAGGTGGTTTCCCTTACAAAAATCACATACCATTTTTGGAGGTATTTCGCTTACAGCTTGCAACATTTGTTGTTGTTGGATGAGCGGCTGCACTTGCTAGCTTAATTTCTCCATTTGCTCAAGAACTTTGACAGAATCTTGCTTAGGCAGTTCTTCTTCCTGAATTGGTTGATCCCAGCATAGATCTTATTGGTTGCCGTGGGCACAATTGTCAATAACTGTGAGTACTCGCTCAACATCTATTGATAAAATCGAGCCTCATGCTGCAGCATTTATGAAAGATTTGCATTTTGGTTTGAGTCCATTGTAGAAGAAGTTGAGTTGGGTAATGTCATCAAAACCGTGGTTTGGGCATTTGAATAATAAGAATTTGTATCTTTCCCAAGCTGCGTACAATGGTTCACTAACTTCTTGCTTGGATGTTGATATGTCTGCTTTAGCTTTGATGTAATGCTCCATAGGAAAGAATCTACGCAGAAATTTCTTCTCAACTTCTTTCCATGTAGTCAGGCTCTGACTAGGATGAAATGTTAACCATTCCTTCGCCTTACCTGCAAGAGAAAAGGGAAATAGACGTAAGTATACAATCTCTTGGTCTTCTTCAGCAAATCCCTTGACATCAATCAATCCAACGAATGTAGAAAGATGAGTATTTGGATTTTCATGTTCTAAGCCTAAGAACTGGTGATTCTCAATAAGCTGAAGGTGTGAAACTTTGAACTCTAGAGCTTTTGTAGTCTTAGGAATGGCGATACTAGAGTGATATCGCACTCCTCGATGTGATATGTAGTCTCCCAAGGTTCTTTGAGTGCCTTCCATACTTGTTTATCACCTAGCTTGAGACAATAAACTTGAAAAACGTAAATGTGAATTAAAACAGAAATATGTATACTTGATAACTAGACCGCCAAGGTCTACACGAATTGGAAATCGTTCCCCGGCAACGGCGCCAAAAATACATGATGGGTTTCTGGCAAGCGAACCAAAAATCCAGTAGTATAATAGTAAGAAAGATATCGTATCCACAGGGAACGGTCAACTCGCGTATAGTTGTGATCTATTTATCAAGGGAAACAATAGATTTATGAGAGTTTTGTTGCGTAAATGGTAAATAACAAATAAATAATCAATGAAATTAGAAAGGAAGAGTTAGAGACACTTTACTTGGATTAGGATTGTACTTCATATCATCACATCCTTCGTGCATGTAAAAACTATTTATTATTTTAGGTTTACTCTATAAAACTGTAGACAAACTATATTGCTAAGACCCCGAGTTACCAGCAGCCTCACACACTCAAAGGTAATCCATGCGGGCTCTCCCAAGTGACAGACTTACCCTCGACTTATTTTACTTTCTTTTATTCCGTTTGTAAAAGAATTAATTGATAAACGAGGCCTACTCCTCTGGACGTACCTTCGCTAGAGTACTGTCACTACCCATCACTCATTAGAATACATCCACATTATCGCTTCCTAGATTGACAATCAACTAATTCTTTGTTATCGATAATTTAATAACCATGCCTATCCTGTAGACGCCCTTCATTAGAGTACTCACACTACCCATCAATCACTAGCAACGCCCATGTTTCGGTTCACTGGCTACCGAGTCCTCTTATTCACTCAGAGAATGGGTTTCTTCAGAATCCACTCCCCCATCCTCAATCCTAGTCGAAACTAGCCTATAACTCCGGCGTAAGCGCTGAAGTTAGGAATTAAGCACAGAATAAGATTACCAATATTATAGACAGAGAGCTCATGAAATAATAAAATAGAATTTACATACACTTGGGGATAGAATCAATTACATTCAATCCTAATGGAGAGTTAACTACGCAAGGTAGCCATACAAACCACCGAAGATGCTGTCACCATCTTCAATCCTTGTGAAGCGCTCCTCCTCTCCTACTCTAAAACTAGCTTTGGTGCATTATCACTGAAATATGAATGAATTACAATAATAGTGCACACCTTGATCTGGTGCAATGAGGTCCTATTTATAGGCTAAGGAAAGACAAAGGAAATTGGGGAGAAATCTATCTAAAAATGGTAACAGGGCAAGAATCAGCGTGACTTGCGCTTCAAGCTGTGCTACAGCGCAGACTGCAGCGTAGGTTCCAGAGAGTTGCGCTACAGCGCAGGTTGAAGCGCATAATGCGTCCTGCAGCTCCAATCAGCAATATTTCTATCAAAATAGCATCAAATTCAAATCTAAGATTAATAAATACAATTTATCTAATATTTAATAAAAAGGGATTAAACTGGGGCAAAAATACCATTTTATCCTTGATAAGTGAACTAAAAAGTGCTCTAATTTATCATATGATTTTCACTTATCACCCTCGAAGTAAGGTGGAGCTACTTCCTCTTTTTTTTTTGGTTTAACCACAGGTATCCTCCACGGGAGGCAATCCTGTTCGAGTCGGGAACATCCACATCATGGTGGGGCTAGCTCTCCCAGCCGGGATTTTTTCCATCCACAAGACTCGAACCCGAGACCTTGCTTAAGGGGAATCAAGCATGTACCACTTGAACCAACCTTGTAAATGATAAATTAGAAGATAAGATCTAATTAGTTAAGCTACGTGTGAGGTTTTTGCAATTTGGAAAGCAGTAATAGCAATAAAAGGATTAAAGTGAGTTTGGTTATTTATTCTGTTAGATTTCCACAAAATTTTAATAAAAGGTTCTTTCTTTTTTTAATTAACCCTTCATTTTGTCAAATTCTCTTTTCCTAGTGTAGAATTAGTTAATAATATTAAGTAGCTAATCAGGGGTAATTAATTAATTCTAGACAACTTATATTTGATAATAGACAACTATCGTATCATTCTGTTCTGTGTTATATATTTTTTTAGTACATTCTGAGTATATTTTTTCAGGGTTAATGTTGGAGCTAGGGAGGGATTATTATGTGGTATACCATCATTATCAAACATCATTACATTGGTAATTTGATGATTTCATTCTCCCAGTTTTAATCGTGCTTTTATGCTAGAGATTATGAAGTGGTATTATATTCTGTTAGAGTTGGGTGAAAATTTAATTTTTAGTTTAACATATATATAAAAAGTCAGAATTAGGTACCTTTACCAATTAAATATATTTGTTTTGATTAAAATCTATATAGTAAAATTCAATTGGATTAGTTATAAAATAAATAAATAGATTGTAGTATGTAGCTATAAATTTGCCTGCCTATAATAGCTTTGAAATGTGTTTTATTATATTGTGAAGTTGCTACTACTGAGCTAGGATATAACTATGAGCTCGGTTAAGATAACTTACCTATAGATTAACTATCCTAGCTAAATTGCTAGAAAATAAAAAATTTGACTGATAAATTGCTACCAATATCATGTGAATTAGCTAAGAATATTTTGAATATTGCTACAAAGTAGCTACGAAAATATCTGGTAGCAAATTTGCTACATACTTTATGCTACCATCGATTTCGTGGCAAATCTGTAGTTATTTTGTAATTAATGTATTTACTGGAAATTAGCTGCAAATTAGCTAAAGATTTCTTTGTAGCAAATTTCAGATTTTCTTGAAATGATAGAAGATCTCCTCATAGAAGAAATGAGGAACTAAAAGAGGTGGAAATCATGGTTGTTAATGGAAAAACACTTGAAATGGAGAAAAGGAAAATATGAATGAAAACAAAAAATAGAGACAAATAAAAAACAAAAAACGTCATACCTTAGTTACATCAATGTGATGATAATGGCCTTTATTTTATTCTAGCAACCCACCACTTGCGTCACTCTTTGTTGGCGCTGCGCTCGACAAGTGATCCTTTTATAGGCCTTCATCGCGAAATCAAGTTTGTCACCTCTCTTATCTTCCTTTACATCACAATTTTGATTGTTATTGGAACCAACTCATTTTAATTTACAAGGTAGATGACCTTGTTCTAGTGACAAAGATTAGAATGGGGCAATGGTAAAGATAGGGCAAATGAAAGTTTCGTTCATTGCTATTAGTGATAAAGAAACTCTGTTAACTTAGGCATATAATATGAAAGTTAATAATAAATTGAAGGTAGTAAGTGACATGTTTAAAACTCGTGGGGAGATCTGTGTTATTTAGATAAAGCTCAGGGTAGGCAAGTGCAATATCCCTAAAAATATTAATTTTGATTATAAAACTTATTTTCATTAAATCTTAGACGGAGTGTTTTGACTTAATAGTCCCTTTTTTATGAAACTTTCTAAAAAGTAGTGTATGAGGGTAAAAAATTTGAATTATACACACTATCTTTTTTTAATTCTTGATCTAGGAATGCATGAATAAAAACTTATGTTTGTGTTTGATCTAATTGGGTCATCATTCAAGATTGGGATTGTAATGCAATAATGATTGATATATCTTAATTACATACAATGGTCTTACTTGATCAGTAATATTTTTAGATAAGTCAAATTCTTGATCTTAAAATAACTTCGATCTAAAATGAGAATTATGCAATTTTAGATTTAAATTTGTGTCCTTTGTTAGTCAAATTATGGGTGATTTTTTAGTTATAAACTTTCAAATTATTAAATGATTGGTTGATTTGTTGACTCGCCTGGTTTACTCTTATTCTTGATCGGTTCAGATGCACGAACGATCCAAATGTATAATCGTCGGTCAGGGGCCCGGTCCAATTGGTTGCACTGGTCGGTCTAGTCTAAGTTTTATAACTATGCACCGGATTTGTCCTTTTCGAATAACAAATTAAATTTTCAATACTATTTTATGTAATTTGGTGCTATTTAATATGAGTTTAATTGTAAAACAATTACACAATTATTCAATTATGTGTTTCCGCATTATTTAATTAGCATGACACTTTATGTGTTATTAAACTCATTAAATGATGTGACACTGCATCATTAAATGATAATATAATTTTTTTCTCAATTGTCTTATTCGTATATGAAAAATATGCTTTAGAACTCCGTAGAATTACACAGTTTGTTAAAATGTAAAAGATGAACGAAAAATGATTGCGAATTTGCATTAGTGGAGAAAGAGAAAAAATTGAACTACAAATGTTTAATTTGAAAAGACTTTTTTTTTATTAAACCCTTAATTTGGTCTCCTATAAATTAGTATACTACCACCTTTGTCACAATTGATGCTCAACTTGATGACAGATCGATGGTGACAATAATAATGAAAAGTAGCCATGTCCAAAAAACTATAATTGATAGTATATATGGTAGAAATTAAGTTGTATACATAGAACATGTACTCAACAATGAAATTTACTTTGCTCAATGTCATCAAGACACTGAGCAACCTCTAAGGAAATGCCAAGGTCCTGTTCGAGTTCCCATCCTGCATAAGCATTTAACACGCATATTAAATCGTTGAACAGAAAACACTATGCCCCAGTTTGGATACACTTCTGCAGAAGAAGTTCTAGGACCAGTTTGGATGCACTTCTACAGAAGAACTTCTAGGTGAAAGAAATATAGAATGAATAAAAGAATTCAAACGAATTTAACTTCTCCATAAGTTGAAATTAATCTTTGTAGTCAATCTTCTCCAAAACTCTCCCATTTAACTTCTCTATAAGTAACTAATTTCAACTTATGGAGAAGTTAAATTCATTTAACCTCTATGATTCATTCTATTTTTTTCTTGTAGAAGTTCTTCTCTGGAAATGTATCCAAACTGGGCCATAGAATGAATTAAAAATCAAGAACTAATTGATATTTCATTATACTACAGACCCACCATGAAAATACATAAATTGTTATGCAAGTGTCATAAACAATCCTCATAATGAACTCATAATGATAATTGTGCATATGGTCCTTATGGTCCTTTGACCTGATCTCATTGTGGTTTCCAACACAAGGAATTATATATTTAGATACCATCAAACATCACACTATGTCAAGGTGATTATAAGATGGTTTATTGATATGCCAAAATTCATATGAAAGGATGCTAAGGACTAGATAAGATTTGTCACTCATACATAATAAGAGTTATATCTTAGGATGACTAAGTGTATGATTATCCTAAATATATTAATGTGAGATTTTCACCAAAAAAAATATATTAGTAAGAGAATAAAATATTTATTAGAATTAAGTAAGCCTACTCATTAATAAGGAAACCAATTACTAACATATATAAGGGGTGATATCACCCATGCTTGGTTTTTAATCTAGATATTTAGACAAAGGGACTAGACTGTATGATGATATTAGTTATAGTAAGTCAAACCTCATAGATATTTTTTTTACTTGAGTAAAAGCGATCTATTGCTAGATGTTGTTTACTACTTGTAATATTAAAATTGGATTTTAATATTGCTAATAACTTAATAAGAACATATAGAATCACACACTTAAAATAGGTTAAATTTGAAATCCAAATCCATGAGATAGATTTAATTCAGATTTTAAAGGGATTAGGATTTCTAGCTAAGATAGGGCTATTTAGTAATACCAAATAGACCAACCCAATTATAAAGGTTCAAACATAAACTTAGACTAAATCAAGATAAAGGTAGATTATCAATAATCAACTCATTTATGATGGCTAGCCATGTATATTGGATATGTAGGGTTGTGATAGAGGCATTTTTTGTCTACACCTTTTTATAAAAGAGTTGCCCCAAAACATTACAATTGTTATTCTAAGGTGAAAGAGCAAGGTAAAACCCTTGGCTAGTTCTAGCATAAGGGAAGTTCATGCATTTTTATAGATACCTTAGAGGAACTCCTACCCTGGTTGTGCATGTGGTTGTTACAATTAATTTTGTGCAATAATCTTGGTGAGTCTAAAGGAAATTACAACCTCTTAACATGGTTATAATTATGGAGATAGTGAAAATTTTTACTTTCCTATATTATATTAAGTTCATGATTCCAAAACCCTAAAGCTCTAACAAAAATTTTGAGATTTATGGAAACATATTATTATTTGAGTTATGTGTGAATCCATTATGAAATATTTTAGGCATAATTGTATATTCACTCTTTTAACTATGACTAATGTGTGATTTTTATCCCAAATAACTATTTGAGTGAATTTCATCCCTCATTTGTTTTAAGTATTATAATTAAGTCATTTCATAAGTTTATTTCTACTTAAGACTTCACATTTTTCTATGCAAAATCTTCATAAATTAAGTGGTTAAATTATTTTAAATATTATCTTTTTCTTAAAACTCACCCACTTAAATATCAAATTTTACTTAAAGTAAAAAAATTTCCCAAATTTCCCTTCTCCAAACCTTAATCTTATACTGTACATAATCCTTCAAATTTTATTAAAATTTTACTATTTTTTTTACTTTTAAGCTTTTAAAAATATTTTATATCTCAAATCCATTATAAATTCTATTATATTGAAAAGATAACCGATGAGAGGACCAACTTTACTTAATTTTAAAAAATGGAGAGATTTGATTGACTTGAGAAATACTCGAGAGATTAAAATTGCATCCAATTTAAACTAAATGAGTTAAGTGCACTTATTCTAATATTTTAATTAGTTTTATGCTATTCTTACCATTATATATTATGTAGCTATAATTGTGTAGAAAAGAAGTATCTATTTATTTATAATCTATTATAATATATTGTAACTAAGTCATGAGCTCTAGTGTTGCCACAATCTACACTGTTTTTATCACGTTTGAATTTTATCTCATTTGTTGTCTTCTCATTTTTCTTAATCTTTTAATCTTATAAGTTTATAACCCAATGAATCATCCACTCATACTTCTTTTATCTTCATTAAAATATTTTTTTTTAATATTTTAAAACTGATAATTTAATGGGTCAAATCACCCATCCCTTTCCATCATTAAAATTCTTTTATTATTTTAAAACACTATTAATTCACTAAAAAGGATAAATGTCTTTGTTATCTCAAACTAGTATTTTCCACCAAATACCATTTTTATTCCATTTAATATCATGACATAAATTTTAATATTATTTATATATCCAATACTTAATAAATCAGGTTATAATCGAATAAATTTGTAAAATCATTTTTTCGTTCATGCAACACATAGGTTTGCATCTAGTTTATAATTGAAAATTAGGAGTATTACATAATTGATCTTAGAAAATTGTTTACATTTTGCTACTTGCCAATGTGTTGAGCCCTTTAAGATTGGTATGATCTGGGTATTATTATTCCTCCATATATACGCCCTATGCGGGTTATGATCTTACAAGCAAATATGATCAGTTCTTGATTTCAATTTTGTTTACTATTAACACATGAGGAAAGTTTACCTCCATATACCAGCGAACATGCGAAGTGTCATATAGATGCTTAGTCCAATCCAAATACCAATGAAACCATTGCTTTTATAGAGAAGGAATAATGAAGCAATAGTTGCTAATGACACCATCACCTGAAGAAAAGGCATAGGAAATTATTATATAGACTTGGACAAAGATGAAACATTATGAAAATGAACTTGTATAAAATGACATGTGAACTTGCCATGGAGTATGCAGAGTATGCAAAATCAGATGCCCCATAGTTCACACCATCAAAGACGAAGGCTAATACATTGATTACTTGTGTTGCAGCCACAAACTGATGAATTAAATGAAATTACATGAAAATCACACTAAAAAACCAATAATTTATTGAATCCATTAATTAACATGAAAGGAACATACCGGGACAGCTGTTCTGATAATGTGCACAACAAGAACACTTTTGGAAAATATTCCAGCTCCAAAGTACAATAAGCCTCCAACAATAGAGAGTCCTAATCCTAAAACAAGAGCCATCTGTAATGTGCGTGTTGCAGCAGCAATCACCTTGACATAATCTTTCTCAGCAAAGGAAGAAGCTAGAATTGCCTGAGACATGAATACAACCAATTTTAAAAATTATAGAATAGGACATGACCATGATACAACAAATAAAATTAGTAAAAAATTAATATAAAAGCACAAAATTGCTTTGCTGAGTAAAAGAAAATTGAGTTTTAAGTCATTTTAGACACAAAAATGTTATTAAGTATCTAGTTAGTTATTATGATATCTTCTTCTTTATTGGTATAAAAGTTCAAAAACTTAAGAAAAAAGATTGTAACATATAAGTATAAGCATCCATAAATGTCCAACATAAATACATGGATACCATACAACACGACTACTGTTTTGAAGTGTCCATGCTTCTTAGCTGATCAGTAATATACTCATTTGTTTTTCCTAACAGAAAGCAGAGTATGGGAATTTAAATATATATCATACACAAAAATAAGAGGAAAAAAGTTAGTTTTGTACCTGTACAGCAATAGCCAAGCCATCAGCCAAAAGGGATGATGTTAACCAAACCTGCAAGCAGGTTTGAAACGCAGCCATATGAACAGAGCCTAACCTTGCTGCCAATGAGGCTGCCAAGGTCACACAGAATGTCACTGCTACTACCTTGGCGAATAGCAAACCTCCTATTCAAATTGAAAACAAATTCCAACATAAATAAGTACTGGCTTATTATTTGATCGTCCTAACTCCTATGTTTCATTTCTACATATTGCTATTTGAGTACAGTGCTCTAGTTTACCATTTTTATCACCCTTTTCTACATTATGTTACTTCAATAATAATAATTTAGGCTCCAAAACCAACATTCTATGTTTAATGTGCTCCATCATACCATTTTTAAGAAACCTAAAAATCTGCAAATCCTTAATGCTTGGAGGTACGAGAACCACTTTTTTCAATAATATCAACGAGAGAGCCAATGCCATCATGTACCTAAAAGGTTCAATTTCTTAAGTTAGTTTTATGAACAAAAATGTTTGAACATTATTAAGATATGACAAAGTAAGACTTACTGGGAAATCACATGTGCAATGGCTGCACCATTGAGTCCCAATTTAAAGCAAAAAATAAGTATTGGGTCCAAAGCAATATTCAATCCATACCCTAAAACTGCACAAAACCACAAATACAAATGAACCAAGTTAGGGAAAATGTTATCAAATTTCAAAATAAAAGATCTCCCACTGTTTATAAATTTGGACTTCCTTCTTTTCTTCCTTATATATGTTCAAATAGACTGTTGAACTTGAAACCAATTAACATTTTTATGCAGAGTTCCTTTAAATTTGACTTAAAATTCAAATTGTATCTCTAATTAGGCTTCATTCCAGGACATTGGATCTTTTCAACTTACCAATGACATATAAAGGAGTTCTTGTGTCCTTGAAGCCTCGAAATGTTCCTTGCAGTGCCAAAGAGATAAGCATTGCAGGGGCACCTAAGGATCTCAATCTCAAGTACTTTAGTGCTAGGATTTGTGTATGAGAACCCTACACAAAGGAGAAATAGCTTCACTTAGTAAAAGCTTAGACAAATGTGTTATAGAAATAATATAATGAAGATATGTAATATATACTCTTGATTATGAAGACACTTACAGGTTTTAGACCCATGACACCTAACAGAGGATTGCCTGCAAATATAAGGATTGCAGCTTGAAGAAGGCCAAGTATTATGCCAAAAAGTAGTGCTGTTGATGCAGAAGCAATGTGTCTCTTCTTCCTTCTAGGTTTTGAACACTGTTATTATTATTACTACTAGTAGTAACAGAGGAAGACTTGCCCTGATTTGTATTGGCACCTGATAAGGAAATCAATTGTCATTGAATTGAAGTATCAATATAGAACCAATGCAACATATCTAAGGTTCATCACAATTGGATCTCCTATTCCTAGCTTTTTGCTTATTCATTACATGCAAATTAAGAGCTCCTTTAAGATAGGATAGGATAGCATAACATAGGATAAGAGAATTGAATAAGGCATAGGATAAGAGAATTGAATAAGGAAATGATAGAATAAAAACAAGATAAAATCTGAAGAAGGATGGGGAGAGAAGAGTGTTTAGAGGTTAGGACAAAAACGGAAAGTAAAAAGTCTATCCTATACTGCCAATCTCTAACCGGATTCCCTAAAAATAAAAATTTACATTGGAGAAAAATATAGGATAACTTGATAGACTTATTTTATCGTATTACAACAATAAACACTATAAATAAAATAGGACAGGATTATACTATCATACCTTGATCACCAAACGAATCCTAAATAATGGACATTTATACACACACATAGAAAGCCAAAGCCATAAAGAGAGTACCGGCAGAGAGAAAGTACCATCTCCATTATTCGTCTTATTTTTCAAAATACCATCTCTTTCCATTTTCTCATGTTCAATACTTTTTGCCATGTGCTTGCTTGTGTCACCACTTGCAGCCAAAATTTCTATTGTCTTCTCTTTGGATGCACCTTTTTCTACATCTTGAATCAAATGAGCATTGTTTGGCTTATCCGTAGTGTTTTTAATTAATTGCTTTTCCTCTGCTGTGGCATTGTTCTTTTCAATAGTATCTTCCTCTGCCACAAAGGAAGTTGTAATACTAACCAGAGGGAAAATGGTAATTTTTGAAGCTTGGTTAAACAGAGCAATGGAAACTCCAGCAGCAGCAAGTTCTACTGGCCCTAAACACATGAAAAAAAGTGAAAGGTTAGTTTAAAAAGCTAGAGTACTAAATTGATTATTCTTGTAATAACTCCATTCAAGATGAGTACATCTTGCAACTAATGTACAAGAACAATTGTGAAGCCAAAGAAAAAAAAAAACCATAATTGTATATGCAAACATTCTAAGGGCAAGGAAAAGTACCTATGTGGCCTATAAATGCTGTGTCTATCAGAGAAGCAATTGGATCAGCAGCTATTGCCAGTGCAGCAGGGAATGCAATCCCTAGTATCTCCTTAGCCAGGGAATCCATCTTGAAAACAAGTCTATATTCACAATAATGGAACTAAATGTAAGTATTTAGCAAAATTGTAAGAGTGTCTTTTCTTGAGCTTCAATTAAAGAAGTGTATATAACACAAATTCATTGAGAGACTGAAGAGACCAAAAACCAGTAAATTTGAAACACTTCTCTGTTTTTAGTTGTTAAAACTTGTTTTGAATACTATTTTATATTGTGTTTCATTTATTACAAAAATATCCATACACTAAACAGAAAGAGAAAACAAAAAATATATTTAGGCTGTTTTCGTTTACTGGTTTTTAAAATTAATGGTTTTCAAAATTGTCAATACATAAACAATCATTCAAACAGGTTATTTTAATACCGAGAGAGTATATATTTCTAGTTAACATGAAGATCATGCTTCTACAAATATAGATGATAGATTACCTTGCATCTTTGAAGAAAATTAAGAGAGGTAGTTTCCTCTTGCTCTTGGGAGCAATATTTGAGCTACCATTTTCGTTCATGATATCCTAAATCTTAAGTAAGAACTCAATGAAAGAAAATGGATGTTGAGCCAAATCTCAATATAAGTGCCGAGTTTGAGGTTCAATGTTTTGTACCATCAAAATAAAGAAGAAATTAACATGCATGATATTGCACCATCAGTGTTTCGTCACAAACTCATCAACTCTTACAGAATAAATAAACTAGATACTGCTTCTAGCATTATTGAAATATCACACTGAGGCCAATGTTCTATTTATAAAAGTCATTATGATATATCAGAGAGCCAAATACCAATCAAAATGTCACTCTCATCCTGCGGTCCATTAGTATCCACCTAGTATTCATTAGAATTAATAATTAAGTGATATTACATTTAATTTTTTAATAATTGAATATCTAATGAGCATCGGGAAAAGACAAGGTTAGCTTATTGATGCTTCTTTTATAGATGCTTTCCAGGTTAGGACTACCTTTTTCTTCTAAATTTTACAGGTTAGATTTTTTTATTTTATTAAATGCAATTTTGTTATTGGCTTAGTCTAAGAATGAACTTGACGCTGTGACGCATGACTTTCTCCTTCCGGCACAATGTTGGATATATGTACCAGGTCAGAACAACAGATAGAGCATTTTCATTTGAAGCAACATTATCATCGTGTTTTATTTAACATTTTAAAAAAATGTAAAAGAGACAATGAAGAGTGTTAAAGTAAAACAGTAATTTAAAAACAATAAATTAATAAATATGATAAAAAAAATTGTGTGAACTATAAACTATAAAGTGATCGAAACATTAAACATTTGAGCTTTTTTTTTTTTGGTCGAAACATTTGAGCTTGTATATGGCTGCGCTTGGACTAATGGACTTGAACATTTGTATAAGGCCCAACACTTGGTGATTTAATATTACATAGAAAGACATTTCAATATTTATTTTTCATACCACATCGTCATTTAATTTATTTTTAGAATTATAATTATTAATTTACACTAAACTAATTTCATAAACTCTATTTTCATCTTAACCTTGCCTCGCATGTTAAATTAATTTTGAATACTTATGAAATATTAAAGTTATAATTATTTAAACACGTTACTCTTAAAAATATAAAAATATTATTGTTGAACAGATTTATAATTCAAATTAGCATGCAGGAAGAAAATACTACAAACTAATTAATTATGAAGTATTTCATCCAATATTACATAATTTTCCCGCAAATAAAACAATTAACAATTGTATTTCTTTGTCACAAAGTTTTGTTAATATTATAAAAACTTAAATATCATTTTGGTCCCTATATTTTTTCATGTTTTTTGTTTAAGTCCCTGCCAACTTTTTTTTAAACTTTAGTCCCCACTTTTTCAAACGTATGTTATTTTAGTCCCTACCGTTAATTAAAAGGGTTAACGAAATTGATGACGTGGCAAACGTTTAGTCATGCTCGGATGGTATTGAGCTCGGATGGTATCCTGCTCGGACGGTTCTTGAGCCTTTGGTGCTCTATTTTCCTTTCTTCCTTTTTCTTGTTTGTGCAATCCCTGCTTGTTTGTGCAGCTATTGTGTTAATTTGTTGCACTTGTTCTTCTTGCTTGTGCGCCATTTTTATCTCTTTCTTGCCTTTTATTTTGCTTTCAATTCATATTCCATACTTTGTTTGGGTGCAATTGAGAAATTGGTCAAACAGAATGGATTGATATAAGCTCAGTTGCTCTCCAATTTACTTTCTCGGTCTTCCCCAATCCATTTTATATTCTTTCTCATCCCTTTTACTTTCAAGTCATTTACATTCTTGTTTGTTGGAAAAAGACTAAATCACAATCAGAAATATCTTAAGTTTGTTTTGATGGATAACAACCTGAAGATTTATTATAAGTCTTAGAATTTAACAAAATTTGAAGTGCATAACTATAGGTCTTAAGAAAGTCTGACGTCAAGGTAAAGTACTATGTTGGTCTAAAGTTGTCTCAATCTGAAGTATCCTAAGTCTGAAGACTAATTCTTCATCAGACTCTACATTTAGAAGTTCAGACTCTGCACAAAGACAATTATGAAGACTTTTCTAAAGACTTTCCTTCTCTAAGCTGAGCCTCTTCAAGTTTCAAAATTCAAATTATCTTCGTACCTAGGATTCAGTTTGGGGAATTATGTTTGAGGAATTAAAGAAGAAACCCTTTTAGAGCAAAACGCACAACAACACTAAAGTAGAAAGAATGTTAGAAGAAGGACAATTTTCTCTTCACAAAAGCAAATTGGTTTGTCCTATGTACACTGCTGCTACTGCATAAAGGACAACTAATGACTCCATGCATTAAATGTTAAGAGACAATGTAAACCTGTCCTCTCACAATAGCCACGTCTCTGGGAGCCTATAAATAAAAGAATGAAAATTGAAAGAAGGTAGAGAACTTTGAAAAGAGCCTTCATGATGCCAATTTATTTACAATGATTCTTTCATTCTTTTTTTTCTTTGAGTTATTCACTTCAAACGAGTTTTGAACTAAATCTTATCTAATAAAAACTATGCACTTCATCTTACTATATTCAGACTTACTTTGTTTTAAACTAGAGTTTTATCTTTCCTTCTATCATATTTTGTGAATGAGCTTAAGGAGACTTTTCTGTGAAAAGAATACCTTGTAAGGCCTGGGAAGGTTGTTGAAGAATACCTTCTAAAGCTTGAAGTGGCAGTGTACAATACTTGTAAAGGTACCTTGATATAGTGAAATTCCTAACAATGTTAGGGGTTGGATGTAGCACCTGTGGACTAGTATAAACCTTATGTATGATCTCTTGATTCTCGTACTCTTGCTTCTATTAAAAATTTGTTTAAGAAATCATTTTGAGTCTGAAAATTTCAGACTCTATTAAAATACTTCAAACTTAGTTTGAAGATTTTCTCGAAATCGTTTAAACTAAAAGATTTAAAAAAAAACACAATTCAACCTCATTTTTGTGTTTTTCCTATTTATTTCATTGTTCATCCTCGATCCTTTTAATTTATGCTCATCCCCCTTTCAATTCAATCATTTAAATTCCAGTCTCTCCCAATCCTTTTAATTTTCACTCCGTCCCCTTTACATTTCATCCATTTTATTTCTTATCGTTGGAAAGTCAAGAATTCTATGGGTTTTCAATTGTAAGTTCGAAAATCACTTGTTCTCATTCTTCATTTTTTTATTTTCAATTTCGTATCTACTCTATTCTGCTTGTTTGTTGTTAAATCTGATTACAAATTTAAATTTAGTGGTGTCAAATCCTTTAGAATTATGTGGTTGATTGTTCTAATTGCTTAAGAATAAAAATGAGTTGTTCTCGGTGTTCATGTTGATGTTCTTCAAGTTCATGATGATCTTCAACTATTAATTCAAGTCAATCCATTGCGTTTGTATTAGAATGTTGTATGTTGTTTTCCAACCACTCGATAAGGATTGAAATTCATGAATATGTAATCATGTTCTTAATAGACTCATGATTCGAGTTTCCAATTGATCATAAATTTAAAAATTAAAAACGGGGTTCAAGGATATTTACCACTTGTGTTGTTGAGTGTTCGTGATAATTTCAAGTGAAATTCTTTTGATGAAGACTCATTTTGATTAAAGATCATTCAATTTGCGTTGTAGTCCTTCACTTTCTAGTAGGAACTTAGTTAAAATTTTTGTAATTTCTTAAGTTGGGAAAATTATAAATTGTAGAAGTTAAAAAAATGGTGCAAAATGAAAAGGATGTTTAGTGGAAAAAGAAATTTCCAAAGCTAAAAAAGTATCGTGTAAGAAAAGAAAATAAAAAGCAAAAATCAAGAAAAGAAATATTGTCAACTCAGTTGTTTAATTTGTAATTACAAGTTTATATTGTGTTTCATTATTAGTTGTAATTGCAAGGTTTTTAAAACCTTGGCAACTTTGAATCAACTTTCACATCCATCTCTTTTCAATCTTTATTCTTGCTTTCGTTTCAGGCCATGCAAGCGCCCTAAAGAGTAAGTTAATAAAACACTAGAAATTCAGGATCTAGAGACTGAAAATTTTGTGCCTCTTTAGAGACTGATTTAGCGACCAAATTTCTGGGATTTTTAACTAAAATATTGTTGGTCTCTAAATCGGTCGCTAAAATTAATTAGCCACTGATTGAGAGACTGAAATTCTGGCAAAATTAGCGACCGATTTTTCGGTCTCTATTTTGTGAATAGCGACTGAAAATTCAATCTCTAAATAATTAATTGATAATAAAAATGAATGAAATAAAATTCAATTATTAGAGACCGAATTTTCAGTCACTGAATATTATTTAGCGACCAATTTTTCAGTCACTAAGTTAGAGACTGAAATTTCGGTGGCTACATAGGGACAAAAAACTCAGCAATATTTTTTCTCATTAGAGACTGAATATTCAGTTGCTATTTTTTTTATTTATTAGAGACTCATTTTTCTGTATCTAATTTCAGTCGCTAATATTTTATAAAATTAAAAAAAATTAAATTTTCATAACAAAAATAAAATTATACCCTCCCGCGAAATCCCTAGAGGTATTTTTTCCTAATATCAAACCCCTGTGTGAAATACTCCCTAATCCTCAGCCGTTCCTAATCCTCGTTCAAAGCCAAATACTCCCTATTCGCCGAATAATCCTTAGCCTTTGTTGTTCGTTGCTGATCGTTGCTAATCCTCGGTGCGCCACTGCTGTTGACGGAGGGCGCGCTGCTCTTCCCTCCTGTTGACGGAGCACCGCTACTGGTCCGTGTTGTTGACGGAGCACCGCTGCTCTTCCCTTCTGTTGACGGAGCGCCGCTGCTCTTCACGGAGTGCTCTTCCTGTTCGCTGCTGGTTGCTGTGTACGCCGCACGAAGTCAGTCCCGCTGCACCTCCTGCGATCTTCGAGCTTCACCATCGAGCTTCCCTTCGAGTTCTCTTTGCGTCTTCTAGGTTCTCTTTGTTCTCGAGCTTCTCTCTTGAGGTTCAAGGTAAATTTACTTTCTCTTCAAGCTTCTATTGATTTCGATTTGTGGATCTGAACACAATACTCATTTTGCGTTTCTGTTTTCTCTTTTTGTCTTCGATTTCATTTCGGCTACTATTTTTTCTTCTCAATTCTGATTTAGTCTGATTGAATTTGCTTTCAGTAAATCAAAAAGGGGCTTGAAGCTTGTCATTTTTTGTCTTAAGATATTCTGATTTGTCTTGAATATTGATTTGCTTCGAATATTCTGATTTCCCATGATTGATTGGTTATTCCTATAATAGTGTTGTGTTGATAAGTGAATCATGAAAACTTGAGAGAACTTTGCTACTTCAGTGAGTCTATCAAACTTAACTCAAATTAACAGGGAGTAATTAGCAAAATATCTATGTGTATAAACTATGGTGAGTTACGGTCACAATTACACTGCAACTTTTTTAGGTTGATATAGTCTAATAGTGTTGTTTCTTTGCCAAACTTGTATGTGGGTTGTGTGTTTTTAAATTGGATGGTGTATGACCTTGAAGTCTGAGCTCTGAAAATGAGAATAGCCAATGAGATGTGTGAGTCAATATGCATAGGGCTCAGTGCCTTAATGCAAATAAATATGATGTTGCAAAGTGTGTGTTTGGATGCTTTTTACATTAACATTATATTACTGCATGAGAGAGAGAGAGCGCTTTGGAGCTTGAATACCATTGTGGATCTATGTAGCAGCAGGTGATCAAATAAATCATGTCTATAAATTGTTATTTTTAAAATAAATCAAACAAATTGGATCTATAGGTTGGTCATGCTTGCCAAAGGTTATTTATGCTTATTTGAATTTTGCGTTAATTTGCAAGTCATGTTGTAATTTGCAAGTCTGATTTCCTGTAAATGATTTTTGGCTGCATAAGCACATGACAGCATGTAGCTAGTCTAGTAGCATAGGTACAGGACACCCGCGCTGTAGCTAGTCCAGTAGCATAATGGTTCTATACTGGTTTTATATTGCTTCTACTGTGTATTCCTTTGTTGCTTCCATTTTGGGTGTTGCTATACATGTGTTGATAATGGGTGGTGAATGGCTAAATTGTTATTGTATTGGTAATGATTTGTGAGCTTTATAGTGTTTGATGATGTGTGTGGTGAGTGTTCACACCTTGATTCTTTCTGACTATACTTTTTAAAAAACTAAAATATATTCTTCTGCTTATACTAAAAGTAATGGCATTACACTAAGGTACAAGGTAATAGGATTTAATTAGTTATAAAGAATTTGAGTAACCTGTATTAGGTTATAGTTCAAACCACACTAATATGGTTGTTAAAAAAAATCTCTTGCAAAATGATTTGAGCCACTGGTATAAGTATAATCAATTCCACATGGTCTCTTTTCATATAAGTCCCTACATATTTTCTCACTATGTGAATTTGGACCATTTTCTGATTTTCTTGTCTATTCAGCCTATTGACAATGTCCCAATATTGCAATTAAACATGGTTTGATGCTACTTTATGATCCCATACATCATCAGATGGCTATCAGAGGCAGGAAAGTGAAGGAATTGAGCGTGCTCATATAAAGAATTCTTTCTGCCTTAGACTTTGACAGGGAGTTTGTTGTCCAGAGCTTGCATTGTGAGTTCTTACTGTATTGTCCAACTTCTTTTCATAATCAAAATGATTCATATGTTTCAACTCAGAGTAGAATAGTCTTTAGTTATTATTTCTAGAATTTTTAAGTATATTAGTATTTAGGACCTTTTTGATAAGTTGAACTTTTGTACACAAGAACTTAAGACTTGAGGTTAATTGAATTAAAAAAACATATTTTCATTAGTCATGAGTATATAGTATCTAGAACTTTAGAAGATGCAAGTTCTATTTGAAAAAACTAGTGAAGCTCAAACTGCTGTAATCCACCATTAAATCTTGAACGTAGATATTACTAAAGCATTCTTCTTGGTTCAGATGTATAAATTTTGAAGATTTTAATGAGCATAACATATACATCCTAGAAGATGGAGGTTACTGTTGCTAGAAACTTTTATAGTTTTGGTACAAGTGAGGCCATTTGTGTTAAGTTTCTATCTTACCATTTCATTTTTTCCTTCTATAAGTAGTCAAGTGTCATCAAAAAGCAGTATTAGTATAATCAATTCCACATGGTCTCTTTTCATATAAGTCCCTACATATTTTATCACTGTGTGAATTTGGACCATTTTCTGATTTTCTTGTCCATTCAGCCTATTGGCAGTGTCCCAATATTGCAATTAAACATGGTTTGGTGCTACTTTATGCTCCCAGACATCATCAGATGGCTATCAGAGGCAGGAAAGTGAAGGAATTGAACATGCTCATATAAATAATTCTTTCTGCCTCAGACTTTGACAGGAGCTTGCTGTCCAGAGCTTCTTGTTCTTTTCATAAACAAAATGATTCTTATGCTTCAACTCAGAGTAGAATAGTCTTTAGTTATTATTTCTAGAATTTTTAAGTATATTAGTATTTAGGACCTTTTTGATCATTTGAACTTTTTTACACAAGAACTTAAGACTTGAGGTTAATTGAATTTAAAAAAGCATATTTTCATTAGTTATGAGTATATAGTATCTAGAACTTTAGAAGATGCAAGTTCTATTTGAAAAAACTAGTGAAGCTCAAACTGCTGTAATCTAGTATTAAATCTTGAACGTACTTCGGATATTGCTAAAACATTCTTATTGGTTCATATGTATAAATTTTGAGGATTTTAATGAGCATAACATATACATCCTAGAAGATAGAGGTTACTGTTACTAGAAGACTTTTATAATTTTGGTACAAGTGAGGCCATTTGTGTTAAGTTTCTATCTTACCATTTCATTTTTTTCCTTCTATAAGTAGTTAAGCAACACTGCATCAACAAGCAGGAAGAGGGGGAACAAACTGAAATGGTGTGTTGTGGAATTATTCAGTTACCAAAAAGCGTTGTTATGTTGTCAGAGTTGTTTTTTTTATAAATTGGCATTAGGATTCACAATCTCTCTTTAATTACTATTAGCTGCCTTTTTTATATATCCTAGTAATTAATTTAAACATTTCTAGTGTTCCTTCTTCATCTCCCTTATAAGTTGAAGTCATTTAGATCAACTTCTATAACTCTGTTTATGATACCAATCTCAGATTTTGTTTATTGTTTAGCAATTATGTGAGTGACAGTTTGCCATTGATTAATGTTGAGTTATAAATGTGGTCATCACTTGATTCCCATGAGGCAATGACCTTTCATTTACATTACTATATCATACTTGGAATTATTGGTTTATTTATAATATAAGATGGACAAAGGTTTAGCTCATAACAAGAGCACCTTAATTGGACTACTTATATGAATTCTATTATACAACTAGCTTGGTCCCACTATGGACTACTTGTATGAATCCTACTATACAACTTTCTTGGTCCTACTATGGACTACTTGAATGAATCCTACTATGCAATTAGCTTGGTCCCACTATTATCTTCTTCTCTGATATGTATTTATCATGCACTTGCATGGTTGCCTTGTGGTTTGTTTACCATTATCAATAAATCTATGGAAAAATTTTCACAAAAAAATATCCTGGCAATACATGTTCATTTGTTCCTTAAATTTTAATAATAATTGTTATACTAGTTAAGCATTAATTTTTGTGCCATTCCGTTGTATTTAGTTGCAGTCTAGCAAAGGCAAGTGAAGATTCCTTAATTTGCTTAAACTTGGAAAATGTAATGGGAAGGTGCTTTCTTAATTATATATGTTTACTGAATAAAGCAGAATTCAAATTTGGTCTTGGGAGGGTTTGATGACTTACATCACTTGTGCATGCCATGAATACCCAATTGCCTCTGGAAAGCTAGAGTCATCAAATTTCTGTACATGTGCTGGTATACATATACTATTTTAATCTAAGATAGATTGAAATGAAGTCATTTCTGATTTAAAACAAAAGAATCCTGAGCTTGAAATTCACTTTATGATAGGGTGAATGAGCTTTTATTTTTTTCCTCTATGCACTCACAAGGGAATATCCTATATATCCTTATGCACACCAAATACACATCACATAGATCTTATTAATTTATGGATTTGTTGGTTATATTTTCTCTTCTCAGCTCTCATCACATACGCATTGAGGTCTTTTTTTCCCTTACACATTAGATAAGCTAAGCATCGATCATGATATTGTTCATACATATTGTTCGGAGGCACATTATCACATACTCCACTCCTTCACACAATCACAATGCAATTCATGAAGCATAGACAAAGGTAGTAGCTATGCAGACAGTTAGTGGAAACAAAATGTTTTAGTCTCCCACTTCATTTTGGTACTTTCATCCACGTACACATATGGCATCTTTCTCCACTCTGCTTCACCACACATATAACTCACATGTAATGCTTGAATTAGGAGTTTGTCACTTTTACAAAGTTGCCCCTTCAGAATTCAGAAGATATCCCCTGCTTGTCTGTAGGGTATTCCTATAACCTTTATGTAGGAAATTAATTCTTTTTGGTAGGGAGATAATGATCGCAAGCAGCAAACAGTAACAGATTTACATTCTTTATGTGCTTCATTTGTTTGGTAATACAATTATCAAGTCATGCTATGCTAAAAAGAATGTCATGCATATAGAGTTTCGGTGTGAAAAATAATTTGATTTATGCAGTTGATTAGGTCCTGTTAAAATGTTCTAGATGTTTTGATTTTATTTGTTGATTTGATATGAGTAGTTCACAGGTCACAACTATATAATCAATTTAGTTAGACTTAAGATAGATATGATATTTGAAGCATCTATTAGTTGTAATTATTTCAATTCTTTCCCTAGTCAATCAAAATAAGCACTACCTGTCCAACCAAATAAGTTTTCAATTCTTATGCTTCATCTGCTTGTGACCGGGGCATAAAAGTTAATATTGCTGGTGCTGGCGTTGCAGCTCACTTGCCTGGTAAATTACTTCAATTGTGCTTTGTATAATTTTTTTAAAGATAAACTATCTTATTGGAATTAATTAAACTTTGAAATCTCAGGTATGGTTGCTGCTCTTACTCCCTTGTCTGTTATTGGTGTTCCTGTGCGTGCTTCTACCCTGGATGGACTCCTCTTGTCGATTGTTAAGGTATGTTTTTCAATTATGTTTAAATATTCAGTAATTACAAATTTGCTGTGCTCCACGTAATTGCTTTTTCTGATCCTAGGATTACCTTTCTAATAATGAGATAATAATATGTAATGTTTGTAAGTTTGTTATAATTGCTTCTTTCCAAATGTTGTGCTATTTAAACGTTTCTTCCACTATGGCACTATCTAGAACTTGTGGTCATTAAGTAGTATGGTAATTTTATGAATTTTAATATTTGGTCAAATATTGTATGTGAAATGAAGGTGCCTTTCATAAAAGACTAAAAAGATTAGATCCTTTTAAAAGAAACCTTGTTATGTTTTTTAAAGCAATTTGTGATAAGCATAAACAGTTTCTAGGATGTAGTTTTTTATGAGTTCAGCAAACAACTGAAGCACTTGAGAATAAAGATCAGCCCACTACATATTTGAAGAAAGATCTTCAATCATTGTATTTATTAGATGCTGAAAGCCATTCATGATTCACCAATACTTATTTTTACACTTTCCTTTCCTCCCCCTTGTGTTGCATTCACAATTTTCTTTTCTTTTCTTTTCTTTTTTGGTGACGTGTCCATATAGTTCTCTTGTACACCAAATGCACTTGTACACCAGGGATCTCAGGTAAGCTACCACATTGATTCTATATACATTACATCTGCACACAATTTTAGATTTGACTTTTTAATTACTTAAATTTAGTCTAAATAGGCAAGGGACTTGATAAGCTATGGTTGCTAAATTTGTACTCCATGTATGTCGGTAAATGATAAGATCTCCAAAACAAAAAGAAATTAGAAAACTTGACTTTTCCTTGTTTAACATAAATAAGTATATATAGATTTATATACTTGCAATAGTATTCGTAACCTATATATAACTAAAAATATTGGCCTAATTTATTATGAGGATTCGTTGGTACTTAATTATATTCTCAGTTTAAGATTGTATCCAAGCTTGCTAAATGTGTACCTGCATATGTGATAATAATATAAAGAAATTCAATTCCAAAAGTGAATATGAAAACTAAATCTTATTTTTATTATTATACTAGATCATATTTTAATTATTGAGTTTAATAAGTTTTTTTTATGTACTCAAAACAGGTCTGGAGCATGATTAGACTAGGCGGAGCTAGTGCAATTGCTCACCTTGTGGCTGATGTTCCCGTTTCTGCAGTGGAGGTAATAAATACCAGAGTGAAATTTGGAAATGCTACTTTTTTTTACTTCATATTATTTTCAATATTTCTATCTACATATTAGTTTATATTCATTCAAGAACTGGACTATATATGTAAGTTCATGTACCGAGGTTATGTATCTTAAATGTGATATATTCTCACAAATATATTCTTAGCAAGCATGGTTATATCTGATAGGTGTTAATTGTGAAATTAGTTGAAGAGTAAGGAAGAAAGTTTGTGTTTTAAACTGTAATGACATGAATTCAGGATAGTTCTAATATCATTAAGGTTTTTTAGTTCAAATAAAAAAATATTAAAACCATTTTAATTGGTTCTGCAAAATATGTGTGAAATTGCATTAATCCTCCATTCATAGATATATTGAATCACATTAAAGATGCTTAACAAAATTGTACTTTAGATAGGAATTAGCTATGAATTAACTACAAAATCCTTTATGTTACTACATCGATCACTAGATTAGTCTCTAAATTTGGTCACTAAATCAGTCTCTATATTTTCAGTCTCTAAATCAGTCTCTAAAATCGGTTGCAAAATCAGTCGCTAAAATTTCGGTCTCTAAGTCGGTTGCTAATTTTTCGGTCTCTAAATCAGTCTCTAAATCGGTTGCTAATTTTTCAGTCTCAAAGTCCAGTCACTAAATCGGTCGCTAATATTTCAGTCTCTAATTCGGTCGCTATAATTTAGCAACCAGTGATTTAGCGACTACCAAAATTCAGTCTCTAAATCGGTCGCTAATGGCTGAAATTCTTGTACCAAGGGAACTTCGGCCATGGAAACACCCTAAACCTCCCATTTCATTTATAAAAAAATTGTATTGTAAGTGCGCTTCTAAGTGTATGGGCACGGAAGAGCCCTTATATCTACATTGTTATTTCCATAAATTGACACATTGTAATACATGAGGTGTTTACTAAAGTAAATGATATAGTCACAAGAAGGGGGGTTGAATTGTGACTTGTTTAAAACTTTCCAAATTCTGCAAAAACTTCTAAAAATGGTTCTGCTCAAGAATTCCTTCTTGGCTAAATTAAAAGTTTGTAACAATAGTTAGATAATGTTTCACAGTATATGTATTTATTTAATAAAGAATTAATTGTTTTTCAAATATATTCAAGTATAAGGATTATGATTGGATGATATATGCTTTCAAATAATTTTCCTTTCCTCTTAGAAAGGTTTCTCATGAAAGTATTAATATAGGTTTAGAAAAGCACATACATATAGGTATCAGATAGATTCAAAACTTTGTTTATGCAAATTTCTTGAAATTTTTTCTTCTTCAAAAGATATATTTATCTTCTGTAAGATCTTAATAACAATTTTAAATATGTTTTTTTAAAAACCTTTAAACTGAATGATAATTTATATTAGAATCATAATTATTCTATATGAATGATATGATATAGTAGTAGAAAATCTACATAAGAATAAGATAAGGGTAAGAGAGTATTGCTCACAAGATTTATATTGGTTCACCATTTAATCTCTAGGGTTACGTCTAGTCCCTACTTTTAGTAGGATTTTCACTATATCAAGTTTGATAATATAGGTATTCTTTTGTCCCACAGCCTCTTCAGACTCCACATCAAAGTATTCTTCTGCATTCTCTTCAGGATCACTAGCAAATATTCTTTTGCAACCTCTTCAGACTCTCCAGCAAGTATTCTTCTGCAGCCTCTTCAAGTTTTACAACTCAACATAAACACCAAGCCTACCAGGCTTTTAACAATACTCTCAATAAAGCACTAATACAACCTAGTTAGCCTTAAGAGTTACAACAAATTAAAAGAAGGAATATTACAAGCAAATTCTCAAGTAATTTTTCTATATGTGAGCATAGTCTAAGATATTTGAGCCTAAAAAACTTTATGTAATTTTGGAAATTTACAACATGAAATAAATCTATTAATTGCAGAAAGAATTGACTCTCCAGAAGGTAGGAATAGTAATTCTGATGCTCAAGAATCTTGCTTCTGGATTCTTTTGCATTTTGTTGTTGGTGAGGCGCCTATTTATGGTAATTTTTCTCAATTTAGTTGTTGGGGGTGGTCCAAGGCTGGTTAACAATCATGTGTGTTGTCCCTTTAAAAAAATCTATTATCCCTCTTCAAGTTTGACCAAGTACATTATGTTGAACCATCCTTCTGAAGGCTGTTTTTAAAATTTGATTGAATATCCTTCTTCAGTAATGAGACATGAGCATTGTGGGATATTTTTTCAATTTAATTCTTTTATTTTAAGAATTAAATTCTTTAGAAATTGATTATGTTTCTTCTTGAAGTACATTCATTCTTCCAGGAGTTTCTGGAAGTACATCAATCCTTCTGAAGCTGTCTACTTAATCATTTGCATCTTTATGACATGTCCTTACTGCTCTTTCAATAAACCTTTTGATTTTAATTTGGTGTGCAGTATATATATAATTCCAAAATTTCTGTTATGCTTCTTCTAGACACAAATTTAAGCTTATGGAAGTAAAGTACTTCTTTTGTATGTTGTCAGAACTATATTTGTTCTTTCTTGACTTCACCATCGTCTTGGATCCTTAGAGAAATAATCTTTTTATGTTTTTTAGAATGACTCTTCTATTCCTTCTGAAGAGAAGTTTTTGGAGACTGTTGACTGTATTTTTTGTTCTTTCTTAACATTCTCAAGTGCATCCATAGTAACATAATAATTCAGAATTATATTAAGCTTGTTTTGAGCTTTAGCTATCATGAAACCATCTCAAGTGGATCTTGGACCTTACATTTACACCTAGTGTGATATAGAGAGAGAAGAGAGATTTGTGGTAGATGTACATAGTATGTGGTATAATATGATAGAAAGATCGAAACAAAAAGAGAGATTTAGGGGTGTTAAATGAGTGTATAAAAACTTGAAATTTCTATATATCATTACTTCTGATGTGATAATCTCAATGAAATGATAATCATCTATCTTTAAGCAAGTAATATATTTTTCGTTTTTTACTTTATAAGTCAAGTATAACTATTGGAATATTTGTTCTTTATTTTAAAAGTCTTCTTCAATATAATTTAAAACGAATTTTTTTAGACTTGTTTTTATTACACTCAATTTCACACTTCTTTTTTTGTTATATTAAATAATAGAGGAGGGTTCAAATTACACCGGTGTAAGTTACACCAAGTATTACAAAAAAATGATATTATATATATATATTAATTTTATTAAAATATCTAATATATTTATCTAGATTGTAGAACCCTAATTTGTGTGACTGTCTCACCCCTTTGAGTCATTTTTACCACCTTGGTCTCTGTACGCGGCAGCGGCGCATTACCTTTAGTAATTATGTTTGTATTATTTTTGAGTAATTTTTTAATTGAGTTATAATTTTCTTGGAATAATGTTTTTTATATATTCAGTTACTAAGGATCCGTTTACTTTCAGAAAACATGTGTTTTTTAGTTTTAATTACAAACAATGTCAACTTATATTTGTTATCATTTTATTTTATATTTCAGAGTTTTGTACGAGAAATAAATAAACTAATAAAAAGTTATTTTCACCGTTTTATGTAAAAGACCGTGTAAACTAGAAATAAAATGATGAAAACAATGTAATGTTTTCATAATCAAAACTGAAAATATTTTCGTAATTAAAACTAAAAAATGGAAACAGAAAATGTTTTGTAAAAGTAAATGACCCCTAATTTTTCACTTAGGGTGTGTTTGTGAGTTTGAAAGAAAGGGAAAGGAAGGGAAAATAAATGATTAGGAGGGGAAAGGAGGAGGAGAGAGTGTTTTGTAATCTAACTACACTCACAAACACAAGGGAGGAAAGTGTTTCCTACAAACCTTTCCCTTCTCTCCATTTCCCTTCATTTTTGCAAACATACCCTTAAGGAAAGTGCGGGTAATTAACACACATTTAGGCATACCGAGCGGGTATACATAGAGACGAACATTAAAATTGTTGATGACGTGAATATAGGTGCAGGTACAAGCTTTTATTTAAAATTCAGGGTTTGGGGACTGGAGTCGCTTGCCCCATTGTCATCTCTGTAGTGGAGAGAAGAGAAAGAGAAAGAAAATAATAAGAGAGGAGTGAGACATGAGATAAGGAGACATAATACTAGAAAATTTCCATAGTTAAATTCAGTGGTTGTTTCCTACCCATTCTCACAGCTTAGTCTGCTGCAGAGTCACGAACGCAACAAAGAATCCATACAGACACGGTTGTTATATCATGGTTGATTTTAAAGTACAAGACTATCTTTTTCCATATAATTTTCTCCAACAGTATCACTACTAGTAATCTATCTCTCTTCGTGTCCTCCATTTTCCCACTTCAAATGTTTACTCCCAAACAAACACAACAAACTCCCTTCTACACGATGCAATGGAAACACCTTGTTTTCTTTATCGCAGCTCTCGCCACTTCCACCATTTTACTCGTATCCCTCTCCTCCTCCGATTTCCAACACAAAGTCACAAACCATATTTCAAACACTTGGTCACAAAGCCACACAATAAACACCATGCGCACCTCCATCACCATCAAACAAGAACCTACCAACATCTCCCACATCTTCTTCGGCATCGCCAGCTCCACCAAGACCTGGCCGAAGCGCCGCCCCTACGTCGACCTCTGGTGGCAGCCAAACGTCACCCGAGGCTTCCTTTGGATGGACGAAAAGCCATCAGAAAACGAGACCTGGCCGGAGAACTCGCCGCCGTTCAGAGTCTCCGGCAACACCTCATCTTTCAAGTACACCTGCACGTACGGTTCCCGGTCAGCTATTCGCATAGCACGCATAGTGAAAGAGACCTTCGAGCTAGGACTGCACAACGTTAGGTGGTTCGTGATGGGTGACGATGACACCGTGTTCTTCACCGACAACCTCGTTACGGTGTTGTCCAAATATGATCACAACCAAATGTATTATGTTGGCGCGAACTCGGAGAGTGTGGAACAGGATGTCATATTCTCTTACGCCGTGGCATATGGCGGCGGAGGGTTCGCCGTTACCTACCCTTTGGCGGTGGAGCTGGCGAGGATTTTGGACGGTTGCATAGACCGTTATGCCCAACTCTACGGTGGTGATCAGAAGGTTCAAGCTTGCATCAGTGAGATTGGTGTGCCATTAACTAAAGAACCTGGCTTTCATCAGGTATATTCACATTCATTCTATGTTTTTTATACTCGGGTCGGGTCAAGTTAAGTATAGGAAAAGTGATCAAATCAATTAAGGACTTGGATTGAATTTAGTAGGTTTTTGTTTTTTAGGGTAATTAATTCAACCCAAACGAACGTTCAGTTTAAGTTCACGTTAAAAAAAGTTTTAAGTAAATTAAGGTGGGTCAGGGAGTAAAAATTTTACTTTTAAAAGAATTATTTTGGCTTAATTGTATTTTTGGTCCCCTACTATCATTATTCTGCAATTTTGGTCTTTTACTTTTTTTTTTCGCGAATTCGATCTTATTATTCCAAATTCGCGATTTTGGTTCCTCTAACACATATTTGGGAGGTAAGGGGGACCAAAATTTTGAACTACATAGCGAATTTGGAATAATAGGGGGATCGAAATCGCGAAAGAAAAGTAGGGGGAACAAAATGGCAGACTGATAATAGTAGGAAGACCAAAAGTGCAATTAATCCAATTATTTTTAAGAATCTAAAAATATAAAGAAATATAAAATCAGAAAAAATAAGTAATAATACAAAATAAAGCTAAATCAAATTGAGTGGATTGGATTTCAATTTTCTTAATCAGAGACCTAACTTAATTTAAAACTGGTTCAATATATTTGCACCAAAACCAAACTGATTTTTTAACTTTGAGCTGCGTTTGATTAATCAATTTTTATTCTGACTTCTATTTTCTTTCCCATCCTTTATGACATTAATTTTATTATTATGTACTTATATTTACAACTGTATGATAAATTATATGTTCTATGAATATATTATCACATATATGGACAAGTTTGGATGTGAGTTCTTCAAATGAATATTTAAGTGAAAAATAATAGAATGAATGAAAGAGGTAAAATTACTTTAAAATTTCTATAAGTTGAGAAATGAGTCTTTACAATCCACATTCTCCAAAAGTTCTCCTAATTAATTTATCTATAAGTAATTTATTTTAAGTTATGAAATAATTAAATTCATTTAACATTTTTTATTTATTCTATTTTTTTCTTCTAAAATTATTCGACATCTAAATTGGGCTTGTTAATCTGGTTATATAAACTTCTTTTATTACAGGTTGATATACGTGGAAATCCGTTTGGGTTTTTAGTAGCACACCCGGTGGCGCCGCTGGTGTCACTACACCACTTGGAAACGGTGGATCAATTGTTTCCAAACCTGCCTAAGTTTGAGTCCATTAGCAAGTTGGTTGGGGCATATAAGATGGATCCGGGTCGGATCTTGGAGCACAGTTTCTGTTATGACTTAAAACGGAATTGGTCGGTTTCGGTGTCGTGGGGTTACAGCGTGCAGTTATATTTGTCGTTGTTGACAGCAAAGGAGTTGGAAAGGGCGGTTGGAACGTTCCAGACGTTTGGGAGCTTGAGCGACGGGCCGTTTGTGTTCAACACCCGACCCGTGAGCAGCGACCCGTGTGGGAGGCCCGTTTTGTTTTTCTTGGATCGGGTTGAGAACGTGGGTGCGGTCCAGACCCGATCCACGTACACAAGGTACGGTGACGCATTGGGGAAAGAATGTGGAAGACTTGACTTGGTTGGGGTCCTGGATGTTATTCAGTCCGTCAATGTCTCTGCACCTTACTTTACGCCAAACTTGTGGAAAAAGGTAATGGAAGTTTCATATCATAGATGGCTACTTGACTACTTCACATTTAAAAGCTTTCAAAAAAGACAAGGCAGTTTATAATTTTTCATTATATTATCTAAAAATTTAAAATGGTAAGTTTTAATTTTAGTATGGAATTTTAACCTTTTTATAATAATTATTGTCAAACTATTATAATTTTGTCAATATAAAACTAATAATTATAAATTAAATTTATTCAACATCTTATTTAGTTAATTCAATAAATGAATAAAGAAAGAACCAAACTAAAATACAATTTCAGCACTTCTCCTTTATACTCACATGAATTCTCTTGCAATGGCTTTTATTTCATCTTTCTTTCAAGACCTTCTTATCCTTGGGCTTTTGTCATACATTTAATTTTTTTTAATATCATTCTTCATCTCCTTTTACTTTTGATCTTTCTTTTCTCTTCTATTATATCTCACATTTTCTTTTTGTTTCTGATTTTACTTTTAGATGTATACATGCACCCCTACCACATGTGTGCACCCATCATATTTAGTATTTACCTATTCAATCACTTACCTTCCCATATACTCCCTCCGTCCCTATTTATAAGACCCATTCTAGAAGAATTGAATGTGCCTTAATATAAGACCCTTTACAGACTTTTAGGTAAATTAATTATATTTTCCATATTTGCCCCTCATTAATATTAACTCTTTTTATTCCCCATATATTGATGAGTGTGAATAATTAATGAAGTTTTACCCACATACTCAACTATATCATTGGGAAGTGTCTTTTGGAGTCTGCCAACATGTCATAATTAATGTCTCTAAAATATAGTGACTTTAAATAAGGGTATATTTGAAATTCTATTATTTTTTTTAAAAGATCAATGCATTAACCAACTTTTCTTAAACTGTGTGAAACAGTTGAAAGAGTCTTATAATAAGGGACGGAGGGAGTATACAATAACAATATTCATATATTTTTCTTTTACATCTCCTTCTACTTTTTTTCTTTGTCTCGTTACTTAATCATTCTCACTTATCTCTTTTAATTTATAGGTGTATCCACTTCCGTAGGGGTATACGCTCATCATTTTTCTCATATATATACATACATACATACATACACATATATATATATATATATATATATATATATATATATATATATATATAGCCTTAACTTTATGAAAATATGACCCATGTTATTTTCTACATCTCTTTTCCGCCTTAACTGCTAATGATGTAATAGGAGAAATGATAGTTGTACCATAAAATTTTTCAACTATATGAGAGATAGGAATAAAAGAGAAGTGCATGCATGTTAATTTTGGGTATATAAAGGATTGAGTATCTAAATTTTGAGGATTTCTAACTTTCTTAAAAATGGATTTAATTTATATATATTTTGATGGCCGAAACCAACCATGACTCATAGGAGAATGAGATATTGGGCAAATGGTAGTGTTTGTGAAAGTTTTAAAATATATGTAGAAAACAAATAGCAAATGCATGGATGTTAATTATAGTTCTCATAGTTTATCAGTATCTGACATACACGTGGTTGAAAGAATAGGCACAGCGTAGACAATGTTGTGAGATAATCAATGGCATTGAAGGGGTCAACAACGTGGTCCAAATCAAAATCAGAGGCTGCCATCACTTTGAAAGTGTGACTCCTCCCTAGAATATTGACAAGAAGACTACTTAATTTATCTATCTATATATTTGTACATGAAAACATGGTTAGCAACTTGGTGAGGCTACATGACATAACTTGCTATGGTAAGAAATAAAGATCCATTTGTAACTTCATATTTGTGTACAACATGTAAACAATATGTGCTATAGCCGAAAATTTTTCATATCTCTTGTCCAATTTCTCACGAGCTCAATTTAGTTGTCTTGAGAATTCAGACAACATATTTTTTGATAAACCAAGTATAATTAATGGCCAATTTGAATTTGGGTTGAAGCATTTTGTTATCACTATGCCAAAATATACATATTAAAATGCTGGGTTCACAACGTTTAGTAAAAAAAAAAGTGTTGTAATAGTAGTTTAAAACATTTATTTTTTTAAGCGTTGTAATTTATAAACGCTTTAATATTATTTTTTAAATTAATATAATAAATGAAAAAAATTCAAAATATAAAAATTCTACAGCGTTTGTTCTAAACGCTTTAACAAAAACATATTTTAAAGTGTTTTCATAATCGCTTTACAAAAATTAAAAAAAAAATTGAGCTTTACAACATTTATAAATTTAAGCGTTATAAATCTTACGACGCTTTAATGTTAAAAAAAATGCTTGCAATTAAAATCAAAAGTTTAACAATTGAAACCCCCACGTATTGCCTTGTCTCTTCGCGCGTGCTATGTTGCTCATCTTACAATCTGCGGTGGTGCTCTCATTTTGTCATGCCATAGTTCGTCTCACAGTCTCCTTGCAGTGGTATCTCGTTTTGCCCCACATTGTTTCGTCCGTCAAAGTTGTCTTGATAGTGTGGAAACCACTCTTTGCATTTTCTTCAGAGAAAAAAGGTTCTATTTTATTATGCACATTGATGTTTTAAATTTTCTTGCTGTTTCTATGCTATTAGGAGAAAATATATGGTTTAGGGGTTTAATCTTGCTATTGCTAGTATTGAAAGGGTTTTGTAATGATGGGATTTAGGGCTTTGATCTTGATAGTGTTAGTGTTGAAAGGGTTTTATAATGATAAGAGGTTAGGGCTTTAATCTTGCTAGTGTTAGTGTAGAAAATGTTTTATAATGATGGGAATAGGTTATGTCGTGGCTGCAAAGTAAGGTTACCTATAGATGATTGTACATTATAAAGGGAAAGGGACCCAGAAAAACTTTGAAGAATCAAGTCCCTTATTTTCCGGCTGCTCAGTATTTGTTCTTGTGTCCATTAGGTACCCTGTTTTACTAGATGAATAAGGGGATTAGGATAGAAAGGAGAGTACCGTGGTTAACAGAGAAACAAGACCCTCTGCAGAAAGTTTTTGTTAAATAAGTCCATTAGGTACCCCATTCTTGTGTTGCTTCTGTTGCCTTTTCTTTCTTTGGAGTGGAAATGTTAATTAATGGAGATAAAGGCAAAGGGGAAAGTTTTTTTTACTATGGATTCTTTTTTTCGTTGCTTTATTCTGCTCCTAATGAATTATTTGAAGATGTACTATAAAGAAAATTAGAGACCTGGTTGAAAAATGTGTCATGGCGTTACAGCTTTCCCTTAGTGTGAAATCAAAAGACTTTATTATAACCTGCATTATTTTCGTTGCTGAGTATAATATTGAAATTTTCACCTCCTAGTTTCTTCACTTTTGTATGGTATGGTACAACATATTATATAAAAATATTTGCTTCCAAAACACGCCATAAGTTTGTAAGGTTTAAGGAGAATGGTTAGATTAACTGATTTAGTTAGTAAAGTGCTTATTATCAATGTATATAAATACCATGTCTTCAGTAAATCGGTGCTCAAGATATTAAGGCCATTTTTTAGTCCACTGGCGAGCCTCAGGCTCAGTCTTTTGTTGCTATTCATGAGAGGCAGCAGAGTAAGATTTCCTAGGCAGATTCACAAGTGAGCCAACAATGCCTTCACCCAATGATGGCTCATTTCATGGAATAGATGGCTCTTGGAGCAAGCAAATAATGTAGGTGCAGCTAGGGAACAAGCTAATAATGTAGGTACAACTACTTTGTTATTTGTTCATATCAATTTGATCATCCCATCATCGGAAGAGAGGTGGTGAATTGGGAAATTTTGTCTGGGGTTTCATTATTTTGCTGGAACCTTGGATCTAAGTGTAACATTTGTAGATGGATTCTCTGATTTCATTTTAGTGATATAATTTAACCACTAACTCCTGATTTCTTTTAACTCTTTCCACAAAAGAAAAGCAAACTTTTTCTAATGTGCCATGTACTTCTTTTTGCAATTGGTATTGAGTTGTCCAGGTCTATAAAGATATAATAATTAATTGATAAATATTTGACTATTATCTTGAATTGAACACCAGTACCTGCGGCAGAAAATGATGAATACCTGATTAATTTCTATGAGATCTTATCTCTTTGGTTGCATCATAAAATAATTTACATGGTCTTGTGCAGTAGCCAAATAAATAAATCATCAAAACAGAAGATGGGCACTGACCTGTTATGTCAGTTTACTTCAAAAAAGACAAGGATTATAAATTCGGTCTTATTATCTGCTTTCAATTGTAAATGTTCCACCAGTTACTTTTATTGGGATGCAACATGAAAATATGTCCACCTTCTCCTCTCGAGCCCCCTCTCCCTATTTCTTCGTTTCTACTTTATAGGTCTCCCTTAACAGTTTATTTTTTGCCGCAAACTTACTTCTTCTAGTTAGTAATTACCCTCAAGGAGGAAGAAAGCAATAGCCAATGATGATGCAGGGAGAGCTCTCTGTCAAATAGAAATAAGAGAATACCAAGTAAGGTTGTAATTTATGTTATTGTGCGAAGGAGAAAGTTAGCTAATGGTCATGAAGTTAGATTGCATAGAATAAGAATAAATCTGGACTCTGTCTATTACTCCAACATCAGACATGCTTGTATGTGATAGTGGAAGGATTATATAGAATGAGCATAATAGCCAACAAGGGTTGGCTTAATATAAATATATGCAGGCTTAATATAAATATAATTAACGTGAGCAGAATAGCCAATAGGGCATATATAATTGATGGTTAGTTCTTGAAATTATATATATGTAGGCGTCATCAAATTGTATTGTCCTGATATGAAATTTTCTTCTCCTTAAGAATATTTAAATTTCCTAAAATGAAAGTCAGAATCACCATGTAATTGTTTTACAGAACAAATCTTTTTTATACTATTGTTAACCATTATTCTAGTCTTAATAAATGAAAGAATCTTGGTATCATGATTGCACCCTAGATAAGTTTGTCTTCTAGTAAATAATTAGAATGGAGTATACTTTTGTTTTAACACAGTGTATTTTATTTGCCTTCATAATAAAATTGTATTTATTTTAAATATTTTACACTTTTAAACTATAACTAATCAATGAGTTTCATAATCATCTCTTTTGAAAAAAAAATATTTTGCTACATGTTTCCGGCTATATATACATCTATCCCTTTCTAGTTTTTATAGATTACTTACCTTTTCAAAACGTTAAGGTTGAGAACAATTTTAGTAAGAAAATAGCAAAAGAAAATTAATACATAATTCTTAAAGTAAAGTATTATTAATTAATTTTAACATGATTTTACTTTATTGTCTTATTTTTATAGTACTTCCCAGACTATAGGTTCGGTGCTTACACACAACAACAACTACTTGAGGTCAAGGAAGATTGGGCTCATTATTTTATAAAAAAATTTATGAACTCATTATTTTATAAAAAAATTTATTTCATAAATATGTAATTGGTGAGTTTATTTAATTTAAGTACACAAACTAATTAGTTCAAGTTCTTATAATAGAATACTTCTATCAAAGACAAAAATTTGTGGAGTTTATATCTTTGTTATTATGTCTATCAGATTCGTGAAATGAGACTATGTTGAGATTCAATTTTTAAGAACATTGTTGTTTTTATTGTTGTCTGGAAAATTGGGACTCTGACAGGTGTTTGACATATTTTGGAAAGCTGGAAAAACAGGGGAATCTCTGCCGAAATTTTGTTTAAAATTACAAGCATAGACATTAATTGTAGTTTATGATGATATGGAGATTAATTTGTTATAAGTTAATAAGTTGTGTGTTGATATTCCATTTGTCTCTAATTGTTCTATTTAGTTTTGCCTAGTCAATTGGGACTTTGACAAGTGTTTGGCTATTTTGGGGAAGTTGGAAAAAGTGGGGAAAACTCTACTGAAATTTTGATTAAAAATAGAAGTAAAAATGAATTTTATAATAAGGGAGTTGAAATAGAGACATGTTTTATTATATATCTTTGTTATATCATGAGTATCACGTTCATGAATAACTAAGTCAAGTTTAATGTTTGGCAAGAGTGTCATGAGTAGTAGCTAGCCAGAATATCCAAGTGTATAATGATCGATGTGTTTTGAATTGTCATTAAACTTGTATGACTATCATTAACTTTTTTTTTTTTGAAAATGATTATCATCAACTTAAATATTATAATTAATGTACACTTTTTATCCTGAAGAGTGGAATATTAAATTCGCATTTCCTGATATGACTCCTAAATTTACTCACAAAGATATTTAAAAAAACAAAAAAAAATTTAAAGCGTTTATTTGAATGAATGCTTTAAAAATTGTATGCTACAGCGCTTTTACGCGCTTTAAAATATTCTTCAGTGAAAAAATATATATGAACGTGTTTCTTAAAATCTTGTAGAATGATTGTTGTTTAAAGCGTTTGAAAACACTGTAGAATGTCTTTTTGTAAAGCGTTTTCCGAAACGCTTTAGAATGTGAATGACATATTACAGCGTCCAATACTAAAGCTCTTATAAGCGTTTTAACAGGCTTAAAATAAGCGCTTTAGAAGATCTTTTTTGTCATAGTGTATAACCTCACATTGACTAGAGATAAGACCAATTAAGAGTATATAAGCTTTGGAAATCCTCGTCCTACAAGCTAGATTTTGGATTGAGTTTGGCCTGATCCAAAATCTAAAATGGTATCAAAATCTATTCTGACACACTCGGTAATTGAATCATAATTTATTTTAATAAAAGGTTTTCACAAAACTTGTAAAATTACAAGGAATTTTTTTGTAAATTATGTTTACTAATTTTCACAATGGGAAGTCATTAAAGATAGTAAAATAAGTGAGGAATAGGAAACTGTAAATAATTAACATATCATTATGCATAAACAGTAGAAAAAGTGAGTAGTGTATACGGTCATCTTATGGCCACTGCTCTAACCGATGCATCACTATTGATTCTGATATCATCCACTACTCTAACGTCCATCATTGTACTAAGTCAGTTACTCAAAAGGGAATATGTACTACATCACGAGTTAAGGAGATTCCCAAATTGCAGAGTTCTCCCGTCTAACAACTAAGATGATGTCTGTCAATGTGAGATAGGGAAAGGGTCCAAAAGCATCACAAGAGAGTGATGGATAATGAGAAAGATGACAAACATGAGGAGTTTCAGGGGATGTGATGAGACAGATGAATGGGGTGTAGGAAGTGGAACGAGTGGTGCAACAAAAACATAAACTCTTTCCTTTTCGTGCCATATCCATACATCGATGCACCTCAAAGTCATCAACTTTATACCCGAGAGAAGCAACCAGAAGCTCGATGTTCCGTCTTTCAACTCGGTACTCTAACCCCCACGATTGCAGATTAATTTGTTAGCATTTCTCTAGTGACGAAATGCTCTGGGCTGATCATGTTAATAATTAGATGCTAGTTAGGATGACTCGGTTTGGTCGAGGGAATTTCCCGACCCGATGGCACTATTTCATGCCATTAGGACCTTCCAACCCTAAGCCCAACACCTGGAAAACTAGATACCCTTAATATCTCTCATGACCTCCTCTTTTTATTTCTTAATGCACCATTTGTCTTCTTTGTCCATACTCAATGCTCATGATGCACGAATCACTACAAAATCAAAACATTACTCTTTTTCTTATTTTTAATTAATGTTGAGGATATTTAAAATACTTCTTTCAGTCGAAAATCCAATTGTTTTATCTGTATTTCCAAAATTACTCAATCCTGAATGAGAGTCCAATTTCGTAATCAACAACTAGTCACCAACATTTAACCAATCATTACTTCAATATTCTTCATTGAATCAAAAGTTCCCCTTTTCCTCTTTCTTTTATCTTGGATGATTTTATATTGACAATATACTTTAACCATTTAAATGTTAAGGTCGTGATCAAACAAATATTTCATTCCTCTTTCTCTTAAAACCTCTATTCTGGTATAGAACTCGAACCTGGGCCTGAGTCCGCATAAGTGAAGTCGGATCTGGATCTGGATCGCAAAAGCCTGAATCTGAGTTGAACCCGGGGGGTGTACCTGCAAAGGGACTCCGACGTCCAAGTCAGATATGTAAAACAATCAAAGTGTTTGACTGAGTGAGATAGCGTAGCTTATGAATTGTTATCGTTCTATATTTATAGGGGTTTTCCCTGTATAAATGTGGTAAGTGGGGCATATACAAAAAGGGGTAAGTTTGCAGGTATTTGTAATAATGGCAGATATAATCATAGATATTATAATTATATTGTTTATGGGCCATTTAGGTTATTGGGCCTTAGGTTTAGACCGTAACAGAAGCCCCCCCAGCTCAAGTCGACTTGATGAAGTTGGCTTTGAGCTTAAGTATTTGCCTGCGCGTTGGGACGACATTGGCATTTGAGGGGGGTGTTTATGTAGGCGTATGTACTTTGGACGAGACGGCTTGCCTGCGGTTCGAGTTGAACTATCTCAACAATATCGTCGTTCGAGACGGGTCTCTTACTTGATTGTTGTGGTTTGAGATGAGTTTCTAATGAACTGATTCGAGACGAGTCTCATATGGTGGTTCGAGACGAGTCTTTTTTAGGATGAGCCGATACTGCTTCGGTTGTACAAGTCGAATTCAAATCTGGTGAAGGATCTTAAACTCGGATCTCGTAAAGTGTTGGATCTCGAACACAAGTTTGGACGGCCGGGGGGGCGTACCTGGCAATATGACGTCTATAGTATTTATAGGGGAATCCCTTGAGATTTGAGTCATGGGCCCTGATCCATTAAGGTCCATTAAGATATAATTACCTGCAGATGAGTGCAGGGAGGTTCCGGTGAGCCTAACATGGTATTCGTTAGATGAAGTCCATCGTGGGGAAGCGGAGCCGACTTGCCCATGGATATGGTTCGACTTGCCTGTGGGTGTGGTTCGACTTACCTGTGGGCTTGGGCCGACTTGCTCGTGCACGTGGTCCGACTTGGCCGTGGGCTTGGTCCGACTTGCTCGTGGACGTGGTCCGACTTGCCCATGGACGTGGTCTGAATTGCTCGCGGACGTGGTCCGACTTGCTCTAATGGATTGAACCTTCAAGGTTTAGGGGATCTGATTGTCATGCTGATAAGGGGGAGGCCCTCCTTCTAGTGCTAAATGTTCTGGTATAGAACTCGAACCTGGGCCTGAGTCCGCAGGAGTGAAGTCGGATCTGGATCTGGATCGCAGAAGCCTGAATCTGAGTTGAACCCGGGGGGTGTACCTGCAAAGGGACTCCGACGCCCAAGTGAGATATGTAAAACAGTCAAAGTGTTTGACTGAGTGAGATAGCGTACCTTATGAAAATTTTGAAATCTTTTTCTTTTCTCTTCAATCATTTATCAATTTGGGTTTCCATATATACTGTCATTGTCTAATCAATGAAATTTTCTTTCTTCGTGTTATGAGTTATCTCTTATTATATTTTCAAGTGTCATGCCTTGGGCTCTAACTTATGTAAATTCAATTTCCTCACTTTAATGTTGTATTCTAAGCTTATAAAATTTGAAATATTAAATCTTTCATCCATCATACTAATGTTTCATTTCATCATTCCCTAAGTTTGATTGTTAGTTTCTGCTTTTACACTAGTAAAACTAATTATGAAACATTATTATTATTTCTTTTTTCTAAATTCCAAGTTTGATATATATAACTTTATTTGTGAAACTTTAAGAATGAATTTTAACATTTCCTAATGTTTTCTTTTCTCTTTGGTCGAACCATACATTAGAATTACTAAGGTTTCATTTCAAGTTTCATTTCTCAATTTTATTAAGTAACTTCTTTCTAATGTAATTTTCTACTTGGTTTTTGTTTAATACATTTGTGAAGTTTATAACCTAAGCATTAATAAGGTTCATTTATAACAAATTTTTATGGTGTGGCATTTTCAAGACTTACTATTATAGGCTCATTTTTATGGTGTTAAATCTTTCATGTTTCTTACTTTGTGATCATTCCTCAAGGTTACTCTAAGTGACCATCAATTTCTCACACCAACTTAAACCATGTTGATTATGAACCAATGTCATCATGCATTTCGTGAACAAATTCTCATAATAGCAAGAGATACCACATTAAAATCAAGCAAAGCTTCAACTATAAAATTTTCCTTCACTTAAGAACACATTTTGAAGTCATAAAATCATCATAAACCAAAATAGTCTCCATAAACCCTTAGTGAAGTTGTTATGGCTGGAACCATCAATAGCCATCAAGACATGAACTTTGACATTTTTCTAGTCATAAGCAAGCATATGTTGTCAGGATCCAAAGCCAAGGTTGTGATCCAAACATATAATACCCTTTGCCAGGAAAGCCTGATAATGACAGTACAACACTTGACAAATATATATATATATATTTTTAAAAAATAAACATTCTTTCATAATTTTGCAGGATTTTTAATAGAGTTTTTCCCATAATTTGGAAATTCCAAAATTTCAAAAATCGGTTAACAACATATACCACCAACTAGAAATCCAAAGATAATGTTTAATTATTCAATATTGAAATGTACAATATCTCAAAATAAATCCACCACTAGACTCCTTATAGCTTCAAAATATGCATATAGCCAAAATAACATTAAACGATCACAATTCAAAAGGAGGTCTACCAAAAGAATCATCAGTGGAGCTAGAACAACGGGATCTGGTAGTGTAACATCCCAAATTTTGTGAATCACTTTCATAAAATAAATAAGGTTAGAAAGATATTTTGTAATAAGAAACTAGGAAAAGAGGATAAAAGTTGGTGTTAAAGGCTTGGGATGGAAATTCAGAATTTCCATTCTGCAGCATTCTCGCTCAAGCGAGAAGGCAGCTTGCTCAAGCGAGAGTAACCTCGCTTGAGCGAATCTATCAGTAAAATAGGGGATTTGGTTTCTGTGTTTTTCGCTCAAGCGAGAAGTATCTCGCTTGAGCGAAAATGGGGGGAATTTTCAGAGGTTGCTCTCCGACTTGGTCTCGCTCGAGTGAGATTCAACTCACTTGATCGAAATTGCCCCTAAATTCAGAGTTTCTCTCTGACTTTGTCTCGCTCAAACAAGAAGATCCCCGCATGAGCGAGGACATGAAAACATAAAGCTCTCAATGTTCTCTCTCAAGCGAGGAATCCCCGCTTGAGCGAGAATGCGCGAATCTCTTTTTATTAAATGGAATTTCTAGGGCTTGTCCCTCATTAATACAACATGTATCACACTTTAGAGAGAGGTTAGAGAGAGAATCTCTCCCCAAAGGCTTGGGTTGAAGAAGAGAAGGAGTTTGCTCACCCTCACCCCCTCACCACCTCACATACTCTTCATCTTGGTTGCTTCTAGGTGTACAACTCACACACAAATCCATTTCTTGTCTGTAATCTCCACCATGACCCCTCCTCTATTGTTCCCCTTCCGCTCTTGATTGTGACATGTTTATTTGTTTATCGTTTGTGGTGTGCCCTAGTTTCTTCCCTTTACCTAGATTTTTATGTTATATATGAACATTTAAGGCTAGGGTTTGGTTGTACGAGGGTTTAAGGGAATATGGGGTTTCAATACTATGTGGGTTTACAAAATGTAATGTAATTTCATGCTTCATGTTAGTTTCAAGCAAAACCCCTTATGTGTCATGTTATCAAGTTATTCAAGAAACAAGTTTTCATGTTAGGCTTCGACCATCATGGGTTTAGGACCATCAGGTTAAATGGTTAAGATTTGGCTTCGGCCGTCAAGTAACGACAACAACTATATGTCCCCAAGGGAGATATCCCTTGTTGGGTTAGCATTTCATGTCAAGTTAAACTTCCAGTCATTGTTTACGTGATTCACTTACATTGTCAAGTAACATGTCTGCATTGCTGCATATCATTTGCTTGTATCCCTACACCCTGTATATTTAGCTTTGCTTACTGAGGCATTAGTCTCACCACATGTTTGTAGGTTTACATTTTAGATCCCCAGGATCCTGCCCAGGCTGGCCGTTGAGGACCAAGGAGCTGTTGGAGCATGCATTTGGCTTATGGAGCTTTATTCATTTATCTTCTATTTTGTTAAACATTGCTAAGTATATTCTTTTGATGGATATTTAGTACATGTGTTTCCGTTTTGAGAGTCTCTTTTGTTAGGACACATGTATTGTAATATCCATATCAATATGATGTATTTATGTATCCAGATTATGTTTAATTAAATGTTGGATTAGTTAAATCGATCTTGATCATGTTCATCGATATCGTTAATGTCATAAAAAACAATTCCCTAGATTTGGGACTTATGTCTCCAACAGGCATAAATCCTAGGTTTTCAGAATCAGAACGTTACATTATGGCATTAGAGCAGTTCAATCCAATTGGAGTATGGATAAGTGTTTCCAACTATTTAGTTACTACCTTATATACATTTTTATGAAATATAGAGACTGATTACCTCCATATTTTCTTAATTGATGTGTAGACGATTATGGTTAGAGGCAGGAGAGGTAGACCCCCAGTTCATCTGCGATCTCCCTCGCCACCGAATGTTAGTCAAGACCCGGTGTTAGCATCCCTCCAGATGTTTACTCGCATCTTGGGGGATTAGGTGGCGTCTCATGCTGCTATGCTTTAGAAACTTTGTCGCCAGCCAACGGGGACGCCTCCACCTCAGGCGGATGACCCGTTCATGCTTGGGCTTACGAAGTTCCGTAAGCATAGTCCATCACCATTCACCGGGGCCTATGACCCGGAAGTTGTGGTCAAATGGATCTATGATCTCACTCGGATCTTTGGAGTCATAAGGGGTTCAAAGGAGCTGAAGGTATCTTATGCATCCTACATGCTCCGTGGGGAGGTAGCGGACTGGCGGCACGGGACGCGTGCCAACCTAGTTGCACTAGGGGTTTCTATCCTCTGGGATGAATTTGAGACCGCATTCGTGGACAAATACTTTCCAGCCAACGTAAGGAAGCAAAAGGAGACTGAGTTTCTTCAACTCAAGTTGGGAGTGTAACGTCCTAAATTCTTAATTCAAGAACAATGTTCGTTGGAAACACTATTCCTGAATTTTTGAAATTATTTCACGCCATTTTAGATATCGTCAAGCAAATCACACAATTGTTTAGGCAATCCAACGTTTGCTTAAGTTTCCACAAAATTCATACATCATTGCTTTCAATACAAAACCTCATTCAAAGCTTATGGGACTAACCTACACTTTGGGGAGTTATGGTTCATAAAATCCCTACTGGAAATCCGACAGAGTTTCCCCTAAAAACTAGATATTTCCCAATTTTCCATCTTAACTTGAAATCCATAAAAATTCACCAATACAGTTTATAATAACTCAATACCGTTTTAACTACAACTAAGCCTCCATGTCCAATCTAAAGTTTCTGCTATAATACATCATTAATCTTTTAATTTACATCTAATTATCTCCAAAGAATTTCTTCGACACTGGGAGTGGATGGGTCCACGCCAAGAGCTCCACTTCCCTTCTGAACATAAAGCTGGAACATCCTGCATAACTAAAACACATCCCTGCAACGTTGGGTGAGACTACGGTCCCAGTGAGCAAAACATGCAGCAGGCAATGTAGGGAATACAAGCAGATGCAATGCACAAACAATTCACACAAATCATTAATCATGAACTCTGAAATACATGGAAATTCTAAAATACATATTAGCTTTGAAATACATAGTAACTTTGAAATACATATTAGCTCTGGAATACATATTATCTCTGAAACACATAGTAACTCTAATAATATGTATGAACTGCATTTCCCGGCAGTACGGGGTCTTATCACTATCTCTAGGGCTAGACCTGAGCTCAGACTACAAGGAACGTCTTCCTTGGGGATGTATCCCGCCATTACTCTGGGGACCGAAGTCCAAGTTTTACTCTGGGACCCAAAAAGGCATCACTGTGGCTAATACTCAAATCCCGGCTACGACCACTACTTCTTGGCCCATTCCTGGATTGGAGTATTAACAACTTGAGCTTTTTCACCCCCTAAGGTGAATTATTCTCCGAAGAGAACCTTCCGTGCCTGACCCAAAGGCCTAGGGACTTAGCCCTTGGATCCTCTATTTATTTGTTGGTCTTAAAAGGCATCAACATGGTTAATACTCGAATCCCGACTACGACCACTACTTCTTGGCCCATGTCTGGATTGAAGTATTAACAACTTGAGCTTCTCCACCCCCCTAAGGTGAATTATTCTCCTAAGAGAACCTCCCTTGACCAAATCCAAGACCTATTGGGACTCGGCCCTGGACTCACGTGAAATTAATCTTGTCTTTTAGATAGTTTAAATACAGGGAGAGTTTTTCTGAACAAAACTTAGCACATATAACTAATAACATAGAACTCATGCTGGAATCAAATATTCTCATAGAATCCATGACATTCTAAGCTTACAAATCTCCATACAAAAACCCCAAATAGAGCCCTAAAACAATTCCCAGAACAAACCCTAGGTAAGAGATTCTAGCCAATAACCACAAAGCAAGGGAAAATACAAAATCAAATGGTAAATAATCACAACAACCACAAACAATCTCAAGAAAGGGAAAGGAAAGGGGTGGGAGCATCGAGAGTTCTCATACAAAATGAAAGTGAGGTGTGTGAGTTTCACTCACCTTAAATGGAGGGACAAAGGAAGAGGAGAAGGAAGATGTTGGAGACCCAAGCGATAATGGAAGATTGCCTCTACCCAAGCCTTCTGCTTCTTTCTCACTCTTTCTCTCTCTAGTTTCCTCTCTCTCTCTCTAAGAAACCCTAGCCGCAAATGAAAAATGAAGAGAGGAACAACATGCTCTGATTTAAAAACAACTCTGGTTCGCGCGTGCTTAGCCGCAGTCCTGGTGCGCTTGAGCGCGCAATGCGCTAAGTTCTCCCCTGATGGCACTGAGTCTCGCGCGCTTGGGCGCACCTGGTGTGCTTGAGCACATTTCAAGAAGAATCCACCCCAAATCAGTGAGGCATGCGCGCTTGAGCGCGCCTAAGCGTGTTCGATCGCGCTACAAACAGAAACCACCCCCTACCTGCAATTAAGTGCACTTGAGTATGTTCCCCTGCACTCAAAATTTCCCTATTTCCTCCATTCCTCTAATTGGATCCTTGCACTCCCCATAACAATTCATGACCCTAACCACCACTAAGGATATACTAACCCACAATATTCCTCACTATTTCCTCCAAAACCTACCATTCCCACTTAATGCTCCTTCTAAATTTCCCATGCTATTCCTGAACTCTCACTAAACCTCATTTCTTTCCTCGTAATCCATTTCCTACTTCCTCAGGTTCTCAACCCACTCCTAGCTCTCTTCTAGGTTCGTCTTAGGTCTAATTTCTGGGATGTTACAGGGAGCCATGTCAGTGGGCCAATATGTGGCTCGTTTTGAGGAATATTCCAAGTACTCTCGTTACCTCCAAGTCCACCCGGAAGAGGAGTGGAGGTGCTCCTACCTGGAGCAAGGTTTGAAGCTCGAGATTAAAAGGGCAGTGCGGACCTTGGAAATTAGGGACTTCCCAACCCTGGTCAACAAGTGGCTCATTGCTGAGGAGAACCTATAGGAGCCTGAGGCACCTAAGCCTTCGGATCCTAAGGGCAAGAGGAAGATGGAAGACCCTGTTCAGGGAAAGGGCTCCAGGCCCAAGTGGCAAGGCAATGTGAACTTGGTTATCCGCCCTGCTTAGAAGTTGGGGGAGATACCCAAGTGCTCCAAGTGCGGGAAGTACCACAAAAGGGAATGTCTTTTGGGGCAGCAGAGGTGTTACTATTGCAAGGAGTCTGGTCACATGAAGAATGAGTGCCCAAAAAGGAAGGACCAGCCCAAGCCCCAAATCACTGGGAGAGTATTTACCCTTAGTGGGGAAGCGGTTGCTAAGGTCGACAATCTGATGCAAGGTACATGTTTATATAATGATAAGTCCTTGATTGTACTGTATGACTCTTGGGCAATCCATTCTTTTATTGCTATTGATTGTGTGAAGGAATTAGACATGCATGCCACATTTTTACCCTACCATCTAAATGTCATCACTCTGTCTAAGGAGGAAATTTCCACCTCTCTTGTTTGTTTGAAATGCCCTATTGTTATTCAAGAGAAGGCCTTCGAGGGCGATTTAATTTGTTTACCCTTGTCGCGACCGGGGCCACGACGGGGTCAGCGAGCTCGTGAGAAAAGATAATGAAAAATGATTGAATTTTTGGGGAGTCGCCACCAATTTATTTGGGTTGGGAAAATTGGAAAACCCGAAAATGATTTAAAATTAAAAACTGGTCTGCGAACAAGAGATCCGAATTCGGGAGTCGATTATGCGTAGGGAAGGTATTAGCACCCTACAACATCCGTTAAAAACGGTTACCTTTAATTAATTGTGCAAAATTCATTAACTTTTAAAATGTTTATTTTACCCTCTAAAAGAAAAAAAAACAATTTATTTAAATTAAAGAATGATGAGAAAAAATTAATTTGAAATCAATGGGATTAAGATGACAAAATTTATTTAAATGTTTATTCAATTAACGTAACTTTTTGAGAAAATTATTTCTTGGAAGAGATTTGAGATTAAGCACATTATTGAGCTAGTAAATGACTATACTCAATATTTTCCTTTTTTCTTTTAAAAAAATACGTTAAAGGATAGAAATGCTATTCCATTAACGTGATCGATTATTTTTTTTAAAAAAAATATTATTTTATTTTTTATTTTTCTTTAAAAATGAGTAAATTGATCTAACCGTATTTACACGTATCCTAAGTTATAAACGAGTGTTATTTACAACGGCAGCTAAAATGCATGTCAGACAAATATTCACAATTATTTAAAGCAGACCAAATAAAAGAAACAAATATTTACAAATAATACAAGATGGTGGATCTAAAATAATTTACAAGAAAGAGATTACTAATAATAAAAGAACTAAACATGTTTAAAACAAATAATACACATTACAACAATAAAAATGAACAAGACAGCTAAATCAGATTAAAAGAGAAGAAAAAAGGGTTGGACCTCAGGCTATCATCATTGACCCAACCACTATCCAAAAAGAAAAAAGAAAAAAATAAGAGAAAAAAGGGGTGTAAGACACCAATGGGCCAGCAGGTTCGCTGGCCCAATTCACACTTAAACCTAAGGTCAGCCAAATCAAAGGGTAAAATAAACAGAAGATTAAAAAAAAGCCTCCAGACCCTTCTCCTACCCTCTGCTAGGGTTTGTTATTAGGCAAGAGAGTGCTCATGATGGGGAGCAAGGAGGCGGCCTTGCATGGCCGCAGCGGCTACCACCTCTGCTCATGGTGATGGCGCCACGGCGGCGCCCAGAGGAGTTGCGCGGAGGAGGTCGCGCGCAGCAGCGGAGGGCCGCGACAGCGCACCTGCGGTGGAGAGCGGTGTTCGGCCGCATCACTGCGACGAGGGGAGAGTGCGCGCGAGGGGCGCGACTGTGATCGATGGTGGCGGCCGTGGCGGTGGCGAAAAGAGCGGCTGAGCTCGCGGGGGACTAGGCTGTGGTGGGGGGGACATAAAGCTTACAGCCGCGGTGGTGGTTTGGTGGCGCCCGGTGGCGACACCGCGCCGTAACGGGAGGCCGCGGCGGCCTCCCTTTCTTCTTCCTCCTCTCTATTTTTTATTCTGTTTCACTCCCTTTCTCTGTTTTTTCTGTTCTTTCTTGATTTTGCGGATTGGGTTTAGTTTGGCTGTTTGGGTTGATTCTGATCTTTCTGTAAATTTCAGGTTGTTTGGGTTTCCTTTTACAACAAAGGGGATGGTGACCTGTTCAGGAGAAGGAGAGGGGGAAGTGGTTGATGGCTGACAATGGTGGAGGAGCAGCGGTGGAGCAAGGCCACACCGGGGGCTACTTATTTTCCATTTCTATGGAAATCTTCCATTTTTCATTTGCTTCTGTGTATTGGGATTCTGTTTATTGGGCTATGTATTGATTAACTGAGGACTTTGATTTTGAATTGAAACTTAGCACTTGTTTGTTGGTTTTTATCACTACCTAACGGCTAACACACATAGTAAATTCAGATTGCACATAGAAAATATATAGGCATTAGACAGGGAATACAACAATATGATTCAGAGCATGATTCAAGGCAAGCAAATGGAAAATGATACCGAATCACAGATTTCGTTCTTTGCTTTATAATTTCTGTCTCTGGTAGTCCTGCTGTTATAACTTCTTCCCTGTTTCACTCAATGTGCTGTTTTCACTCACATTTTATGATAATGAAGATGGTTATCACAATGAAAAGTCCCCCTGTTTTGGCCTCTTTTCTGTATTTTTTTCTCCCATCTCCCCCAAAATCGGTCTCCCTATTTATGCAAATTCTACATTCACTTTATCTATGCAAGTTGCCTCTAATTTATTATTTTTCCTTCTGCTGCCACCGCCCAATCTAAATGCCCATGCTACTGTCCATACTGCAAATTGCAAGGAGCTTGATGGAGGATGCAAGTTGTAGTGAGCCTCCACTTTCTCTTTTTTTTTTATTTTAAAATCAATTTTTACAAATGGGCTATGTTAGCCCAACAGGTTTTTTTTTTAATTTAAGATTCACAAATAATGGGCCTCAACTGGCCCACTTAAAAATATGGATTCTTCTTCCTTTTTTTTTTAATAAAATGTTTAATTAATCAATTAATTAATTAACTATTAATAATTAATTAATAAACTAATTAATTCATTCATTTTAGTTTTTTAAATAATTAATTTTTTTGGATTTTTGATGCGAGAACAAAATGCTTAAGGACAGGAATATAAACATGAAAATAAGATAAAATTGCCGGACAAAATTGGGTGCTGACAGCAGCCCCCTTTGCTTGTTCTTTCAACCGAAAGAATAAGCAAAACAAAGAAGCAACCAATTTTGTTTCGGACAAAACATGATTAGGAAAAAAAAGGATTCCTAGAAAATCATAAGCAACTTGATGAAAGTCTTGGTAACTTTGGAAAACGCAGCCTGGAAAATCACAGGCGCGTCAATGAGAAAGTGAGGAAGAAAGGGAAAAGACCTGGAAAACCATCAGGTCAAACTGATAAATTCCTGGAAAACCATCAGGAGGAAAGGGAAAAGACCTGGAAAACTATCAGGTCAAACTGATAAAACTCCTGGAAAACCATCAGGAGGAAAAGGGAAAAGACCTGGAAAACCATCAGGTCAAACTGATAAAACTCCTGGAAAACCATCAGGAGGAATGGGAAAAGACCTGGAAAACCATCAGGTCAAACTGATAAAACTCCTGGAAAACCATCAGGAGGAAAGGGAAAAGACCTGGAAAACCATCAGGTCAAACTGATAAAACTCCTGGAAAACCATCAGGAGGAAACGGAAAAGACCTGGAAAACCATCAGGTCAAACTGATAAACTCCTGGAAAACCATCAGGAGGAAAAGGAAAAGACCTGGAAAACCATCAGGTCAAACTGATAAAACTCCTGGAAAACCATCAGGAGGAAAGGGAAAAGACCTGGAAAACCATCAGGTCAAACTGATAAACTCCTGGAAAACCATCAGGAGGAAAAGGAAAAGACCTGGAAAACTATCAGGTCAAACTGATATACTCCTGGAAAACCATCAGGAGGAAACGGAAAAGACCTGGAAAACCATCAGGTCAAACTGATAAACTCCTGGAAAACCATCAGGAGGAAAAGGAAAAGACCTGGAAAACCATCAGGTCAAACTGATAAACTCCTGGAAAATCATCAAGAGGAAAGGAAAATACCTGGAAGATCACAGGTAGTTTGATGAAAATAGAAGACACTAGATGTCACAAAGTCGAGCGGGCTTCACAATACCCTAGAGAAAAGAACTAGGTGTCACAATACCTAAAATGGAAACATGGGCATCACTACCTAAAAATGATAACTCAACCACTAAACATCTAGAACAAAGGTTATGACAATGCCCAACAGTCGGTGCAAAATGCTTGCAAAAAATGAAGTTGGAAATTTCAACAACAATCTGGATTTCAAAACTTGATTCTTCCATAGAAACTTGGCATGAATTTCAAATCAAATATGAAAAATTCCAGGAGAAACAACATTCCCAAAAATGATATGAATTTTCTTTTCACCATTGAGTCAAAACACTCATTCAATTGTTTATGGACAAAGGGTGGTATTATGGTGTAAGGGAAAAGCAAAGAATCTTTTCAAGGTTTTTGAGATCAAAGGGGAGGAGTATGGGAAGGGCAGATAATTTTTCATTGTGATATGGCAGTATAAGTGAAGTATGGATCTAGCCCCCAAGTTAGGCATGAAAGCATGATTTCTCAAGGAGATGGAAACTTGCACAATTCTGGCGAGGAGGAATAATGAGCCCCCAATTTAAGGTTCAAACACCCATGACAGTCAAATACTCCCGATGCGATGAGCCCCCAGATTTTAGCTTTAAGACATCTATGGCACTCAAATCCTTTTGATGATTCTTGCTTCAAATGCTTAGTGGATAGAATTAACATTTGCTTCCATTGCCAGTGCGCTTTTCCTTCATTTTTTGTATTTTTTTTTTCTTTCTTTTTCTTTTTTTTAGGAGCCAAATTTATAAGCAAATGCAGCTTAATCAGGTCGCTTTGTCTCAAAATTAAAGATTAAGAAAATAAAAGCAATCAATCTTTGATAAGGATGGACTTTATTGGGCTTGTAACGTGGCCAAGGGTTAAATGGTTATGAAAGAAAAGGATATTAAGGCCCAAAATGAGTGTTTAAGGGTTTATTAGGACAAAGGATCTGCTGCACGGTGATGCATTTTGAAGCAGGTAATTCAATCAAAGTGATGTTCTCAACATTCTCTATTTTCACATCTTCAAGATTTCAATTTTTCATTTCTTTCTTTCATTTCTTAATCACTTTCATCTTTCCTTTTTCATTTTCATTCTTTTCATATCTTCAACTCTTCTTTTCTTTTTGAATGACTAACTTGTGAAAATGGAATACGACTTGTATAAGTGATTTCGCGAACAATTCAAGAGATTTATACAAACACATCGTGACAGCCTCCGGTGTGGAGGTGATCCTTGTCGAGGGTTGTTTGAAGAAAAATTCTTTTTAGGCTCAAAGTGGGTAGCAAGGGATATTATTCAACCGTTGGATAAAGAAACAAGGCCAAACTTCATTTCAAATCTTGATTGCTTACTTTCAAAAAGTTTAATTTAGAGACAAAGTTTCATGAAAGATGCATTTACTCATTTTTCACTCCTTTTTTTTTCTTTTTTATTTTTTCTTTGTTTTTTTTATTTTTCATTTTTTCTTTCTTTCTTTCTTCTCTTTTTTTGAAGGAAAGTGTCACTTATTAGACAATGAGACAAGTTGAGTTCTTCGTGTAAGCAAGATGTAGCCAAAATAGCATGGTCAAACTTTCTTTCGTTCTTCTTATCCCCTTATCGAACCATCATCTTCATGAAAGGATCTTAAAAAAAGATTTGTATTCACAATGATACTTGAAAGGGCTTGATTAAGGGAAAGATCCATCAAATGAGGTTATGAGGTAAGTGAATTTGACAAGTGGGTACAACAGGCTCACGGTGACATTGAGAAGTGTGATGTCATAATTAATTGGACACTGGCAGGTTATTGAGAATTGGTGGAAGGTCAAGAATCAAGTGTTGTGACAAAATAGTGAAAAATTAAACATTGCAAACAAATGAACTTGGGGAATGTTAATTCAAAACCTGAGTCTTTCCACTTTGCTTTGTCATTTCCATTTTTCAATTTTAAAAGATGCACAAGAGGATGCGTGGAATCCAAGCTGAGGAGAAGCAAGATATGAAAATCACGAATGGAAATCTTTTTTTTTATTTTTTAATGCAAAGAAAGAGAAGAGATGGTTAAAATTTTGTACAAAGAAAAACAAGAAGTGAAAATCACAAATGGAAATACTTTTTTTCATTTTTTAATGCAAAAGAATGAGAAAGGATGGTTAAAATTTGTACAAAGAAAAGTGGGGACAAAATATTTAAAGAATGAGGAGATGAATGCTCTTATTGTTCCTAAAAGGCGGGTCCTAGGCTTTGATAATTTCAAGGTCAGACAAACCCCTAATTAGGTTGGAAGCTATAGTCAACTACCAGTGCACAGATTTAGGGACAAATCTAGACCTCTAGAAATCATGGTTCCCAGATTGCTCTCATCACATTGACAAGGATCCAGCTCGTGAATCAGTCATATGTAGGGATAATCCCTCTCAATATAACAAATCCAGGATACCGGTAACAATCTGAGTAGTGAGTCAACTAATGTTACATGGGCATCAAGCCCCTCAAAACATTTGTTGAAACACCTCCTATGTCTTAGCTTGCACGAGCTCGGGTATAGAGCCAAAGTTGTGCGAGGAGACTGACAGTGAAGTGCTTGCTTAGAGCATAGAACCCTACAAAACTACCCCACCTGCAAGAGAGACAGACAACAAATATGTACACAAATAATAGTCTTCTACCCTAAGGTTGAAGCAAAATATTTACAACAGCAAAATATGTATAATGGAATTGACAAAGAGATAAGAAAAAGTATTTACAATAAGATATATACAACAAAAGGAAAGAGGGTATAATAAACATAAATAGTTAACAATTTTGCACAATTAATTAATAGGCTTGACTCTCGAAGTCCCCAGTGGAGTCGCCAGCTGTCGCGACCGGGGCCACGACGGGGTCAGCGAGCTCGAGAGAAAAGATAATGAAAAATGATTGAATTTTTGGGGAGTCGCCACCAATTTATTTGGGTTGGGAAAATTGGAAAACCCGAAAATGATTTAAAATTAAAAACTGGTCTGCGAACAAGAGATCCGAATTCGGGAGTCGATTATACGTAGGGAAGGTATTAGCACCCTACAACATCCGTTAAAAACGGTTACCTTTAATTAATTGTGCAAAATTCATTAACTTTTAAAATGTTTATTTTACTCTCTAAAAGAAAAAAAAAGAAAAAAACAAAATTTATTTAAATTAAAGAATGATGAGAAAAAATTAATTTGAAATCAATAGGACAAAAATGTTGAAAATTTTATTTTGGCTCGATGAGAAATCCCGCTCCTACGTATCTCCAGGTGCAATGGAGAAATCAAAGTCACGTAGTTCTAAAACATGTTGTAAAAAGATTGATTTTGTTTTTTAAAGAAATTGATTTTAATTTTTGAAAATAAAAGGAAATAAGGAAATTGATTTTGGATTATTTTTAATTCAAAGAAAAAGGAATTTATTTTTTAGCAGAGTTGATGCTAGCAAATGGCTATACAACGAACCCTTGAAATTGTTTAGACGACATTATCGATAGAAATGCTATTCAATAAACGTCATTTATTTTGAGAAGAAAACATTTTTGAGAAAAGATTTGAAATTAGCATTATTGAGTTAGCACATAGAAAATATATAGCATTAGGCAGGGAATACAACAGTATGATTTAGAGCATGATTCAAGGCAAGCAAATGGAAAATGATACCGAATCACAGATTTCGTTCTTTGCTTTATAATTTATGTCTCTGGTAGTCCTGCTGTTATAACTTCTTCCCTGTTTCACTCAATGTGCTGTTTTCACTCACATTTTACTGATAATGAAGATGGTTATCACAATGAAAAGACCCCTGTTTTGGCCTCTTTTCTGTATTTTTTTCTCCCATCTCCCCCAAAATTGGTCCCCCTATTTATGCAAATTCTACATTCACTTTATCTATGCAAGTTGCCTCTAATTTATTATTTTTCCTTCTGCTGCCACCGCCCAATCTAACTGCCCATGCTACTGTCCATACTGCAAATTGCAAGGAGCTTGATGGAGGATGCAAGTTGTAGTGAGCCTCCACTTTCTCTTTTTTTTTTTTATTTTAAAATCAATTTTTACAAATGGGCTATGTTAGCCCAACAGGTTTTTTTTTTTAATTTAAGATTCACAAATAATGGGCCTCAACTGGCCCACTTAAAAATATGGATTCTTCTTCCTTTTTTTTTTAATAAAATGTTTAATTAATCAATTAATTAATTAACTATTAATAATTAATTAATCAACTAATTAATTCATTCATTTTAGTTTTTTAAATAATTAATTTTTTTGGATTTTTGATGCGAGAACAGAATGCTTAAGGACAGGAATATAAACATGAAAATAAGATAAAATTGCCGGACAAAATTGGGTGCTGACAACCCTTAAGGGCATAGATGTGATCCTTGGCATGGATTGGTTGTCACATAACTAAGTCAGTCTGGATTTCTACAACAAGGTTGTTTTTCCACCTCTTCCTCTTCCTCTGAGGGAGCGGCCAACCATGTTGTTTTCTTGTATTACCCAAGTTTCTGAAATTCTATGTGATGGAAGTGCTGTTATCTTTTAATTCTCTCCTCAACTTTAGATAAGATCTCTCCTCAAGGAGTATCAGGATGTTTTCCCTAGTGAGTTAACCACCCTTACACCTGATACGGAGATTGAGTTTTCCATAAAATTGGTTCTGGGCACCGGACCTATATCTAAGGTGCCTTATAGAATGTCTCCACTAGAGCTTAGTGACCTTAAGTCTCTATTAGAAGAGCTCATAGAAAAGAAATTCATTAGGCCTAATGTATCACCCTAGGGAGCGCCTGTGCTTCCAGTTAAGAAGAAGAATGGGAGTATGATGGGTTTCTGGCAAGCGAACCAAAAATCCAGTAGTATAATAGTAAGAAAGATATCGTATCCACAGGGAACGGTCAATTCACGTATACTCGTGATCTATTTATCAAGGGAAAACAACGGTTTTTGAGAATATTGTTGCCGAAATTATAAACTGAAATTCAATAATTAATGAATTAGAAAGGAAGAGTTAGAGACACTTTACTTGGATTAGGATTGAACTTCATCTCATCACACCCCTCATGTATGTTGAGACTACCTATTATTTATAGGCTTTAAACTATAACACTGTAGACAAACTATATTGCTAAGACCCCGAGTTACCAGGCGCCACTCACACTCAAAGGTAATCCATGCAGGTTCTACCAAGCGACAGACTTACCCTCGACTTATTTTGCTTTCTTTATTCCGTTTGTAAAAGAACTAATTGATAAACGAGGCCTACTACTCTGGACGCACCTTCGTTAGAGTACTGTCACTACCCATCACTCATTAGAATACATCCACGTTTCGCTTCCTGGATTGACAATCAACTAATCCTTTGCTATCGGTAATTTAATAACCATGTCTATCTTGTAGACGCCCTTCATTAGAGTACTCACACTACCCATCAATCACTAGCAACGCCCATGTTTCGGTTCACTGGCTACCGAGTATTCTCATTCACTCAGAGGTTGAGTTTCCTATGTCTAGGCTCCCCCAAACTCAATCCTAGTCGTAACGTTAATTACAAACTAGCCTATAACTCCGGCGCAAGCGCAGAAGTTAGGAATTAAGCACAGAACAAGATTACCAATATTATAGCTAGGGAACTGCTTAAATAAATAGATAGAGTTCAACATACACTTGGAAATGGAATCGATTACATTCAATCCTAATGGAGAGTTAACTACACATGGTAGCCATACAAACCACGGAAGATGCTGTCACTATCTTCAATCCTTGTGAAGCGCTCCTCCTCTCCTACTCTAAAATTAGAACTGATGCATTATCACTGGAATATAACTGAATTACAATAATCGTGCACACCTTGATCTGGTGCAATGAGGTCCTATTTATAGGCTAAGGAAAGACAAAGGAAATTGGGGAGAAATCTATCTAAAAACGGCAACATGGAACAAATCTGCGTGATCTGCGCTTCAAGATGGGCTACAGCACAGGTTCCAGAGAGTTGCGCTTCACCCTGCGCTACAGCGCAGGTTGAAGCGCAGAATGCGTCCTGCAGCTTTAATCTTTCTCTTTTTAACTTATCTCTCCCCGAGACTGGTTTTGGATGATTTGTCTTTCCTTGTTTCCTTTTTCTTGATGAATTCCTTGCATTTATTGAGCATCTTTGATTTATTTGGGAAGGTTGTCTGCAAAATCCTTGTTTGATTGGCAGTGATCTCCTCATTGATTGCCTCAATTCTTCTTCAAAACTTTACTAAATGTCTTCAATCAAACTCAAATCTTGCAGATATCTTCCTCATTTAATGCTATCTTTCCTTCAAATCAAATGTTTGCAATATCCTACAAAAATCAGCAATATTTATATCAAAATAGCATCAAATCTCAGATTAATAAATACAATTTATCTAATATTTAATAAAAAGGGATTAAACTGGGGCAAAATTACCATTTTATCCTTGATAAGTGAACTAAAAAGTGCTCTAATTTATCATATAATTTTCACTTATCAAAATACCCCCCAACTTAACTTCTTTCTTGTCCTCAAGCAAGAGACCTCTTTGCAATCAAAACATCAATTCTATTCCCTGTGTAATCCAAAAACAATTAAAAACAAATTCAAGGGACTCTTCATCATCTCCATGTTAAGCAGCAGTCACTTTCCAAACATAAGAAAAAAATCGGGATTAAGGGATGTTACCAATCCTCAATCAGAATAGAACACAAACATCAGTCAAACTTCTCAAAAATAGCAATTAAAGCAATAAGTGATAGACCAAGGAAATCTCTCATTCTCACGGGTAAGTGTTTCCTCTAATCTTTTTCACCACCGTTGAACAACTAGAATTGATAGTCGTTTCCAACATCTGAACCTGCAAGTAGTTAACATGGATCAAAAGGTCTTTTCTTTGGTTGTAATGAGGCTGGGCTATCAAGAAATCATGGTTTTTGTAGATATGCAAAGAACACTTTGAATAGAGAGCATCTTGTGATTGTGCTTGGGACTTCTCTCCATCTGCCATGTCATTCTTGAATTGTCTCCCTTTTTCAGCTGGCCTCTTTGTTTGAAGAAGTACTCCCCCCAACTTATTCAATTCCACACTTTTGTGTAGATTTTTTTTTGACATAAATAATAGCATAGAGAATTTATTTGTGGGGAGTATCCTTCTTTGTGATTTCTTGTGCCTGCTCTCTGAATCTCTTTGACCTTTTAATTCACCAACCTCTTGTCCCATTTTGTTGTGTTGCACCTTGCTCTCTATCTCAAGTGTGAAGGGACATGGTATGATCATTAATCATGGCTGGGGTGCATTCAAAAGAAATATTAAAGGCTCAAATGGGCAATCAAAAGTTGGAAAAATTTAATCAAGGTTGGCTATTTGGCACTGTGCAAAATATTATAATCACAAAACATGCCTTTGTCACTTCCATAACTTCCACTAGCAAGACAAAATTCAGAAACTCAAGCAATAACAATTGATAAGCAGTGGTGAAAAACTCTCAATTTCAGTGTTTGGGCTCTCAGCTCACCGGTTATTGGCTAAAATTCCTTGATAAAGCACTTACTGGTTTTAATTAACTATCCTGATAGGTTTTCTTGAGAAACATCCTGATCCTAACTGATTATGGAGTTAATCACAAAACCCTATCATGTTTCCTAGTCTGGGTAGTTAAACTACTTAATTACAGAGAATTTGAAAAAGTTTCCTTCAATCCTAATTTCCTAAAGTCCTATAAATTTGAACAAAACAATGAAGGGTAAATTGGAATGTAAAACATGAATATGATGGAAAAACAAAATGAATGAGTATTATTGAAACTATAATATTGAAAAATAAAATGCATGCTTGCATGCTTATTGAATGATGAATGTTCCTAATGTCCGAAGAATGAAAAAAAAAAAAGAAAATGCAAAAAGAATGTCCTAATGTCCTAATGAAAAGAAAAAGGAAAGAAACCACCAATTGCTTTAATCTTCATCATCTGACTCTCTTCCCCCCTATGAAAGTTAGGCTTGTCCCCAGGCCACTCCATGGTATCTCTAAAACGCTCAGGAGACATTCCAGGATTTGGACCTTCTGAGTTATGCCACATTACTTCTTGCAGATGCATCATACCATTGTAAAGTGTGGTGATTTGTCTAGATAAATGATCCATGTGAAATTGCCCTGGTCTGTCTGCATGTGTAGGTGGAAGGGGGTGTGTGATATTTTCTCTGATAATCTTGACCTCTTCAGCTGGAGTACAGTGGGATTCTATGTATTCTCTGTTGATTGGTTGCCCAATAAGAGTATTTGGTTGGACCTCGATTCCTTTGTTGTAACATAGTGATGTGATCAAAGCAGGGAATCCTAACTTTGCTCTAGAGCGAGGTCTTCTTTCATCACGAGCAGCTTGAATTAGGCAATCCAAGTAATCAGAGATGACTGTGGCAATATCAACTTGTTCCCCATTCTCTATGCAGTTTATCAGATGAGCAGTAGGCATGTCCATAGCAGAAGAAATAGGGCAAGGTCGAATGTTAGAATTTATGAAGGCCATCCATATTCTAGACAACTCACTGAGGTGTTCTTTAGGTATTCTTTCTACGTCCCCATATAAGTTTACCTCAAAAGATTTCCCGGTTAAGCATAACCGCTGAGCTGTTTGAGTGTCAAGAATGTCATTCCCATAAGGTCCTAAATTTTCCATCCTTTGCATGTACTGGCAGTAGGTTTCATCAATAGTTACTGGTGCTGGATGATTAAGAAGATCATTGATTGCCTTTCTATCATAAGAAACCCAATATCCCTGCACCAAGCTCTTTCTTGCTCCTTTGCCATCTAGGCTGAGCTCAGCGTTGCTGTAAAATTGCTTCATAATCTCTGGGTTGAAGTATGGGTATGGTTCAGCTAGAGCTTTCCAATCTCTTCTCGTAATTTCGGAATTGAACTTTGAGTATTCCTCTGGTGTGAGCCGCACTGGTCTTTCTGGCAAGAACTCGCAGTTCATGATATAATTGTAGTGCATGCATGCCTCAATAGTTCTGAATCGTCCTTCTCCCAAAATAGGATTCGCATCAATCTTCTTTCTTTTCACCATTGTAGAACACTTTCTTGTAGTCAACCGGGTGCGGACCATCTGCCTGAAAGAGAAAGGTCTTTGTTAGAGGGAGTACATAAAATTTCAGCTACATACCTCAGAAATTCCATATTCTTTGTCAAGATTAAGCAAATATTGAGATGAAGATTCATACCTTAATGACAACAATTAAGAGAAGAAGATGAGAGACTATGCTCAGAGCGTGAGGAAATTAGTCAATAGTGATTATCCCTCAGCTCGACACGTATTTAAAGAAATTCCGATAGCTGCGCTTCACCTTGCACTGTAGCGCAAGATGCAGCGCGTGAGACAGTGAATTTTTCATGACATTTGCGCTTCACTCTGCGCTGTAGTGCAGGTGAACCGCAAAAGTTAGAGACTAAAAAAAAAAAGCTGCGCTTCACCCTGCGCTGTAGCGCAGGTGAAGTGCGAGTTACGATGAATTTTTGCGCAAAAGTTGCGCGTCACCCTGTGCTGTAGCGCAAGTGAGGCGCAAAAGTCAGAGAGCAAAAATGTTGCGCTTCACCTTGCGCTGTAGCGCAGGAATCAGTGAAAATTTTTCCTTTCTTTTTTTTTAAAAAAACTAAATCCGTGTTTCCTACACCTGTACTGGGTTGCCTCCCAGCAAGCGCTTGTTTAACGTCTGATAGCTCGACGCCTGGTTGTTTTCATGGATCTTGCAGATGAATGACAGACTTAGATCTGTCAAAGTCACTGCCTAGATATGGTTTGAGCCTCTGTCCATTGATAACCCAACATACTTTGGTGTCAGGATCTTCTATCTCAACAACCTCATAAACTCTGACTTCTTTTACTATGAAGGGTCCTGTCCATCTGGATTTAAGCTTTCCTGGGAAGAATTTCAGTCTGGAGTTGAATAGCAGTACAAATTGTCCAGGGTAAAATCTCTTTTTAAGGATCTTCTTATCATGATAGGCTTTTGTCTTTTCTTTATAAATTCTGGATGATTCATATGCATTCAGCCGCATCTCTTTTAATTCATGTAATTGTAGTACTTTCTTCTGTCCTACCACTCTCAGATCCATGTTCAAGAATTTTAAAGCCCTGTATGCCTTGTGTTCAAGTTCAATTGGCAAGTGGCATGCTTTCCCATATACCAGCTGAAATGGGGATAACCCTGTAGCAGTCTTAACAGCTGTTCTATAAGCCCATAATGCATCATCAAGCTTAGTTGGCCAATCCTTTCTAGAAGAACGAACTGTCGTTTCGAGGATTCTTTTAAGTTCTCTGTTTGAGACTTCAGCTTGCCCATTTGTTTGTGGGTGGTATGGTGTAGCCGCTTTATGTTTAACCCCATATTCTTCCAAGACCTGTTGTAGTTGCTCATTACAAAAGTGTGATCCTCCATCACTGATAATAACCCTTGGTGCTCTAAATCTAGCGAATATGTTTGCTTTCAGAAATTGACTCACAGTTCTAGCCTCTGCCTTTGCAGTCGCTGCTGCTTCTACCCATTTGGAAACATATTCAACAGCTACCAAGATATACTCTTTTCCATTTGACGAAGGAAAAGGTCCCATGAAATCCATCCCCCAACAGTCAAATACTTCCACTTCAAGCACATAGTTCCCAGGCATTTCATTTCTCTTGGAAATTCCACCTGTTCTTTGGCAGCTATCACATCGTTGAACATAATCCATTGCGTCTTGAAATATAGATGGCCAATAGAAACCAGATTAGAGTATCTTTGCTGCAGTCTTGTCTTTGTTGAAGTGCCCCCCATAAGGAGAACTATGACAATGCCAAAGGATCTTTGTGATTTCCTTTCCTACGACACATCTTCTTAGCAAGTTATCTTTTCCTAGTAGTATAATAGTAAGAAAGATATCGTATCCACAGGGAACGGTCAATTCACGTATACTCGTGATCTATTTATCAAGGGAAAACAACGGTTTTTGAGAATATTGTTGCGGAAATTATAAACTGAAATTCAATAATTAATGAATTAGAAAGGAAGAGTTAGAGACACTTTACTTGGATTAGGATTGAACTTCATCTCATCACACCCCTCATGTATGTCGAGACTACCTATTATTTATAGGCTTTGAACTATAACACTGTAGACAAACTATATTGCTAAGACCCCGAGTTACCAGGCGCCACTCACACTCAAAGGTAATCCATGCGGGTTCTCCCAAGCGACAGACTTACCCTCGGCTTATTTTGCTTTCTTTATTCCGTTTGTAAAATAACTAATTGATAAACGAGGCCTACTACTCTGGACGCACCTTCGCTAGAGTACTGTCACTACTCATCACTCATTAGAATACATCCACGTTTTGCTTCCTAGATTGACAATCAACAAATCATTTGCTATCGGTAATTTAATAACCATGCCTATCCTATAGACGCCCTTCATTAGAGTACTCACACTACCCATCAATCACTAGCAACGCCCATGTTTCGGTTCACTGGCTACCGAGTATTCTCATTCACTCAGAGGTTGAGTTTCCTATGTCTAGGCTCCCCCAAACTCAATCCTAGTCGTAACGTTAATTACAAACTAGCCTATAACTCCGGCACAAGCGCGGAAGTTAGGAATTAAGCACAGAACAAGATTACCAATATTATAGCTAGGGAACTGCATAAATAAATAGATAAAGTTCAACATACACTTGGAAATGGAATCGATTACATTCAATCCTAATGGAGAGTTAACTACACATGGTATCCATACAAACCACCGAAGATGCTGTCACCATCTTCAATCCTTGTGAAGCGCTCCTCCTCTCCTACTCTAAAATTAGAACTGATGCATTATCACCGGAATATAACTGAATTACAATAATCGTGCACACCTTGATCTGGTGCAATGAGGTCCTATTTATAGGCTAAGGAAAGACAAAGGAAATTGGGGAGAAATCTATCTAAAAATGGCAACAGGGAACAAATCTGCGTGATCTGCGCTTCAAGCTGCGCAGGTTCCAGAGAGCTGCGCTTCACCCTGCGCTACAACGCAGGTTGAAGCGCAGAATGCGTCCTGCAGCTTCAATCTTTCTCTTTTTAACTTATCTCTCCCCGAGACTGGTTTTGGCTGATTTGTCTTTCCTTGTTTCCCTTTTCTTGATGAAATCCTTGCATTTATTGAGCATCTTTGATTATTTGGGAAGGTTGTCTGCACAATCCTTGTTTGATTGGCAGTGATCTCCTCATTGATTGCCTCAAATCTTCTTCAAATCTTTATTAAATGTCTTCAATCAAACTCAAATCTTGCAGATATCTTCCTCATTTAATGCTATCTTTCCTTCAAATCAAATCTTTGTAATATCCTGAAAAAATCAGCAATATTTCTATCAAAATAGCATCAAATTCAAATCTCAGATTAATAAATACAATTTATCTAATATTTAATAAAAAGGGATTAAACTGGGGCAAAATTACCATTTTATCCTTGATAAGTGAAGTAAAAAGTGCTCTAATTTATCATATAATTTTCACTTATCAGAGTATGAGGTTATGTGTGAACTATAGGCAGTTGAACAAAATGACTATTAAGAACAAATATCCCTTGCCTAGGATAGATGACATGTTAGATTAGTTTAGGGGAGCATCTATTTTCTCTAAGATCGATTTGAGGTCGGGTTACCATCAGATCAATATCAAGGGTGAGGATATACCTAAGACTGCCTTTAGGATTAGGTATAGGCATTATGAGTATTTGGTGATGTCGTTTGGCTTAACCACTGCTCCTGTAGTGTTCATGAACTACATGAACTGGATCTTCCAGCCTTTTTTGGATAAGTTTGTTGTGGTATTCATCGATGACATCCTTATCTACTTCTAAACCTTAGAGAAGCGTGAGCACCATTTGAGGGTATTGTTAGGGGTCTTAAGAGAAAAGAAACTTTTTTCCATCCCCGAGAAACGTGAGTTTTGCATGGATAGAGTGCATTTCCTAGGTCATGTGATCTCCCAGGAGGGTGTCGGTAGATCCTGCTAAGATAAAAGTCGTCCTAGAGTGGGAGAGGCCCAAAACCATAACTAAAATTACGAAAGTGATAAGACCCCTATACTGGGTTAGGAATTCATGTCCAGTTAAAATTCCAGTCATTGTTCACGTGATGCACTGTCAAGTGACATGTCTGCATTGTTGCATATCATTTGCTTATATCCCTGCACCTTTATGTTTAGCTTTGCTCACTGAGGCATTAGTCTCACCACATGTTTGGGGGTTTACATTTTAGATCCCTAGGATCCTGCCCAGGCTGGCCTTTGAAGGCCAAGGAGCTGTTGGAGCTTAGTGATGCATCCGGCTTATGGAGATTTATTCATCTATCTTCTATTTTGTTAAACATTGCTATGTATATTCTTTTGATGTATATTTAGTACATGTGTTGCCGTGTTAGGAGTCTCTTTTATTAAGACACGTGTATTGTAATATCCATACCAGTATGATGTATTTATATATCCAGATTATGTTTAATTAAATGTTGGATTAGTTAAACCGATCTCTATCATGTTCATCGATATCGTTAATGTTGCGAAAAATAATTCCCTAGATTTGCGACTTATGTCTCCGATAGGCATAAATCCTATGTTTTTGGAATTAGGACGTTACAAGTAGCAGCTTGCTACTCAACTTCCTAGGAATCTGAATGAAAAAGTAATAGAAAGGGATAATTCGTAAAAACTTAGTGAGGGCTTAATAACCACCATGAACTAGAAGGGAAACACACCAACAAAGAAATTGTTATTCAAATGAAAATAATTTCAATATAAAACTTAGGGTAAAATAACTTTTTAGTCCCTATAAAATATCCGAGTTTTGATTTTCATCCCTGGAAATTTTTTCTTTTTTTATTTCATCCTTATAAAATATTTAAGCTATTTTTTTGTCCCCGATATTAATTTCACTATTAATTGTGGATGTGTTGAGCATCTATAATTGTGACCAATACTAGAGAAGTACCCTGACACATTATATAAGAGTGTTACCCTCCTTAAACTCATTCAAAGAGTCAAATTTCATGCCTGACTTGAACTAAAATTCTTTGTACATATAAACAATCTCTGAATAAGTTTACAGATGCTAGCAATGTTGTATAATGTGTCAGGGTGCTACACATATGATTATTGACTGTGATGGACATTAGACACATCCGCATTTAAAAGTAAAATAAACAATAGGGACTAAATAAATAACTTAAATATTTTATAAGGATGAAATAAAAAAGAAAAAATTTCCAGGGACGAAAATCAAAACTCGGATATTTTATAGGGACTAAAAGTTATTTAATACTACAACTTAAAAAGTATGCAAATTCCTAAAGTCTAAAAGCTTTCAAATAAACTTGTATACAACCTTCATGAGTTAAAATTTTCGGCTTAAATATGTTTCAGGTCCCTATAAATATGGGGTGTTTTGGGTTTAGTCCCTATAATTTTTTTTTGTGTTTTTTAGTCCCTATAAAATTTTCTGTTAGTCCAGTTAGTCCCTGCTGTTAAGTTTCTGTTAACTGCAAAAAAACTGGTTGCTAACTGCAAAAAACTGCACTTTCCCTGTTACCAAACAACCATTACCAAGAAGAACAGAGTTTCTAACACCAAACCACACTCTTCGAAGATTAATCCAAGCATGGTGTTCAACAAACTCAGCAAATGGCGTTGACCGTATTCCAACCCCAAAATCCCCATTGGACAAAGCTCACATTGAGAAACTCGTGAAGGATCTTGATTCTCCATGCTATTTTCAATTCACACTTGAGAAATTACATGCTCTTGCAACAGAGTGAAAGGAATAGAAGGTGAGTGGCTGAAGCAGGAGTAGCAAAAGTCATGATTCGTTTGATTACAAAGAGTTTCAAGCAAGGTAACACAACTTTCCTTGAAGAATCTCTGAGAATCCTTCGATTACTCTGGAGTGACAATGTTACACTCTGAGAATCCTTCGATTACCCATGGATCCTTACTCTAACAACATTATGCCCCGTGTATTGCCTTTCGTTGTCCACACCATCGCTGATGCCCCATTGAAAATTTCCACAGCTCTTAGTACCGATATTTTGCCAATGCTTCGATGATATGATCAGCAAATTGGAGAGTGTGTTATCTTCGTCTAATGGGTCATGTGAGTTAGATGTATGGCCTTTCGTCCAAAACGTTTCAAGCGACCGTCCTCGCTTGCGCAGGCTTTGGAAGTAGCTATCAGGAAGGGAAAAGAGTATTCGAACTTCAAAGGGAAATGCTTCAACACACAATGACACTTTTTAAGTTTGCTTTTATTCCAGGTTACAGGTAATTAAATTTTGCAACTCAATTTTTGATGCATAAAGTAACAAAGAAACAATATTATTCAGGTTCCAGGAGAAAGCATATATGTTGTACTATGATATGCATTTCAAAATCAGAATCAAACTGAATAGTGGACAGAGTTTAGTTTTTTGTGCATGCCTTAATTAATTGCCAATGTAGATGATGAATGACATGGTTAATTCTTTGGTAGGTTTCTGCCAACATATACCAACAGGAGGATGAAAGCAATTGACAAAGAAATTCGAGCATCACTTATGGTATCATCAATCGGAGATTAAAAGCAACCAGAGATTAAAGGCTATTAAATCTGCATTGCATGTACTTATAGAAACATGTCCTTTGGGTAGAAATAGGATGAAAATTGTGGAAGCAGGTGCAGTAACAGAACTCATTGAGCTTTGCACTTGAGAAATTGGAAAAGAGTGTAATAGAGCTTATATTTATACTTTTGGCATATCTCTGTTCTTGTGCTGATGGGAGAGAACGGTTTCTGCAGCATGCAGGGGGTATAGCCCTGCTACCAACAGTGAAGAAGACAACCTCATCACTGCAACCACAACGCTTGCTCGAAGCAGATAACGACCTTGAACTTCCGACCATGATTGATGAACGACGAAGGAGAGGAGGAAGAAACGAAGACTTTACTTGCTGGATTGGGGCTTTTCAATTTTATAAGCTATGGTCAAAGTCAACCGCTGGTGTGGAGAGTGGAGGTGAATCTGCAATACTTTAGAGCTAAGTCAGCACTAAGTTAACAGAAACTTAACAACAGGGACTAACTGGACTAACAGAAAATTTTATAGGGACTAAAAAACAAAAAGAATTGTAGGGACTAAACGCAAAACACCCCATATTTATAGGGACCTGAAACATATTTAAGCCAAAATTTTCCATATCCAAAAGTAGTTACAAATTTGAAACAATGTTAAGTTAAAGAGATGAAATTGAAATAAAATACATTAAGTAAGATACAAGCCAATTGAAAATGTTATAACACACGATCGAACCAAGGGTAGGCTCCATCTCGCTGATAGCCTTCTTATCCAAATGTTGGCCTACCTTGACGTGTCTCCAGCTAATAGTGCTCACGGGGAACTCAACTTGAACATGGCTATAGAAGTATGATATATTCATTATGTTTTAGTTCTTCTTACACCCTCATCTTTGTTTTCTATTGAGGAGATATTAGGTGATTCTAATTATTATTATGTTTTTAGGATTATTAAATATTAAATATTTTCTTGCTCTAGTGAAAATTGTTTGTCATAGATAGTTGACATGTTAATGAAATTCCATTTAGAATAAAATGTTAACAATTTTTTAAATGAGATTTCTTTTATAAGTTCGTGTCATACAAATTATTTTATTGTTTTAAACTCTATATATGTTCCTCTGACTTGTACCTTCTTCCAGATTGCTTGTATATGCAAGATGAGATGGTTCAAAGTTCACAAAGCTGAGCTATGAGGAGGAGTTGGAGACATAATCCACATAATATTTGCTTAAGTACGTATTTGGAAAGTAGTATTTTGTTGAATATACAACTAGTCACTATTTTGATGTATTTTTTATGAACATTATGGATGGAGGGTCCTTCTAGGGTGTGTTTCACCTCATGGGTGTATCACCGGTGTTCCACCCTTTTGACCTGTTATAACAGGTTTTTTTTACTTGCTAATTTAAATAAGTAAGTTTAAAAATTGTAGAGAAGGGTTTGAATGTAAAAAAATAAGCATTAAACTAATTTGTATGTGGGCTTTTTTACCAACCTTTTTGTGACAACAGATCAATATACTTTTGTTTGTGCATTAGATATGTAGCCTTATAAGCCACTTTTGTGTTCTTTTCAAATAAAAGAAAATGTCTATATTGTTTCAGAAAAATATAGGGCCGCATTGGAAAAGTAAATATACAAGGAAAAGAGCCTACATCTAAAATTGACCAAGCGCTAAAAGTCAAAATTGCTCAAGTGTTGGCCTCTGGGAACTGATCATGGTTGCATTTCTTTTCACACTGATGAATAACTTCATTGGCTTCAAGGAATTCACTCCCTATATTTCATCTACTATAATACATTCACTTATGAATATACTTGGCTAATAACAATAAAAATACATACAAGGTTATAACTCATGGTTCATTATTTGAAAAAAAAAACAATTTTGCTAGTGACAGTCATTAAGTTCAATGTTCTCTTTTATTATTTTTATGCAAAATTATAGATCTACACTAAAAACATTGAGTGTAGAGAAAGAAGAGATAAAAGAAAAATGAAATAAAGAGATAGAAAATGAGAGATGTGACGACTAATGTGATAGGAAAGGAAAAAGATATAGAAAGAAAAATTGTTCAACCATGGATGCCCAACCGAAACTAGTCCCTTGACATTCTTTCCAAATCTTGTTCATGGTCGACAATAATACCCACTTGAAAAATTTTGGTTCCATTGGCTTCCATGGTGTCTTCGCATAAAACGGGATTTTTCACGTTCCATAATGGATGCCCAAGACTTGATAACTGACCTCAAATTTTACAAATATCTATTAGGTAAAAAAAGTTAATTTATTTTAAATTATAAGTTTTTTCCCAAATAATAATTGAATTTGGACTAAAATTCAGTTTCTAAAAACATTGAAATTTGGTTTAAAGTCGATCACTAAATGGGTCTTTAAACTCAATCAGCAAATCAGTCTCTAAAATGATCACAAAATCGCTCTCTAAATCGACCACTAATATTTAGCAATCTATTTTTAGTGACTAAACAAATCAGTCGCTAATTCATTCAGTGACCGATTTTGCCACTTTAATGACTGAATTTTCTAGTAGCTTCTTGACCTTAGAGGATCAATTACAAAGCTCCGTAGCAGTGTAGCATGCAACATCCTTTTCTTTGAATTTCTTTATGGCCATGGAGGCTCATTTACTTGTCTCTCAAAACTACTTTGTGCTTTTATACACTGTATTGTAAGAAAAACAGCGAAACACTAGAAGGGGGTTGAATAGTGTTTCAATGGAAACCTTTTGATTTTAGAAAATATTTTAAAAAGTTTCTGTAAAAACTTCATATGATGAAAGATCGTCTGAAGTTAGTTACTATCTTCTGAACCTTGGTTCAGACACAAAGACAGTTTTGATAAATAGTTTTATTTGATGTTGATTTTTGCTCTTGAAAACTTTTCAAAACCCCTTTGTTAGTTTAAAAACTGAATTGAAAGAGTTTGAGGGAAAGAAAACTCAGTCAAGAATTATCCTGGTTCACTCACTACCACTTATGAGATACGTCCAGTCCCAGGGCAAACCACCACTGGATTTCCACTAATCTTGCAAGATTACAAGTATTCTTTTCTATGAAGCCTCTTTAGGCTCTACCACAAGTATTGTTTCTTCCACCAAGCCTCTTTAGGCTCTACCACAAGTATTGTTTCAGACAATAAGCCTCTTCGGGCTTGTAACCCAAACTGTTTTAAGATAAAAACAGATAAAGTTCAATCAACTATCTTCAGATGATAGATTGAACTTATCAGAAGTGTACAAGTAACTGAGATTTACTCAGGATAAGCAAATAAGCAAATGTAAAGAAAATATCAGAGTATTTTTGCAGTGTTACGCAGAGTAAGATTTCTTTGATAACTTTGCTTCACTATTTTCTTCAATCTGCATGGGCATATTTATAGTCTTCGAGAAAAATGTTGCCCGTTGTCAAATAGCATTAAATGCTTCAGGAGACGTTGAGACACACTCTGTCCAACACGTTCTGAGCAGTCTTAGTTGCAGCAGGTCTGTGCACACAATGCTTTTGAGTAGGTACAGCAACTTTGCAGATTTTCCTTAAAAATGCTAAACATTTTGAACGAGGAGAGAAAGCAGCTTTGATTCTTATGCTGAAAAGGGTTAGACCATTGGGATGAATGTTCTTCTTACATAGTAACGTCTTCACGGGTCAAACCTTAAACTTGATACCTTCAGCCTTTAGATGCAAGCAGTGCTTCAGATGATCTTCAAGTCTTCAGATGATAAACACTCTTCAGATGAAGTTGATCTTTCAGATGATCTTTTACACAGACAATATGATCTGAAACAGTAGCAACATCCTGTGAGAGCATAGTATCATATAAATGCCTTTTATATTTTATATTTGTTGTTCATTAAAACTTAAGAGAGTGAGACTCAAAATATTTTTAATTTCATATATTTAATCCTTTGAGACTCAACCAATCTCCCCCTTTTTTATGATGACAAATATAAAATAAGATAAAATCTGAAAAAGGTTTTAGTTGAGAAAATTCTCCCCCTTAAACAGATATTTCATCTGAGATGATCATATTCCTTCTGAAATGTTCTCCTTCTGAAATCCTTTCTAGTTCTGAAACATTTTCTGAAGTACTTGCTGCATTGCTTTCAGATTTTGTTAGTAGTACCATAGTAAATACTGCATACTGCATAACTACCTTTCACATCATATTACTGCTCCCCCTTTTGGCATCAATAAAAAAGGTTAAGCAACAGACAGATAGCAGTTAAGATTGATGTTCAGCAAAGAGAGCACATAGAATGATAACAATCAAAACTTTATGGATTTAAAATCGGAAACACGTATTGACATAAACAGTGAAAACACAGTCTGAATCATTCTAAACATCATCATGAACTGGGTCTTAAGCTTTCCAGAGCTCTCTCAAGCAATTCTTGCATAAGCTGTTGATTCTTCAGACGAAGTTCCTCATTCTCCTCAACTAAAGCATTGACTTCGGCTTCAAGATTCTCTTCATAGAAAACAAGGAGAGATATGCTTGCAGGTGAATCTGAAGTACTGAAAACCAGTAGGTAGGTGATACTGCAAAGGGTCCTTCACTCTGATATAAAATTCAGGGCGAACAAAAGGAAATGCCACCATCCACTCTGAATGGAGATCCCCTATCAGACAATGGAAAGCGTCCTCTAAAGAAGGTAGCAGTTTCTACTATAGTTGAACCTGCAACCACTTGAGAGTCAGCACCATCCCAACTTGTTCCTGATGAACTCCCTTCCTTCTCAACAAGATTCCAGTGAAAGTCCCACATGGCATTGTAAAGTGAATGATCCATGCCTTGGTTGATGAAGACTATATTCTGCAAGATTGTTCCAGTCTTCTTCAGATAACACCCTTGGAGGTCCAGCACCTTTTGAAACTATCTCAGGTCCTTTGTCTTTGATAGAAAATAAGTCAGCATAAGGATACCTAGGTACTATCCTGTCTGGTTGCACCAGAATAGTAGTTGACAGCTTTGTATGAATAGGTAGAGGGGGTTTGAAATCTCTACAGCCAAAGGATCTGGAACAACTTTGATCAATTAGTTCAACTTCAAGACACTGCATTCTGACAGCGATCCACTCATCAGGAGATAGATTGAGTTGATCCTGTGAGAAAGGATCCAAAGCTTTCCACTTATGGCAAAGAGTGATGACTCCATATTTGATCTTCTCAAGAGCGTTTGAGAGACCACCTCCCCCTGAGCTGAGCATCCTCCTTTGTCTTGCTTCTGAGGAAGTTTCCAGCAAAAACCTCGATGGTGGGTGAGACAACAATGGTGCAGCTTCCTTGACGAATAACAATTCTTCATATAAGTTTGGGTACTTTGGTACTCTGGTTTGTACAGAAGCGAGCATATTGTAGAATCTGTGAGGCATTTCAGCAGCCCACTTCAAGTGTTCATTGCTGCGAATAGGTAGAGCTAGATCATAGGTAGGTTGCCTTGACAGGTTCCTTTCTTTTTCTTTCAGCAGAATACTAACAGGAAGATTTCCACCAAACCAGATGTAGTCTAGTTTGACATCTGAATCAAGTTCAGAGTAACCTGACAGAGAGGAAGAAGATGGTGAAGGTGGGGGGTACTTCTCTTGGTGTGCTAATAGCTTTAGGTGGAGGAGGGGCTTCATTTTTCTGAGGATAAGACATTTCCAAATAGAACCCCAGGTCTCTTAACACTGAGCCGTAGAGCCTTCAGTAGTTGGCTTCTTCTGCCTCAGTTCCTCCAACTTCTTCTTTCTTTGAGCTTCAACAACCTTCTGAAACTCGACATCATCTTCTTGTTGGATGCTTTTACTTCTAGTCAACCTCTGAGGGGCATCAGCAGCAGGAGACAACAGTTTTCTCCTTTGATTTCTTCTAGTCTTAGCACTGGCTCTTCTTCTTTTTAGCCTGTTGGCTTGCTCAAGCCTTTCATCTTCAAGAACGGACTTGTTGAGCTGCAACAGCAAGAGCATAGTCTTGCCTTTCTTGTTCTTCCTTCTGCTTTCTTTCTTCTTCTTCAATCTCTGCGACCACTTGTCTGATGTCAGCTTCAGGCAGACTCGTAGCAAGAGGGATGGCTTTGACAGGCTCAGTTGAATCATCTAATGCAACTGAGATTGGTTCAGACTCTAGACTATTGATGTCCTCTACCTGTCCTCCCGAGTTGAGAGTAGGCTGAGTAGCAAAAGCTAGGTTCTCAGTAACCTGACCCACAATCTTCAGAAGTATGTGCAAACATGCTCTGAGCAGGTTCAGATTGTCTGAACTGAACTTCTCCTTCTGGTGATTCTTTCATCTGAAGCAACTTTGTTCTTTTCTTCTTCAGAACTTTAGTGGGAGTCTGAGCAGACACAAACTTGTCTTTGTGAGTGTCACCTTGCAACTCCTCCTCCAGAATCTCTAAAGGACTTTTCCCAGTTCTGCTAGCCTTGGTTTTGAACAACTTCTTCTAGTAGAGTCCTTTTTGGTGAGGGTCTTCTTCACAGCAATCCCCATCCTCTTGATGTTGGTCAAGGATAAGAGAGCAGGACTTTTGTGGTCATACACTCTTTCAATGGGAACATTAAACTTCAGCAGAATCTTGTGATAAGAGTGGTATGAGTATAGCTTGAGGCAGAATCATTTAACCTTTTCAGCATATTCTAAAGGATGATCTTGGGTAGATTAAGAGGCTTTTTGTCCAAAAGATGGATTACGCAGAATCTTTCCAGCTCAGACACATGATTCTTACTTCCATACTTGGGCAAAATACAGCACCCCAAGATGGCATGAAGAATCCTTGCCTTAGGATGCATGTAAGAGCTTCTCAATCACCTGGGTCTTCAATCCCAGTACAACTTCTGGGTAAATCTCTTAACTCCACCATTCTTTACTTCCCATTCTGAAATGAACATATCTCCAGTATTGGGAACACCAGTTACAGCAGCAATGGTGTCAGCATCTACAATGATTTTTATACCCATCACCTTAGTTTCAAAACTTTGATACCTTCCATCCTGGGAAGAAGTATCTCGAGCATTTTTCCAGAAGTCCACCACACTCTGTTCATGCCATGCACAGTCAATGGCAAAGAGAAGAAATTAATCCAGCCACATGCTTCGAAGGTGTCAGTGAGATCAATGCCACCAGCTTGGAGCATCTCCAGGTCTACAGTCCTGGAAGGAACAATCTGACCACCAGCCGATTTCTTGGAAGCCATTGTATGAACTAAGAAGGAGACGAAGAATACAGAGAGGACTCAAGGAACTTAGGGCACAAGGAAGGCATCAATTTGCACTTGGAGAGAGAGAGAGAGAGCAGTAGCCAGTAACAGTAGCAATCACGTCTCTTAAATAGTCGTCACACATAGTAATGATGACAGTTGAAGTTTCGGAGATCGTGCAACATGCTTAGAGTAGTTACTCAGAGAAGAAGACCAAACGTTTCAGCTTGCCACGTCATCAGACTGAGTTGCTTCACATATACATGCTATTCAGACAATCATGCATGTTCAGATGCAACAACTTCAGATGCATGTTTAGATGCAACAATTATATTTCAGATAAAGCCAAGATATTCAGATTATTTCTTATGAACTTAAATCTATCTTCAGTCAGGGCTTTTGTGAATATATCTGCCCATTGATGCTCAGTATCAATGAACTTTATATCAAAAACTCCTTTCTGAACATAGTCTCTAATAAAATGATGCTTGATTTCTATATGCTTTGCCCTAGAATGTTGAATGGGATTCTTGGATAAATTAATTGCACTTGTGTTATCACACATTACAAGTATAGAAGATACATTAATGTTAAAATCCTCTAACTGATATTTTACCATAGCAGTTGTGAACAACAACTGGCTTGCAGCAATATATTCAGCTTCTATTGTGGAAAGAGCAATGGTGCTTTGCCTTTTGCTGGACCAGCTGATCATGTTGTTACCAATGAAATGACAACCTCCACTTGTTGATTTCCTCTCAATTCTATCTCCAGCAAAATCAGCATCACAAATCCCACTAACCTGCAATCCTTACTTCTCTTATAGCAAAGACCAAGATTAGTAGTACCATTTAAATATCTGAAAATTCTTTTTACAGCTTTATAATGAGTAATTCTTGGATCAGATTGAAATCTGGCACAAAGACATACACTGAACATAATGTCAGGTCTGCTTGCTGTCAGATACAATAATGAGCCAATCATTCCTCTATACAAAGTTTGATTTACTGGTTCTTCCCCTTCATCTTTGTTCAAAACAACAAAGGATGCATGGGAGTAGTCATGGAACTTGCAATCACTCATATTGAATTTCTTAAGCATTTCTTTTGTATATTTTTCTTGATGGATCCATATACAATCAGATTGTTGCTTAATCTGAAGTCCTAGGAAGAACTTAAGTTCCCCCATCATGCTCATCTCAAACTCAGATTGCATAAGTTCAGAAAATTCCTTGCATAATGAAGAATCAGTAGAACCAAATATAATGTCATCCACATATATCTGAACAAGAATGAAGTCTTTGTTGGACATTTTTCTGAAAAGAGTTGTATCTACTTTTCCTCTTTGAAAACCATTTTTGATTAAAAAGTTGCTCAATCTGTCATACCAAGCTCTTGGGGCTTGTTTCAGACCATAAAGAGCCTTTTTCAGTTTGAAAACATGTTCTGGAAAAGTAGTGTCTTCAAAACCTGGTGGTTGTCTAACATAGACCTCTTCCTCAATAAACCCATTGAGAAAGGCACTCGTTAGCATCCATCTGATATAAGGTGATGCCATTATTTACTGCATAAGCTAGTAAAATTCTAATGGCTTCAAGCCTCGCTACAGGAGCAAAGTTTCAGTGAAGTCAATACCTTCTTGCTGATTATAGCCCTGAACAACAAGTCTTGCTTTGTTTCTGACTACTTTTCCTTCTTCTGATAACTTGTTTCTGAACACCCATTTGGTTCCTATTATAGTTTTCCCATGGGGTTTAGGTACAAGTGTCCAGACATCACTCCTAGCAAATTGATTCAGCTCTTCTTGCATGGCTAGGATCCAACCTTCATCATGCAGAGCCTCTTCAATGTTTTTAGGTTCAATCTCAGAGAGAAGTGCAAGATTATTCAAGCTTCTGAATCTTGATCTTGTTTTTACTCCTTCTGAGGTGTCACCTATAATTTGCTCTCTTGGATGATGAGTTCGGTATCTCCAATCGCGATTGTGAGAGGGTACACACTCTGTCTGAGACTCAACAATGTTGGTCTGAGAAGGTTCAGCTTCAGATGCAGGTTCATACTTTTGTTCAGAAGGTTCTTCAGAATGACCTTCAGAAGGTCCTTCAGACTTTAGTTCGGGATTCAGCTCATTCCTGCAAAATCCTCTTCAAGATCTGATAGTTCCCTATCAGTCTCTTTAAAATCATTAAATCTTACATGGATAGATTCTTCTACTGTTAAGGTTCTTGAGTTATACACTCTAGTAAGCCTTAGAAGATTCAGAATATCCAATAAAGAAACCTTTGTCAGACTTAGCATCAAATTTTCCTAAATCATCTTTTGTGTTGAGTATGAACACTCACATCCAAAGATATGGAAGTAGGAAATGTTGGGTTTTCTTCCTTTCCACAATTCATATGGGGTTCTTTTGAGAATTGGTCTTACCAAAATTTTGTTCTGAATGTAACATGTCTGTGTGAACAGCTTCTGCCCAAAAGGATCTAGGTAGATTGCTTGAAATGAGCATGGTTCTTCCCATCTCTTGCAAGCTTCTGTTCTTTCTCTCAACAACCCCATTTTGCTGAGGTGTTCTAGCCACAGAGAAATTGTGTGAGATCCCATTCTCATCACAGAACAGTCTGAAGCTTGAGTTTTCAAACTCTCCACCATGATCACTTCTAATAGCAGATATGCAGATTCCTTTTTCATTCTGCACCTTCTTACAGAATTTTGTGAAATTCTCAAAGGTTTCCTCTTTGCTTCTTAGGAATATAACCCATGTGAATCTTGTATAGTCATCAACAATGACCAATCCATATTTCTTTTTGCTAAGACTCTCTGTTCTAGTGGGTCCAAACAAATCCATGTGAAGTAGTTCTAAAGGTCTGCTGGTTGAAACAACATTTTTACTCTTAAAAGAGTGTCTTGTTTGTTTCCCTTTCAGACAATTTTCACATAAAATATCAGATTTGAATGAGAGCTTGGGCAAGCCTTTAACTAAGTTATGTTTAGTTAGCTTTGAGATCAATCTCAGGCTAGCATGCCCAAGTTTCTGATGCCAAATCTGTTTTTCATCTTCGATGGAAACAAAACACTTCACATTCTGATTAGCAAGTTCCTCTAGATCAACTTTGTACACATTATTGTGTCTCTTAGCAGAGAAGAGGATATGATCTGAAGTATCCTTGACTATACATCCTTCTTTAGTGAAAGACACAACATATCCACTGTCACATAATTGGCTTATGCTTAGAAGATTGTGTTGTAGTCCTTCAACCAGAAGCACATTTTTAATGAGGGATAGAGGAGTCATACCTACAGTCCCAATACCAGTGATCTTCCCTTGCTGATTTCCACCAAAGGTGACCACTCCACCTGCCTTGGGTCTAAGGCTTTGGAACAAACACCTTTCTCCCGTCATGTGTCGCGAGCACCCACTGTCCAGGTACCATTGTGGTGTTTCTTTTGTCCTGTTAAACACATCTGCAACAGGAACAATCAAATTCTTAGGTACCCTATACCTTCTTGGGTCCTTTTTTGTTAGCTTTGGGTCTTATTTTCCTTCTGTGTCTGCACTGAGACTCAACGTGTCCAGGCTTTCCACAGTTAGAACACCCATTACCTTTCTTAGGTCCTTTATCGGGCATATTAAATATAAAGATTCAGATGAAGATGTGTCTGAATAACCTAAGCCACTCTTGTCAAGGGAATGCCTCTGAGAGCCCAATAATTTATTCAGATTATTAGTTCCTTTGAAAAATCTGGCTAGATCCAAAGTTAATTCTCTAACCTTGTTTTTGAGCTTTTTGTTCTCCTTAACAAGATTATCAGAACTACTTGGATCTTGCTGAAGTAGCTTTTCTTTGAGAGCAAGATTTTCTTTTTGTAAATTTTCATTTTCTAAAGCAGCTTCTGGTAAAAGCTCTTGAAAGTTCCTTGAACTCATTGAATAACTCTCTGCTACTTTCAACAAGGTCATCATACTGATCTTGTAAAGTTTGAGGAATTACCTCAGAGTCTGAACTAGTCTGAAGATGGTAGACTTGCCATCAGACAGAGGTTAGCTTCTTCTGAAGTGTCCTCCTCTTCCTCTGAAGTGGAATCACCAAATCTTCCCATGTAGCCATCAATCCTTTCTTTTTCTTGAAAAACTTCTTCTTCTGAAAGGTTGGCTTCCTTAACTTGGGACAATCCGTCTTCATGTGACCTGGCTGTTTGCACTCAAAACAGGTAATTTTGTCAGTGATAATAAATTCTTTACCTTGATTTACCTTGTTTGACATTAGAAGGTTGAGATCTTCTGTATCTTCCTTTTCTTTGTAGCATTTTCTTAATCTTCTTGCTGAGAAGAGCAAGATCATCATCTTCTGAACAGTCTTCAGACTCAGTATCACCCTCTGAAGTGTCCTCTGCTTGCATGGCTTTCATGCTACCATGCCTAGACTGTCTGGCCTTGCAGTTCAATGCCAAGTGATTTCTTCTTGGTGTCATCCTCCCCAAGTTCAAGCTCATGGACTTTGAGAGAGCCCAGTAGTTCCTCCATTCTAAGAGAATTTAAATCTTTGGCTTCTTGAATGGCAGTAACCTTGGGTCTCCAGGACTTTGGTAAACTTCTTAGAATCTTTCGAATGTTATCTCCAGATTCAAAGGTTCTTCCCAATGACCTGAGTCCATTGGTTATCGTCTGAAACCTCCCAAACATTTGGTCTATAGTTTCAGATTCTTCCATCTTGAACATCTCATACTGATGTACAAGCATGCTGATCTTGGATTGCTTCACAGTCTCTGTCCCTTCATGGGCTGCTGCAAGCGTATCCCAGATCTCCTTGGCAGATGAACAACCATGAACCTTCTCATATTCTGACTTGTTCAAGGAACATATCAGATAGAGTTTGGCCTTGGCATTTAATTGAACTCGAGCCTTCTGCTCCAAGGTCCATTCAGCCTTAGGTATGGGCACTCCAGCATGCATGGGCACGTAGTCTCCATCAAGTAACCACATCCCAGACATCAATGTTGTTGCTTTCAATAAACAACTTCATACGATCCCTCCAATAGTGGTAATCCACTCCATTGAATGTTGGGGTCTCGTGATGGAGGCTCCTTCAGTGATATACTGTATGTTGCTGGTAGAAGTTTCCATTGGATCTCTGTCCTCCGCACTGATTAGGTGCTAACCCCGAGGATAAGCTCTGGTACCAACTGTAAGAAAACAGGGAAACACTAGAAGGGGGTTGAATAGTGTTTCAATGGAAACCTTTTGATTTTAGAAAATACTTTAAAAAAGTTTCTGTAAAAACTTCAGATGATGAAAGATCGTCTGAAGTTAGTTACTACCTTCTGAACCTTGGTTCAGACACAAAGACAGTTTTGATAAATAGTTTTGTTTGATGTTAAGATTTTTGCTCTTGAAAACTTTTCAAAACCCCTTTGTTAGTTTAAAAACTGAATTGAAAGAGTTTGAGGAAGAAAACTCAGCCAAGAATTATCCTGGTTCACTCACTACCACTTGTGAGCTACGTCCAGTCCCAGGGCAAACCACCACTGGATTTCCACTAATCTTGCAAGATTACAAGTATTCTTTTCTATCAAGCCTCTTCAGGCTCTACCACAAGTATTGTTTCTTCCACCAAGCCTCTTCAGGCTCTACCACAAGTATTGTTTCAGACAATAAGCCTCTCCAGGCTTGTAACCCAAACTGTTTTAAGATAAAAATAGATAAAGTTCAATCAACTATCTTCAGATGATAGATTGAACTTATCAGAAGTGTACAAGTAACTGAGATTTACTCAGGATAAGCAAATAAGCAAATGTAAGAAAATATCAGAGTATTTTTGCAGCGTTTACGCAGAGTAAGATTTCTTTGATAACTTTGCTTCACTTTTCTTCAATCTGCATGGGCATATTTATAGTCTTCGAGAAAAATGTTGCCGTTGTCAAAGAGCATTAAATGCTTCAGGAGACGTTGAGACACACTCTGTCCAACACGTTCTGAGCAGTCTTAGGTGCAGCAGGTCTGTGCACACAATGCTTTTGAGCAGGTACAGCAGTTTTGCAGATTTTCCTTAAAAATGCTAAACATTTGAACCAGGAGAGAAACAACTCTGATTCTTATGATGAAAAGGGTTAGACCATTGGGATGAACATTCTTCTTACATAGTAACGTCTTCATAGGTCAAACCTTAAACTTGATACCTTCAGCCTTCAGATGCAAGGAGTGCTTCAGATGATCTTCAAGTCTTCAGATGATAAACACTCTTCAGATGAAGTTGATCTTTCAGATGATCTTTACACAGACAATATGATCTGAAACAGTGCAACATTCTATGAGAGCATAGTATCATATAAATGCCTTTTATATTTTATATTTGTTGTTCATTAAAACTTAAGAGAGTGAGACTCAAAATTTTTAATTTCTTATATTACATCCTTTGAGACTCAACATGTATTGGCTGGATTTTCTAGATTTCAGGTTGAGATGAAATTTTGGAAATGTCCAGTTTATAGGGGAGACCTGCCGGATTTTCGGTAAGAGTTTTGTGAGATAGAACAATCTAAGTTATAATTAAGTTTCATAAGTTGTAATGGGAGCTGAGTGCCTAAACCTTAGGAATAGGGAAAAGAGAAGAGTTTTTGGGTGTGAAGGGGCGCTCTCAAGCGCATGTCAGGTGCGCTCAAGCACACCCCTTGTAGGATCAGGGAAAGAGCCTCTGTTTGAGGTGCGCTCAAGTGCGTGCCAGGTGCGCTCAAGCGCACTCCTTGCTGAGTCTATGTTTGAGGTGCGCTCAAGTGCACTCTTTGCTAAATCAGGGAGGGAGTCTCTGTTTGAGGTGCGTTCAAGCGCACGTCAGGTGCGCTCAAGCGCACTCTTTGCTGAATCAAGGGGGAGAAACTTTGTCTGGAACGCGCTCAAGCGCACTCAACGCTCGCTCGAGCGCACAGTTTTAAGACAGAGCGTTCCACTCTCCGCCTCATTCCGTCTTCTTCCTAGGGTTTTCTAGAGAGAGGGGGAGAATTTAGAGAGAGAAAGGGAGAGAAAGAAGAAGAAGACCTTGTGTGAAGGTGTTTCCTCCATCCCCAAGCTTGGATCCAACCATTTCCTCCTTCTCTTCCTTTGTTCTTCCATTTAAGGTGAGTATAACTCACACCTCACCTCCATTGGTGCTTGCTCTCTACGAATGAGCCCTAATCTTTTCTATCCCTTCCTTTATCTTGTTTGTTCTTGTTTGTATGTGGATTTCTCTTCTTGTGGTTGATTTGCTTGTTGGAAGTTGTGGTATATGTTAGAGCTTATGGGTTAGGGTTTGCCCCTTTCTTTGATTATTGTTCAAACTCCTATTATAGTTTATTTGGGCTATGTATTTGCATTTTAAAGCTAGAAAAATGAATTTGGCCTAGAGTCACCAAACCCTAATTAATCAAGCTTGACTTCGGTCCAGAATAAGACTAAAATGAGTTTGGCTTTGGCCCAGAATATTTGGCTTTGACCCAGAATAAGAAAGTTTGGCTTCGACCCAGAATATGTATGAAACTTGACTTCAGTCCAGAATAAGTGGTGGGATACGTCCCCAAGGAAGACGTTCCTTGTAGTCTGAGCTCAGGTCTAACCCTAGAATTAGTGAAAAGACCCCGACTGTCGGGTAAAGCAGGTTATGAGTAAGTAGAGCTGAGAATTTACCTGCTTACCCTACACTGCATGCTGCATAGTTATATTCACTGAGACATCCGTCTCACCACACGTTTCGTGGTTATATATAGATGCACGGGTTCCTCCCCAACCAGGGCAGTGAGATGGATGCTTGCAGAAGCCTTAGTTTACTTGTATTTGGTTATAGTGTACCTAGTGAGTTATTCTGAAATTCTAAATTTATGATTGTAATATTTTGGAGGGATATGATTGTACATGTGCTGCCTTAGGCCTTTTATTCTGCTTAGGGCACATGTATGGGGTATCCTAACGATTGTAAACAGATTATGTATTTTGTTCCATGGAGGCAATATGTATTTAGTTATATGATTCCATATATTGTTTGAGTTTACGTTGGACGCTTAAACGTTATAGGGTGGTTGTTATCCGATATTTAAAATGACGCAAAATAATTTCAGGAATTTGAGAATTTTACTTCCAACGAGCTAAATTCTCAAATCTAGGAATTGGGACGTTACATAGCACCAATACGTGAGAGACCATTCATATGTCTTTCCCCAGCTCCCTTCTGTCAACAACTTCCTCCACCAAGAGACGTTGTAGATCGACATACAATACCGGCCAAGATTGTTAACACTCTTTACACACTAAAGACAAAATCTTGCACCCACTCACAAAACTTCTTGCTAAAATATAATACATGTGTGTTTTCCTTTCAAGAAAGTCTCGTTCAGAATCCTTGCGTAGGTAGAATGATGTCTGCCACATAGAGTTCGCTGCCATGGATTTTTCCTCTTATTGCTTGGCTGACAATTACAAGATGCCATTTGTAAATACAAAATTTTACAAGTTTACCTACACATTCCTATATTAAACCATTGATTAATTTACTTAAAATCAATGATCGATGAGTTTTTTAGGTCCATGATGGACCGAGGACCACGACAGAATGTCCCTTTTATTAAGTGCAACTAATTAAGAGTCTTAGAATGTGTTTGGTAAGCCTTTTCAACTAGCTGAAAGCTGAAATTAGTAGCTGAAACCATTTTAGCTGTGTTGGTAAGGTAGCTTTTTTTGGATAGCTACTAACTTTTCTTGGAAAGGTACTTGAGGTAGTTTTTTTAAAAACAGCTCCAATAATTAGCTACTAGCTGAAAATTAATTACAAGTTTATCCTCACCACCCAACTTATCATTATTTAATAATTAATGATGTCCTTATATGTCATTTTACCATTTTCAGCTAGTTTTATCAAACACATTCAATCAAATCAGCTAATTTTTAGCTTTCAGCTAGCTTTAAGTTTTCAGCTACCTTTCAGCTTTTAACAACCTTTTCAGCTGGTTTTATCAACGTACTCCTAATAAAAAAAATTAGCCAGATCTCACCTAATAGGAAGTGAAACCGCTTATCTTTTAATTTTACTTTATAAAAAAATGTGTTGAAAACGATATGCTATAGAATGTGTCTATAAGATAATTCATTATAAGTTTTTTATCTAAAAAGTAATTCTCTATGGTATTATATAAATGCAGAGAAAAGGAGAGGAAATTTACTCAAATTGTAATTTACATAGAAAATTAGCTGTCAACAATTAATTAAAATAAGCAAGTCTCAATCCTTAATTTAAAAAGAATATACATGGCAATGGTTAAAAAATGGAAGCGGAAATCCTTGAGTTAGACCATCTCCAATGGTGGGGTGCTTAAGAGTTGCTTAGGCCATCTTTATTGCAGCACCCCACTTTTTCACTATTCACAGATCTTAAATGGGTCCTACCAGTATACATCAGTAAGTTCTTATTAAGCACATCTCTTCTCTAAGGTCATCTCCATCCCAGCACCCCACTTTTTCACTATTCATAGATCTTAAATGGGTCCCACCAGTACACATCAGCAAATTCTTATTAAGCACCCCTATTCTCTATCCCAGCACCCCACTTTTTTACTATTCACAAATCTTAAATGGGTCCCACCAATACACATCTCTCAATTTTTATTATTTTTAATCACAAATTTAATAAATTAATAAAAAACAAAATAATACTACCGTTGCTGTAACAATAATTTTTTTTAAAAGCCATGGATTTAAAAAAACCCCCGTAAAATTTTATAAAAATGATTAGCTGGGGTTGGAACCCCCGGAAATGTCAAATAAAAACAATAAAAAAAATTACCGGGATTTCAAACCCCCAAAAAATATGAATAAAAAATTAAAAATATTTCCGGGAAAAACAAAAAAAAAAAAAAATAAAGTGCCGGTGCTCAGCAGAGACTAGTGCGCTGGGGATATCGCGCCAGTGTCAGTCGATTATCGGTCATTCCCATAAAGCACCGGTGCTCAATGAGAAAATTCTCAAAGAGCACCCCCTTTGGAGATGCCCTAACTCAACACCTCACTTTTCACTATTCACAAATCTTAAATGGGTCCCACTAATACACATCACCCAATTTTATTTTTATTAATCCCAAATATATTAATTAATAAAAAAATGAAAATAATATTAAAAATAATGGAAAAAAAAATTAGCGGGGGGGTTCGGGAACGTAAAAAAATAAAAAAAAGTTAACGGGGATTTCAAACTCCCGGGGAACGTAAAAAAAATTAATGGGGGTTTCAAACCCCCGGGAACGTAAAAAAAATTAAAAAAAATATTAGCGGGGTTTGCAACCCCCGGGAAAGACCAAGAGAAAAAAATAAAGCACTGGTGTTCAGCAGAGCACCGATGCCATAGGGATTCATGCAACTGTCAAAGCTCTAGTGGGTTTCGCTTGGGAAGCATTGGTGCTTGTTGAGCAATTGCTCAACAAGCATCACCAATAAAGATGGCCATAAAAGAGTATTATATATTATTTCTGGGGTCCTACATGTACACATCATCTCTTAAGTAACTCTACGCTCCAACAGAGCAACTCTACAAGAACTCCAGAATGGACCCCACAAGCTATCCCACTTTTATTATTTTAATATTAAGTTCTACTTAAAATATTATTTATTTTTTGTAAATAAAATTTAAACGTAAAAAATTATAGATTAATTTTCTTAAAATAATTTTAAGATAATTAAATAAAATATAAATTTCTAAATAAATTTAATGATAATTGTTTCAATCTTCTCTAACAATCACCACCATTCATCTCACCAAAACAATCTTCATCGTCCAAATTTCTTTTCCAATATTTTTCTCTAATGAAAATAATACCACCCCAAAACACCTTCCACAAGCTTCATTTGATACAATCCTTTCCTCATCTCGGTTCCTCTTCCTCTCCGTCTCCGACTTTCTTCCTCTTCCTCTCCGATTTCTTCTTCCACTTCATCAAAACCGACCACCGTCTCTTCCTCTTCTCTTTTTCCTCTTCACCTCCACCTCTCTGTTCTTCCTAATCACCTCCACCTCTTCATCTTCCATTTTTCCTCCATTGTCTTCTTTTTCTCCAACCGCTTCTCTTCTTCCTCTACAACGAAGATCGGAGCCTCATGCTGCAGATCGGAGCCTTCTGTTGCAGATCAGAGTTTTCTTCCTCTTCACCATCGCACCTGCAGATCGGACTACTATAAAGGACGCAGATCAGAGCCTTCTCCTGTAGATCGGATTCGATCTTTTGGTTCTGCTGTAGTAGACGTTTGCTTCTCCACCGCCGCTGCAGATCGGATTTTTTTGGTATAAATCTTTGGTTTTGTATAAATCTTTTTTTGGTTTTGTAATATTTAATAAAATTTCTAGAAATTTTTCGGTCATTTCTATATAAATCTTTGGTTCTGTAACATTTAATAAAATTTCTACAGATTTTTTTGGTTCTGAAAAATTTAGGTTCTGTAATATTGATAATTTCTGGTTCTGTTTTTATGTTTCTACAGATTTTATGTTTTTGTTATGTGAATTTTTACAGATTTTATGATTTTATTTCTGGTTCTGTAACTGTAAATTTCTGGTTATATAATATTGAATTTATGTTCATTCCTGCTTCTGTAAAATTATGCTTATGTAATATTGAATTCACGGGCTTCTGTATATTTGGAACTGGATTTTATTTTATGTTCATTCCCCTATCAACTGAATGTATTCATCTCCTCCATATTCAATTTCTCCCTATTTTTTATTCTCATTTATTTATAAGACCCGTATTTCCCAGCTGCTTGTGGAAGCATTCCTCTTCTTGAATTTCTTAGCAAGCAGTCCACGTAGATTTGCTCCAACGGACAAAGTTGCTTCCCTGCGATGCTTACATATAAGAACTTCATAGATCCATGCGTTGGAAGTTGCTCTTACTGATGCATGATTTGGCTGTTAAAATATGCTTATTGTTACATTTAAAAAATCAAATTGTAAATATTAATAAATATAAATCCAAATTAAAGATTAATTAATTATTCGATTGACATGAAAAAGAACTATAATACCCTAATTATTTTTTATGAGTTGGTTCATGGAGGAAGATAAAATTTGAGGGAAAGATTAATGTCATATAAGAGCAACATATAACTTGTTTATAAGTAGTAAGATTAATTAATTAATTAAATAAATATCAACATGTGTTGGTCCAAATGGAAGGAGTAAATACTTTCTTAAACACGTGGTCAGATTCAATCCTTTAATTCATGTCTATGGAGAAAACACTATTAGGAGGGGTTCTCTCTTTGACGCGTGCTAGTACTTGGAGATTAGTCATTCACTTACCGAGTGGATGAGAATATACTCTAAGGAACCAAAAAATAATTAATTAATATTAGTATTAAATAGTGAGATAGAGGTAACAAGAAATACATCCTAATTAAATGTTAGAGAACTTATGAAACAAGCTAATATTTTAAGGAAGAAAAAGAATGTTATGAGTGATAGACATATGTCACTCACACATTCCCGAACACAAAAGTCTCATTTTATATAATAGTACTATCAGATACATTAAGAGTAAAGCATTAAATTAGTACTTGAAAATTATGTGTCGTTCAAAAATTTTATATATATGTACGCGTTTGTTTAACATGTTTTATATATTATTATCTTTGTTTATATCTATTTACCCATTTTCAGATCATTTCTATTTATGTGTCCATTTATAAATTTAATGTCGTAATAATTATAGTTTTTCATTATACTCTGATGTTAATTTTGATATAATAAGAAATAACTCATTATTAGATTATTCCGATGATGCCTTGGTATATTTGGAAGAAGGTATATTTGGAAGAATAGAAATAATCATGTTTTTAAGCATTGGTCATGACTCAGTTGAATCGCTGGATAAGGTGATGAGCCAAGCTTCTTTATAATGAATAACTTGGCTCCTGTTTGTGATAATTCTGTCCAGATTATGCGCATTGAGATTCTTGTTCACTGTCCCCTCCTCCAGCTGAGACTGAAAGCTTAATGTAGATGGGTCATCAGTGAAATGGATATTGGGGGTGCTGCTTGCGGTGGTTTGGTTCGAGACATATACAGGTAGATTTATGAGAGGTTTTTCGTGCAACGTTGGTTTCACATCTGTAGTTTCAGCTGAATTATGGAGTGTTTTATGGGGCCTTAGGCTGGCTCGTCAAATGGGCATCTTTAATCTTCTTGTAGAAATGGACTCCCATAGTTGTGTGAGATTAATTTCTAAAGGTGTCCCCAAGTTTCATCGTTCCTTTCGTTTGGTGAATGAGATCCAACAACTTTTAAGCGCTTCTATCTGGACAGTTTCATTTACACATATTTAGAGAGAAGCTAACAAGAGTGTTGATCATTGGACAATTTAGGCCATTCTGAACCATTTGTTGTCATGTGATCGATATACCTTCTTCCTGATTTGTTTTCTATCCTTTAGTGAGGATATGTGTATAGGATAGCCATCCCTAGATTTATTTTGTAATCTGTGTTTTCAGGCCCGTTTAGTATAAAAAAACATAGTGATATAAGTCAACCAATCTAATCCTTTAACAAGATACTAGCAGGTTACCGTGACTTTACACGGGTAAATTGATGGTATGATTTTTATTACTCGTGTTTCGTACGGGATAAAATATTAGCTATCATAAAATACTCCATCTGGTCCTATTTATAAGAATCTTTTTTAAGGTGGGTCTTGGTCCTTTTATAAGAACTTTTTCAGATTGTCTCATGCATTAATTATTCTTTGACAAAAATACCCCATTAGTAGAGGTAGGTGAGTAATTAATTAGTAGAGAGAGTGTGACACAATTGAGTAGTTAAATAGAAAGAGAAAGATAATGAGTCACAATAAATTCAAGGGTAGTTTAGGAAATATAATACACAATCATGACAAATTATTGTAATAAACTAAATTACCAACTTCTTTAATCCGTTGTGAAGTAGTTAAAAGGTTCTTATAAATAGGACCGGAGGGAGTACTTATATATTAAGAGAATAGTTTTTAATATAATAATAAAAAAGAAAATTAATGTATGAGAAAAAAGAAAAAAATAGTAAGAGCAAGACTGCCTCCCGTGGTTCATTAAAACATTACTCTTATAATAAAACAAATTATAGGAATGAATAATTAGTGAAAATGATTTAATATAATAAAACAAAAGAAAACAAAAGTGCGATAGAAATAAAAAGAAAATGAAAAAAAGCAAGACTCTCCCGTGGAAGATACCTGTTATTCATTGCATAAAAAAACTATTACTAATTGAGAATAAAAAACAAAAAAAAGAAAAAAAATGGAAGTTTGAAAACACGACACATGTATTGTGGGAACAATATTAATATAGAGTAAATAGAAGAATAGATAAAATGGTAGGAACGGGATTGTCTCCCGTGGAGAATACCCCTAGTTCATAAAAAGATTCTTTCATAATGAAACATATTAATAAAAACAAATAATGAGAGAAATTGTTTTAATATCATAATTAAAAAAGAAAACGAAAATGTGATAAAAAATAAAAGAAAAAGGAAAATGACAGGATTAAGACTGTCTCCCGTGGATGATACATGTGATTCATAAAAAAATCACTTTATTAACGTGAGAATGAAGAATAATGATATTATAAGTGAATGATTAATTAAAACACAAACAAAAAGGAGAAAAACACTGCAATAGAAACTAAATAAATGAAGATATGATTTTGATAAAAAGAAAGTAAAAAGGATGATACAGTTTTTGTCATCGCCCATTTTTTATTTTTTATTACATAAAACACACATTATAAAATATAATAAATGTGTTGATGTACATTATATGTAATATAATAATAATAAAAAAAGAAAATTAATGTGTGAGAAAAAATAAAATGGTAGGAATAGGACTGTCTCCCGTGGAAGAATACCCAGTTCATAAATATTCTTTTATAATAAAACATATTAATAAAAATGAAACTTGAGAGAAAATATTTAAAATCACAATAAAAAAAGAAAATGAAAGTGAGATAAAACTAAAAGAAACGACATGATTAAGACTGCCTCCCGTGGAGGATCACTCTACTAACATGACAATGAAGAAGAATGACATTATAATTGAACGATTAATTAAAAACAAACAAAAAGGAGAAAAAAAACACTACAATAGAAGCTAAATAAATGAATATATACTTTTGATTAAAAAAAATGAAAAGAAAGTAATAAGGATGATACAATTTTTGTTATTGTCCATTTCTGATTTTTTATTACATAAAACACACATTAGGAAATATAATAAATGTGTTGATCTACATTAAATGTAATATAATAATAATAATAATAATAATAATAATAAAATTAATGTGTGAGAAAATATAAAATGGTAGGAACAGCATGACTATCTCCCGTGGAGAATACCTGCAGTTCATAAAAAAATTATTTCATAATGAGAGAAATTTTTTAATATCATAATAAAAAAAGAAAATGAAAGTGAGATAAAAAAAATAAAAGAAAAAAGAAAACGACAGGATTAAGACTGCCTCCCGTGGAGGATACCCGTGATTCATAAAAAAACACTACAATAGAAGCTAAATAAATGGAGCTCGATATAATTTTGATAAAAAAAAATAAAAAAAGTAAAAAGGATGATGTGATGTTTTTTAGAGGGAAAGAAAACTACATGATTAAGACGGTCTCCCGTGGAGGATCATTTTACTAACGTGATAATGAAGAAAAATGATATTATAATGAATGATTAATTAAAAATAAACAAAAAGGAGAAAAAACACTACCATAGAAGCTAAATAAATGAAAATATGATTTTGATAAAGAAAAATGAAGAGAAATTAAAAAGGATGATACAGTTTTTGTCATCATCCATTTCTGATTTTATTACATAAAACACACATTAGAAACTATAATAAATGTGTTGATGGTACATTAAATGTAATACAATAATAATAAAAAAGAAAATTAATGTGTGAGAAAAAATAAAAATTGTAGGAACATGACTGTTTCCCGTGGAGAATACCCGGAGTTCATAAAAAAATTCTTTTATAATGAAACATATTAATAAAATGAATAAAGAGAGAAATTTTTTAATATCATAATAAAAAAAAGAAAATGAAAGTGAGATAAAAAATAAAAGAAAAAAAATTGACAGAATTAAGACTGCCTCTCATGAAGGATACCCGTGATTCATAAAAAAAATACCACAGTATAAGCTAAATAAATGGAGATATAATTTCTGATAAAAGAATAAAAAAAGTAAAAAGAATGATATGATGTTTTTGAGAGGGAAATAAATTTGAGAGGTGACATGTGACAAGTAGATGTTTTGTTTTCTTTTAATATAATATAATATCAGATAGATTAAATTTTTGATTTAAAAATAAAAGAAGCTCAGGTTGTAAAAATTGAGAGAGAGAAAAGAGAATACATGATAGATTTTGATCTAAAAATAAAAGAAGCTCAAGTTGTAAGAAAAGAGAATGCATGAGAGTTGGACACGTTGCATCATAGTGGAAGGATTTTATAGTAGATATATGTGATGTGATGTGATATATGATGATATGAAATCAAAGAAGAGAAATAATGTAGAATAAATAAAAGGTAAAATAAAAAATTAATAATTTTTTTATGAAAACAAATTAATAAATAGTAATTATATTTCTTAATCTATATATTATTTTTTTTCTAAGTACGTAAACACATAAATAAAAATAGATAAATAATAATAATTTATCCTTCCCGGTTAGCATGTATAATAGCAACCATCATAGCTCCTAGCTTAACATATATTGGCAGTATATACGTTATCCGAAAAAATAATTAATGCATATTTTAGAAAAAAAAATCCATCATTAATTTTAGTGGCACTCTCATAATTAGTTCGGGGAGCATAGTTAAAATTTCTAGCATTAACCAATTATGAATAATCACCCGCTGTCCATACGCTTCATCTTGAAGATTATTTACAACGTACATTCCATTCCATGATTTACCGTCTACTGCAATTTTCTCCACCTCCCTTTAGATACCCTCCGCAACATGCATTGCATGTACTAACCTAACCCTCCCTTCAATATTCTCAAACAGCAACCCAAACCTCTAGAGCCAACACACACCCCCACCAAAGAAAGAAAAAATAGTTAAAGCAAGAGTCACAATGAAAAACGGAAAACAATAGCTTTTATTAATTTTTTATTTTTAACAAATTATTGAACGTTGCAAGGTGCGTGTACGTAGAAGAGAGAGAGAGAGAGAGTCATAGGAGGGGGCACGGTCACGTTCACGAGCGTGGCCAGCCACCATGGCTCGTGGTCAAGGGTCAACGAACCTATGTTGCATCTTCTTCCAAGATGAACCTTCACCATCAGAGACCCTCGGCATTCTCGCTTTCGATTCCGCCAAGACCATGTGCCGCCTCGTCTCCCTTTACAAGTCCCTAACCGACGTTGAAATCCACAAGCTTCGCCGCCACGTCATCAAATCCAAAGGTGTGGCCCACCCTCAATTCCCAAGACGAATCCTTCCTCCTCACCCTCGCTTGCGCCGAGCGTCTCGAGGATCTCAACCTCGCCGCCGCCGCAACCTCCCGCCTCGGCCGCCAATGTTCCGATAACGGACTCTTCCACTTCGACGCTGTCTTTTCCGCCGTGAAAGGCGGAACCATCGACATCAGGAAACTCGAGTTCGCCACGCGCAACGTGGATAAGATAATTGAGAAGATGGAGAAGCTCGTGTTCGCGACGAGGAACCTTCATAAGGCAATGGAATCGTTAACGGAGATGGAAGGTTCGGAGAAGAAGATCCAACGGTGGAGAAATATTAGAGCCAATCACGGCCTTAAGGTGAAGGTTGAATGTTATAAAGATAGGATCGAGTTTTATAAAAGGCAGGTGCAATATTACAAGCAAACGTCGCTTTGGAATGAGACGTTTGATAAGGTCGTTGGGTTAATGGCGAGGATCATCTGCATTGTTTACGCTAGAATATGCTTCGTTTTTGGATCATTGGTTACCGGCATGTCCGGTTGCAGCAGCAACAAGAACAATGCCGTTAGGGGTGTTTTCACACCGAATTTTGAAAACTCTTGTTGCCGAATTGAGCATAGGGATTTGTATTCAATAAACCTTTGTCTCTTGGAGCAGGATGAGGAATCTTTGAAGAGGCGCGTGAGGAACACGAGTTATGTTTTGAAGAGCACCAGAACGGGTATGATTCGGTTCCCCAACCAGGCTCCTCCGTCGCCGCACGGCGGCGAAGGAGGCAGTTGTGGCGGCGGGGATAAAGCAAAGAACAACAGGGTTATGCGGCTGGCACCGCCGTCGACGGTGGGAGGGGCGGGGCTTTCGTTGAGGTATGCGAGTGTGATATTGTTTATGGACAGGTGTATCCATGCTGCAGCGGCGATTGGGAAGGACGCGCGCGTGGCGTTGTATGAGTTGTTGCCCGGGAGGTTGAAGGGGAAGTTGACGGGGAAAATTGAGGAAGCAGTGGTTGAAGTGGGAGGAGAGTTTAGAGGGAGAGGAGGAGGGAAATTCGGCGGTGGCGGAGCAGTGGCATGAGACGATGGAGGAGGTGATGGAATGGTTGTTGCCGGTGGCGCATAACACGGTGAGGTGGCAAGCGGAAAGGAACCTAGAGAAGCAGAAGTTTGAGACTAGGCCAACGGTGTTGTTGTTGCAAACGTTGCATTACTCGGATTTAGAGAAGGTGGAGGAAGCAATTGTGGAGGTGTTGATTGGGTTGAGTTATATGTATTGGAGCCATAAACAATGGTAGTGTGTTGGTGGTGAGGCTTCATTCTGGGGCTTTCAGGCTTCATTGTTTTCAAGAACAAGAACAATAACCGTGAGAGTGAAACCTCAAACCTGCACTACAACCGCAATAGCAGTTGTATCTATCTATAATTTTTCACAATTTTAAGAATGGTAGCATAATTATAATTGTGACAAAGAATAATCACAATTTAAAAACCATGCCATTGATATTACATGTAAAGTTAGTAGTCCACTTCCACAACCCAACCCAACGAGTCTTGGCTGATATAGCCATGAGAGTTAAACCCCAAACCTATGATATTGCATGTAAAGTTAGCGGTCCACTTCCATGACCAACGATTGTTGGCTGATAGTGTGGTGAGGCTAGGTGTTAAGAGAGAGTGATACTATTTGAAATTTCATTTAATTTTTTATTTAATTCTTCTATTCCTTTTTTACTAACAATTGTAATGAGTGCATTTTTATCATTGGAGGTGCATATACGAATGAAAATATGTCTATATATACAATTTTATGTAGAGCTTTTTCAATTTCTGTTTTGAGCGTTACTGAAAAAGCATAGTGTTGATCTGAGAGCAAATGAAATTAGAGACAATGGAAGAATGAAAATCTTGAGTAAATGAATAATACCAAATGTCAGCAAAAGGTATAACATTCATATGATATCTTAAACATGAACAAAGACTTGAAAGTACAAACAAATAAATGGTCACATTGTGTATGCAACTATTGAATTAAAAGAATTAATAAATAAATCTAGTTTATGCATGTATGCTTATTTAGAGTATTTGACACCTGTAACCAAAAGCTTGAATTTGACCATAAAAAATTAAAGTAATTAATAAGGTGTTATTTGAATTCATAATTGTGTAGGCACTTATTTATTATAGATTTTGGAACACTTACTTGAAAATAACATTGGTAATGCTGTTTAATGGCCGTCCGTCTTTATTGTGTATTAAGATCTTCAAGTCTTGTTTGGTTTGAACCCCAGAGAATGTCACATATAGTTGACTGTGGCAAAAAACCTGGCTTAGGCAACACTAGTTAGTGATTGACTTTGAGATTTTTTTTAGACTTCCAATGTTTTTTCTTGAAATGATCTTTGCTTCAATAACAAGATTTGTCAACCTTGTCACAACCAATCTAGTGCATTACATAATCCTTCAGTTTGGTCCAAATTTCTCAACATAATTGGAAATCTTCAATTTAATGCTATGATTAGGAAGACCTGATGTACGAAGGTTGTTTAGAAATTCAGGAGTAAGTGTATCGAATGATGTATTATCCAGTGATTCTGATTTATCAACTGAATCAGAACTTGTGTATTCTCTTTCATCACCTAATGTTAATCAAATTTTGTAATCAGTAATATGATCAATAAATGAAATATTTGATGCAATTTAAGGTGTAGGTATTGTTTTAGTTTACCTAGCACCATTGAAAGAACATAATCATTTAATTTGTCAACAATGTCAATAGTTGATGCAAGGATAACACTAGAATGTAAAAACTCACCATTCATGTATTGGCAGACTAAATCAGGATATGTAATTTGAATAATAACATCTAATGGATTATCAAATTCAATGATGAGAAATGACTGAAGAATTTCTATTGTTGCATAATCATCATTTGACACATTTCCATAACCCACATCTAAGATCCAATTGGAAAATCGCTTGCATTGGGATTGTTTACATCATTCTGTAAACGCATATTTTTTATAAGTGATAATATCTTACAATGATCCCAAAGATAGGATGCATTGATTGTTGCATTGACAATATCATAACGGCTTGCTCTAGGTATCAATGGAAGAATTTGCTAGAAATCTCCTCCAAAAATGATGATCTTTCCTCCAAAGGGTAAAGAGGCATTATTAGAAGACCTCTATATTTCTACAAGTTGCAAGCCTGGTCCCAGTCCAACACCATTTAATTAAATTTCAGTTAAAGCTCAATATCTGTGTGACACCCTTTACATTTTTGCAAAGTTTGGTCCCGGTCCAACACCTTTAAAATAAGTTTATACCTGATACAGGCCTAGCATTTTTTACGTTCCTACAAAGTCTAGTCCCAGTCTAGCATCATCTACTTGTTAAAATTCATCACTTTTTAGCACTTGTTACTGACGATCCGATAAAATAGGAGCTCTTGTCTTTTCTTAATTTTTACTTTGAGAATGTGAAAAACATGGTTATCATATTCCCTAGTAAAAATATAAATAAAGAGAGGTAGCTATGAGCACTCATTTTTATCCGGAATACTTTTGATTTTTATCCAATCTCATCATCCATATTTGCAAGTTTGTTCATTCCAAAATTAAAATCAATTTTCCTAACATATTTTGATAATAAAAAATAGTAAACAACCATGTTTCTTCTTAATTCACCCTTTTCTTTTTAGAATAATTAATTGATTGATTTTGATATATTGTGTTGTTGAAAGTAAGAAAAAATGAATAAAAAATACAGATATGAAACAGAGTAAAATGTCCACATGATAGTCCCATTTACATAAACCCATTTACATAAATTGATAGCTGAAATTACAGTTTTGATCAGAATACTCAGAACGATAAAAATCAATAACTAGAAATGTAGAACCGTGTAAAAGAAAAAGAAAAAAAGAGAACAAACATAAAATCCAAGCATAATATACATGAGGCCAATGCGGCATTCTCAGGGGCTTCCACCACTACCAGCGACGTTGCGTCCCCCTGCGCCACCATATCACCACCCCTTTTCTCATACCATCCCTGTTACAAAACCAAAGCCAGAAAGAGTCACACGTAGAAAAATCCATAGATCAAGGAAAGACAGTTGATAAAGAATAAAGCAAGAAAGACAAAAAAAAAAGTGGCGAAGAGGATCAACAGCCGGCGAACCCACCTTCCATGGTCATCTCCGGCCGCGGCTGTGGGCGCCGTGAAGCCCTCACCCTGTCGTCTCCACCGCCCCCTCCATAGCCGCTACCACACATCCCTCACCATGTCGTCTCCACGGGCGCGAGGTGTGTGTGCCGTTGTGCGCAACTGCGCCTCCCTCCCCTCACGGCCTCCAATGGATGCCGGTCAGCCCCTCCATCCCATTCCCTCAGCTGCGAAACGCGGCCTGGTATCACCGCACATGGTCGTAGACATCCCGACAGCAGCACGCCACCACGCCTCACCCTCTCTTCCGTCGCGCAGCTGTGGCCGCCGTGGTCTTCAAGGGTCGCCTCTCCCTCTCTCATTTCTTCCTTGGTTTCCCGTTTAGCTTTTCTTTCCCACGTTCCCAAATTGAACCCTAGGAGAAAGGATGGGAGTGTTGTGAATTAAAATCCGATTCATTTTGCTTTTTTTGTTCTATTATTATTTGTTATTTATTTGTTTTGAAATCTGAATGTAAAGTATAGAGTAAACTATCAAATTGGTCCCTGACTTTTTTAGGGTCATGTAATTTAGTCCCTAAGAAATAGAAAACTTCAGTATAGTCCTTGACTTTTTACTTTTTCTTTCACTATAGTCCATCTGTGTGTTTCTCGTTAATGTTTTTACGACGTGTGACATTTTAGTGACACTCTGTCACACTGTTTGTCATCTGGGCACAAAAATAAAAGTTATTGAAGTTGAGACCTTCCAATGAAGAAAAGGGAGAAGATAGAAAATGGGAGGATAGGGAAGCACATGACAGTTGGAATTGAAGCCTTACAAACTATAAATTTGAAAAAACCACATCATTTTTGTGCCATGGTGGACACTTTAGTGACAAATAGTGTGACGGAGTGTTACTAAACGTGACATGTCATAAAAAATTAACGGGAAACACACAGTTGACTATAGTGAAAGAAAAAGTAAAAAATCAGGGACCATATTGGAATTTTCTATTTTTTAAGGACTAAATTACATGACCCTAAAAACGTTAAGGACTAATTTGCTAGTTTAATCTAAAGTATATCTTGGGAGTTGCTTTTTAGCAATTCATTTTTTCTATTCACATCCCTCCTCTTTTAGTTTTTAGTTTTTCTAAAATACCTTTGTACACTTCTTGAATTGCATTTTTGGAGACCTCCGGAAATCAACTTCTGGAAAATAAATGATATAAATTACTTCCGGAATTAATTTTTAAAAAAATTTTAACTTCCGGATGTTAAATTCCAAAAGTATAACTTTCCGGAAATAAACTTTCAAAAGCTTCCAGAAATTTACTTCAGGAAGTGTTATTTTTTTTATATATTTTTTTCTTAGTGACGGACTTAGATTTCCGTCTCTAAGCCAAATACATAAAAAAAATAAAAAAGATATCGGGTGAGGGGATGGGGATGGGGATGGGGATGTTGGGGAAGAGGGTGGGGTAGGAAATTGGGAAAGGGAAATGGAGTGCGGGTGGGAATGTTGGGGAAGGAAAAGGGGGGTGGGGGATGAAAGAAGGGGATGGGGGGACATTGGGGAGGAGTGTGGGGTGTGGGGAAAGAGAGAGGACTGTGGGAGGGTGGGGTGAGGGTGGGTGGCGGGTAGGGGTAGTTTAGGTAGGGGGAGGGTGGGAGGGGGTGAGAAATAGCAAAATGGGACACTAAAAGCATCTCCCTTATATGTGAATTGGGCTATATACCCTTCTAGCCCATTTCGTTTTTTAGCCTGAAAAGGGACTGTATGTAGTTGGTTAATCGGGTCCCATTCTGCAATTTTTTATTTCTTTTCTCTCTTTGTATGTGGGTCAATACTCAGTGATGCAACCTAAGGCCACTCTTTTTATAATATTTTTCCAATCAACCAATTTATTTAATTTATGTGTATGCTTAAAATAATTTCAAGTTAATCCTCTCAAAAAAATAAAAAATATTAAAATGTTTTCACAATTCAAAATTCAAGAAATTTTCTGTTTCTAGCATTTTCAGTTTTTTCCTTTGTAAAATTTCAGAAAACAGGAAACGAAAAATGAAAACAGGAAACGGGAAATTAAAACATAAACCAAACATGTCCTAATTTTTCCTAATTTGTTCGCCAACTCGTCGTGACCCTGGTTCCGACAGATAACATAGCTAAGAATCACCAACCAGTGCAGCGTTGGAGGAGCTGAGTGGCCCTATAACTAAAGGAATGACTAAGAAAATTAAGCAAGAGTTATCTAAACTAGTGCCCTACATCTTTAAGGACATTGACCTACATAAGGACACTAGTGCGGATCAAAGTACAACCAATTAGTTGGATAGACGACCATTTCTCAACCAGCCTGCCGGACAACTGGTTGTCTTTCAACTGGGCATCGCTCAGTCAACTAATGTTTGTATCTGGTTAGTCGGAGAGTCGGATAGCCAGCCATCTCTCAATCGGCCAACCTTCAACTGCTATCCTTCTCAGCCGGCCAACTGTCCACTGGTCATTTGTCCTTCAACCGACAATCCGGGCACTCTACATCCAACCAACCGTCCTTCCATCTGGTCAACCGGCCAGCAGTGTGTCCACCCAAATAGTATCCGGTCGGCCATCCGGACAGCGTTCGGATCAGGAGTTGTCATTGACTTAGACTTAGGACTATATAACATTGTATTTTCCTCTCTTTTCTTCAGAACAATACACGCTCTTTTTTCATTCTCGCTAATTTTGTTCCCTTTTAGTCTCCCCCTATTCTTATATAAAGGGGAGCTATCCTCACTTGTAAGCTAATCTTGAATTTGATTGAAAAACTATTAGGCTTGTTTTCCTCCTCCATGAGTGTGAGTTGAGAAGGGTTTATGATGCTTCCTCAAACCATTTAAGAGACTTATCTAGCTTCCCCAGCTATTGATGTCTTGCACTAGGAATTTATCTACTAAAGGGGTTGCCTTCAACAGTGACGTTCACCATTTCTATCGTCTTCCATTTTCTACTTTTTCCTTCATTTTTGCTCTCTGTTTTGTGAACGGTTTCTGCATTTTTTTGGATGATCAATTGACTAACCCATTGCATCCTAGCTTCAATTCTAGATCCGTAATTCAACTGCAATCACTATTGTAGGAACTGGAATAACAAATTTTGAATGTGTTGTTCTTCCACAGGTAATAATAAAGATGCAATGCCACTTGATCCTATTGTTCTTACATGTTTGATTCCTAAAGTCCATCACAGTTAAGGGTAAGGTACTAGTGGCCTTCAGGAACAACGGTTCCTGTTAGTCTGAGCTCAGTCTAACCGTCTCAAATAAGTGAAAAGACCCCTTGGTGTTGGGTAAACACTTCACAGTCATTGTTGTATTGTTTCATGATTATTAATGCTTGTTGAATTGATGGAGTTATGAATTAATTATTGTATATAATATGTATGATTTCCCACACTGCTTGTTTATATCACACTCACTGAGACATTAGTCTCACCACACGTTGTGGTTTTATATTAAGATGTGTAGGGTTCTCGACCAAGTGCTTGAGCGAGAGTTAGGAGTTTATGGTTGACCCTGTGATGGTCCAACCCTTTTTATGTATATTTATTTTGTATAGGCGTATAGTTCTATTCTTTTAGGTGGGATATAGTAGTACATGTTAATCCCTCAGGGATTTATTCTTTTATTTCAGGACACATGTATAACGGTATCCCACTATGCCTAATACCATTGTACTTGTATCTTGAGCCTTTGTGGCAACAATTGTATTGCCGGATGAATGTATTGACTTTAAGCTTAAGTAACCGTTGGATTACCTAAGCTTTGGTATGTAATTGTATGTTGATATCGATAATGCGCGAATTAATTTCAGAAAAATTTGGGAATAGTGTTTTCCAACGAGCATTATTCCTGAATTTAGAAATTAGGACGTTACACAAAATCCTCCCACAAAGTCCATGTTAGTTTATTGCACCTATTTTGTATAAAAGGGAGAAAACTTAAAAAAGTAAAGTGTGCAAAATTAAGTAGTAAATTTAGTGTCACTGTCTATTACCTTTGGTCCTTCATGAGAATGGCCAATAGTCGGTTCACACTTGCATGACTATTTTGTTGTATGTCAATTAACTCACCAATGACTGTTAGGACCACAAGAAACACTAGAAGGGGGTTGAATAATGTTTTATAAACCTTTGCAGATTTTCGGAAAACCTTTCAAACAAGCAAAACTGATTTAAAAATATTTGGTCAACCTTCCGAAACTGGGAGTTTTCAGCAACTTGTTGATGCAACTCAGAAGGTTGAGTAAAACCCTTTTTGAAATTATTTTCTCTTGAAGAAAAGATTGTTTTCTGCCCGGATTAATAAAACAACTTTTCTTAAACCCTCCTTGGTTAGTTTAAACTGAAAGTAAAGAGATAAGGGTAGAGAGAACTTAAGACAGAGATTTATACTGGTTCACCCACTAACCCAGTGAGCTACGTCCAGTCCCAGGGAAAAAATTCACTGGATTTTCCACTAATCCCGCAAGATTACAACTAGTATTATTTGCACACCTGGCCTCTCCAGGCCCAACGAGTAATCTTTGCACACCTGGCCTCTCTAGGCCCAACGAGTATTCTTTGCACACCTGGCCTCTCCAGGCCCAACGAGTATTCTTTGTTTTCAACTGCCTCTCCAAGCAACTCACACAGTATTCTTTTACAGATAAGCCTCTCTAGGTTCAACAAGTATTCTTTGTTCCACCAAGCCTCTCCAGGCTCCCAGACACTTGAAAGTGTTTAAAAATTTGTTTGGTTTAAGTTTCCTAGAAACTTAAACACAGGTTTTCTTGTACAAATGGGTAACTGAGTAAAACTCAGGATACAGAGTATAAATTCTAAGTACAAGGAAAGATAGAGATACAAGTGTATATTTAGGCTCAATTTCTTCTCTGTATTTGATAAGCAGGAACTGCTTCTTCAGAGAGTTGGCTTGATAGGACTTCCATATTGATCTTCTCCCAATTCTCTCTTGGGCCTTTCTATTGTTTATCTTGAGATTCATTCAAGCCCAGGGTTCACCAAAGGTTCGCCAGTCTTCAAAGTCTTTCATGAAGCAATTTATATGTTCTGGTAAAATAGTCGTTGAAGATTTCTTAGTATACCGTTGAAGAAATGTAGCCGTTGAAGAATGCTTGGTATACTTTCTTAGAGCCGTTGTAAGATAGCTTCTATTTTGCTTATCTTCTGACTTGAGCAGAGTAGGTGTGTAGGTATGAATTTTTTCTGACACATAGTAGTTTGGCTCTTAATCTTTTCTTGAGAGAATTTCTGATACTTCAGTAGGTTGATGTTTCTCTCTCTCTCTCTCTTTCTCTTTTGCAGCATGAAGTCTGGTATTTGGATTGAGATGTAAATATCCGTTAGACTTCTCTTTAATCCCATTGGGAGTTATCTTTTCGCCTTGTTGAGATGCGGGCTTCTGATAGCGTATCACAAAGGCGGTACAGTAGTAGGTGTATAGCAGCACTAACTCTATCTCTGACCTCTGTTTGCTTTTCTGCAGTAGGTTTCCTCTTTTGTGTCAGGAAATAAAGCTGTACCAGAAAGCCTTTGCTTCTTCTTGCACCGATTCAACTTTACCATTAAATTTGCTGAGACTTGAGTCTTTTAATGCATAATTCAGATTGACTCACAAGTCTTCGGAGAGTAGCATGACGTCTCTAGTTTTAGAAGGTTCTTTAAGCTTCAGCAGATTCTGTCTTTCAGAGAGTCTGATCATTTCCAGAAGATTGACCATCTTCAGCAAGATCTTTCTTCAGTAGGTTGTACTCTTTTCTTCAGATGGTTGCTGCACTGTTCTTCCTTTAGTATGTTGTTCGTCTTCCGCAGGTTGCTCCTTTTAAGCAGTTTCCTTTCTTTATCAGAAAATAATTCCTCATATATCTATGTGCTTTTCAATTGGTGACTTTCCACAAGCTTTAAGACCATCTTTATTTCAGTTTGCGCGGATGTACTTCTTCTCTTCAGTTCAATAGGTTGATCATCTTCAGAGAGTTGCTTCTTCAGAGTTCTTGAAATACAGAGAAAAATACCTTTCTCAGTAGAACCTGTTTCTATACAGTCTAATTTGTTAATCATTAAAACCAAGGACAATGAGTCTTGAATCTAATTTGAATACTTAAATTAATTCTGAGACTCAACAATGACATTTATTTATAAATTCATTAGAGAATCGAACTAATAGGGTAATTATATTTGATATTTCTAAATTCAAGCATAAAGGAGAATAAAATAAGTATCACCTACTAACACATCAAGGTTAGCATTTCCAGATATTATATCCTCATACCTCATAAAGTGATATACATTATGAGGTATTTCAAGAAGGTCACGTGGAACCAGTGTTGTTACCTTCATGAAGTCTAACTTGTACAAATGGTTACTCAACCTATACTCCCCAACATTGGGTTTCACATTAAAATTTTGAACAACATCGGTGTTAGCTTGGAGTATATTTTTCCAATTATTTTCATCACTTTCCTTGAAAGAGACTAGGATTTTGCTTCCCTGACCATGATGGAAAAAACCCAGAGTCAAATTCACTATGATCCTTCAAAACTGTGCAAAGGAAAGTAAATAATACATCACCTTTTCATCCATGGAAATCATATCCCAGGCAGGCTTTCCCTGATCTCTCTACGTACACCACATATTCGTGACTCTAATTACGAGCTTCCAAGTATCCTTCGGTCATCTATGTCCTCAATAAAATTGACCTTACATGTCATACCTAGAAGTGAACAATGTAAAAAGAAGAAAATCCACTTCATAGTGAGGTTTGTCTATACTATATAACAAGTGAAATAGGTGAAAAAATATGTCAAAGTTCTGGTTCAATATGATTATGACTAGAGGGACAAGTATGTATCTAACACTTCACTTGTTTATGTCTAGTGGATTTCTATATATTTATTTGTGTTTATGTCAAACAATGAGAGGAAGTAAAAAGTTATATAAAACAGTGGAAGCAAGCAAACATATAGAACAACAAAATGTGGTTATGCTTTTTTTTCCTCTTTCTTAAACACTATTTGCATGATTAGGCAGACATGTACTTAAAGTTGACTATACTATAAAATTAAAAAACTCCCACTTAAATGTAATGTCCTAATTCCTTAATTCAAGGATTACGTCCGTTGGAAACGCAATTCCCGAATTTACGAAATTATTTCGCGCATTATCAATATCTAATAGAACATAAACTGTCGCTTAGGTAATTCAACAGTTACTTAAGCTCAACATAAATCAATCATTTACATATAATAAGTTAGTTGCCAACAACGGCTCCAGTCAAAGCATAAAGAGGAATTATAGGCTAAATGGGATACAATTATACATGCGTCATGACATAATAGAAAAAGGCCCTTAAGGCTTCACATGTACTAAAATATCCCATTTCAAAAGAATATAGTCTAGCATATACAACAAAATATCCAAACAATAGTTTAGACCACATAACTGGTCCAAAACTCAAATCTCTTCCCAAGTCAAGCATATGACTTGGGACCCTGCGAATCTAAACAGAAACCATAACGTATAATGAGACTAGAGTCCCAGTGAGTGTGAATAATCAAGCAGTGTGGGAATAATAAGCAAATGAAGTGCAACAAACTATGAGAGATCAAGGAGCACAATCAGTATGTCCAATATCAATAAATCAATGCATGGTTATCATGAAGTGTTTAACCCCAACACCCAAGGGGTCTTTTCACTTATCTGTGAAGGCTAGACTAAGCTTAGGCTAACAGGGACCGTCGTCCCTGAAGGCCACAGGAACCTTACCCCTTAATTGTGATAGATTCATACAATAACTTCCTCTTTTAAGCATGAAATCTAAGGACCCAATTAAGTCCTTTAAACATGAAGTCCAAGAATCCAAAAGTCTTTATGTTTAACATGAGGTCTAAAGACCCAAATCAATTTCCTCTTGAGCATAAGTGGTTTTTAGCATGAAAATCAATTATGGGTTCATAAGAATGAATAATCACATGATTACATGCTCACTACAAGAAATTTCATTTTTAGCGCCGGTTTTTTAGCGACGGCCTTGTGCCGTCGCTAGTAGCGACGGCCTGGCACCATTAAATGCACTGTTCAGTGCAATTAATACTTAGAGACGACCTAACCGTCGCTAGGAAGTCACAGTAGCGACGACCAGGACGTTGCTAACATTAAAATTTATTTATTTGTTTCAAAAAAGAATTAAAAAAATATAGCGATGGTCTTAGCGACGACAGGCCGTTGCTACATTAAAAATAAAATTTTAATTTGTGCGCGTACTTTTTTCAAAACGTAGCGACGTCCAGGCCGTCACTACGTCAAAAAACTTGACGCGTTAAAACCTCTCCCCCTCCCCTCTTCCTCCATTTCCAAGTTCTTCTTCCTCCAAACTCCCTTTTCCTCTCATACAACCACCCCCTATTTCTTTCCCCTCTCTCCGTTTATTTTGAAAAATTGACCGATTAAAACGTTCCCCTCTTTCATAGGATGGTTTTGAACCGATTAGTTTTCAAAATAGAGTCCTGTAGGTGACTGTAGAGCTCGTTCCAGATTTGTTCCTTATTCGGAGTCGCAACAAGTAAGTTTTTTTATAGCTTTAATATATTAATTTATTTATAATTAATAGTTTATTTGTTTTATTAATTTATTAATGTGATATAGGAATTAGATTTATTTGTAATTAATAGTTTATTTGTAGTTAGTTTTATTATTAATTTATTTATTTGTAATTAGGTTTATTTGTAATTAATAGTTTATTTGTAAATAGTTTATTTGTAATTAATAGCTTTAATTAATTTATTTGTAATTAGGTTTATTTGTTTTATTAATTTATTAATGTGATATTGGAATTAGGTTTATTTGTAATTAATAGTTTAATTAATTTATTTGTAATTATTAGTTGATTTGTTTTATTAATTTATTAGTAATTATTTAATTTATTAGTAATTAGTAATTAGTTTTTTTAATTAATATAATTATTTATTTTTTATATAATGTTAATAGTAATTAGTAATTAGTTTTATTAATAATTAGTATATTAGTAATTATTTGATTAATTAGTATATTAGTAATATGTAATTAGTAATTTTAATTTATATAATTATTTAATTATTATATAATGTCTATATTCATTAGTGCCTAGGATGCGTGGTAGAGGTGGAGAGAAGATCCCACCGAGTAGAGGGAGGTTCATCCCTCCGGGCAAGCTACGTGCACAGGCAGCTCGCGCGATGCGGGAGAGGGCCAACCTCTCTCATTCACACTCTGATCAGATGTTGAAGCATCCATCTGTAGGAACACAGGGAAACACTAAAAGAGGGGTTGAATAGTGTTTCTGAATACTTTTGAAAGCTTTTCGCAAACAGGTGTTAAAAACACAATTTCAGACAGGCTCTTCAAGGACTGTCTGAAGTTTTCAGACGGCCAAAAATACTGATGTTAAAAGATGTTTTTGTGCCTTTATAGAATATCAGATTGATTACTCTAACCCCTTGATTAGTATAAAAATAATTAACAAGAAATAAGGGTAAGAAAACTTAGCCAAGGAATTTATCCTGGTTCACTCACTACCACTGTGAGCTACGTCCAGTCCCAATGGCAAACAACCACTGGATTTCCACTATATGAATATTCAGATTACAAGCTTGAATGTGAGTACAGTCTCTCCAGACACAACGAGTACAGTCTCTCCAGACACAACGAGTACAGTCTCTCCAGACACCACGAGTACAGTCTCTCCAGACACAAACAAGTATTCTTTTCTGTCAAGCCTCTTCAGGCTCTACCACAAGTATTCTTTTCTGTCAAGCCTCTTCAGGCTCTACCAAGGTTTACAAAGAAAGGGGTTTAAGCTTTTAAACTATCCAAGTTTGAAGCTCAAACCAATATAATGTACAATAAAAACTGAGGTATGCTCAGGATATACAAATGTGTACAAAGAATTCTATCAGAGAGTTTTTACGGAGTAAAAACTTGCAGCGTGATGTTTCTCTTGGCTTTCTTGTATATTGATTTTCTCTCTTTTTTTTTTGTCACGTTTGATGGTCTTCATAGAGGGGTATTTATACCCAAACTTTAATCCGTTGAAATACCACCGTTTAGAGATAGCATTAAATGCTATTTAATCCGTTGTGAGACATGCTTCTGAGAGCTCTGATATCTCTGACACGATACAAGGTTTCTTTTTGCATTAAGACTGCTACAAATGTTGTTGCAGAGGCTGCGTTGCAGAGATTTCCTCAGTGGTGTATGAAATTCAAAATCACCAGGAAAGGTCTCTGTGATCCTTGCCATAATCGTGTTTGAAAAGGTACGTGCAGCAGAGGTTCAGAAAAAGTCTTCACAAGCTTCAGCAGAGAGTGCCACGTCATAAGTGAGACTTCAGACGACACTGATACTTCAGACGGGTTGAGCTACTTCAGACAGCTTCAACTCTTCAGACGAGTTCTGCTTCTTCAGACAGCTTCAACACTTAGTCTTTCTATGTAGGCTCATAGTGACTCTTGCTGAAATCATAGATAAATCATTAAAGCATATATGTATCTATGATAAATATTTTAACTCAAATTTGTTAAGCATTAAAACTTGGGAATTGAGTTGTCTTAAACATCATATTTTCTTTTATGATGTTTTTGAGACTCAACATTCTCCCCCTTTTTAATGATGACAAATTTGTTTAAAATACATAAATCTGAAAGGAGTTTTAAAGATAAAAGTATAGATAGCTCCCACTCAGATTGTGATCTCTTAAACTGATTTGATCAAAAATCAATTTCTTATATACTCCCGCTGAGTCCTGTAATTACTTCATTCTTATATACTCCCCCTGAGTCCTGTAATTTCTTCAGATTCAGATTTTGTTAGATTTTAATACTCCCCCTTTTGTCATCAATCAAAAGGGAATAGCAGAGCTAAACAGGAACAGAGCAATAAAATCATATAGAACATATAGCATAAAGATAACAATGCACTCATAAAAGGATGAGAAAAACCACTGATTGTATATAGATGGGAATGTTCAAATAAAGAAACTAACAAGCAGACACTTGTCATAAGCATAAACAAAAGACAATGGCTAAGATGAACAGTCTAATCTTTCTTCTTCAGCAAGGCCTCAGTGAGAAAGGAAATCAAGTCGTCCTTGGCCTTTGTTATTGCAGCTTCCACTGAGGTTTTTAAGTCTTGCTGACCAGATCTGATAAGCTGCTGTTCTTGAAGAATCTGTTCTTGTTGAGCAATCAGATGCTTAGTCTTCTGTTCTTGAGCAGCACACTTCTTTGCAAGTTTCTGCACTTTGGACTTCAACTTTAGATTTTCCTCAGCCAAGTCTTGCTCAGATTCATAAAAGATGAGCTGGATGTAGGGGCAAACAAATCTAAGCATTCCAAATCCTGGCTGTAAGCTGTAGTCAGATGGGCTGAACACAGGGCAGAAGAAGGTGCCAATAGGATTCAGCAGAACCCAATCTTCATTGAAAGAGTCAGCAGGTGGGGGAAAGTGATCTCTCTGAAACAGCTCAGACTCAGTGTTCAGCTGCCTCACAAAGCTCCATTCATCATTAGACAGCCTCAGGGAATCATTTGAGAATGGATTGATGGGAGCCCAAATATGTGCAAGAGGGACACCCTTCCTGATCTTGTCTAATCCACCTGAAGAAGCACTGTATTGATTCCTTACTTCAGCAGCAGTTTTCCTGATTAAGCCAGGATGCAAGGATACAGCAGGTGCTGATCTGAAATACTGTAGCTCTTCAGACAGAGTGCTAAACTTGGGCAGTGAGCAGGGATCAGCAAGCACTTGCTCTTCTTCAACAGAGAGCTCTTCTTCTTCCAGAGAAGGTGTAGGAGGTGGAGGTGATGAAGGTAGGAGTGGTATTAGAGCAAGGTCATGGATTTGTGGGGAAGGTAATGTGGGCTCAGAGAGTTGATTCTCTGAAGGTTGTGGTGAGGCAGGTTCAGAGGGTTTGGAAGGTTCAGAGGGTTTGGAAGGTTCAGAGGGTTGGTTTTCTATTTGTAGAGGTGGTGATGGGTGTGATAGAGGTGAAGATGGTTGGTTTATAGGTGATAGGGTTTTTGGTGAAGAGGGTGGTGAAGGAGTTACATTATCAAATCTTACTTTAATTCTCTTGTAGGGAGGCTTGGTTACCTCAGATTCTTTTGCCTTTGCTTCTTCCTTCTCCCTTTGTGCTTGTTTTTCTTCCCTTCTCCTTTTGAAGTATTGTTGAGCTTTAACAAAGTTTTGATACTTCTCAGCTTCATCTTCTGCTGTCAGCTGAGAGGCAATACTTCTAGTCACCCTAGGTTCAGGTGCAGTCTGAAGTAGCTTGCCTTTAGTTCTCCTTCTCTGAGGTGCACTTGACCTCTTCCTTTTCTTTGCTCCCTCAGCTATGGTTGCTTGCCTATCATCTTCAGCATAGGCCAATTGTGAAGCAATAGCAATAGCTCTGTCTGTCTTTTCTTGTTCTGCTTTCTTCTCCAGCTCCTCCTGCTCCAAAGCAGTAGCCAAAGCTGGCACCTGAATAAGTTCAGGATCAGATGGACACGCAGCCAAGGGCTCAGCTATGACTACATCAGTTTCCTCTGCCTCTTGAGTCTGTCCTTCCATCTCAGAAGAAGGCTGTGGGGTCTGTACAGGTTCAGACATCTGACCCACAATTTCAGATGGCCTTTGTGATGCCTTCTGAACAGGTTCAGACACCTGACTCTGCCCAGATGCAGATGCTACCTTAGCAGCACTCCTTACAGGTAGCTTCTTCAATTTTGCCTGAGGAGAGGGTTGTGATGGCTTGAACTCATGCCTTCTTATGTCTCCTCTGAGTTCGTTCTCAAGAACCTCCATTGTTGTCTGCCTTCTTGCAGCTTTCTCAAGAAGAAGGCTCTCCTTCAAGGTCGGAGAGGGAGGTCTTGGAGTCATCTTTACTCCCATGCTCTTGAGGTTTGATTCACCAAACATAGGTTGTGAAAGGCGATCAAAAAGCCTTTCAATGGGAACTTTGAAATGCAGCAAGATTTTGGTGATGATGGTATTGTGAGGGAAGCTCCCAGCAGAGTCTCTGAGACGCTTCTGCATGTGGTACATTATGATGTTGGGGAGGTTCACCTTCTTCTTCTGCAGTAGGTGAATCAGACAAAATCTTTCCAACTCAGAAACATGGTTTCTGCTTCCATTTTTAGGGATTATAGAGCATCCTAAGATGACATGCAAAACCCTAGCCTTGTCTGACATATGCTTTGCATCCAAGCTTACTGGTTCAGAGGTGCCATACAGAAACTCAGTGAACTGCTTCTGTCCTCCATTTCTTGCTTCCCAGCCAGGAGTGAATACAGCTCCTTCAGTTCTGACTTCACAGATGTGAGCAATGATATCTTCATCAACGAAGACAGGAATACCACGTACTGTGGCCTTGATGCTGGTGTAGATACCCTGAGGATTGGGTATTCCTCTGGCAGTAGCCCAGAAATCCAGCACACTTTGCTCATGCCACTGTGTCAAGTTGTGATTGAAATACTGGGTCCACCCAGCTGCATCGAACTCAGCAAACAAGTCCATTCCCAGAGATTGAAGATCCTCCAGGGCTACGCCCTTAGTTTTCACGATATTGCTTCCAGCAGATTTCTTAGGAGCCATTGGAGAGTTTTTTCTGAAGAACTTGAGAGAAAAAGAATTTCTTGTAGAAGAAGGATTCTCAAGGGATGACTACTGATTCGTGAAGAGTGAAGTTCTGTGACCCACTAACTTCCGTATTTAAAGATCCATAAAGCAATGATGGCATTTACTGGGTGCGCAGACATAGGAGAACGTGCGAAGTGGAAAAGACAAAGTAAATGGAATTAAACCGTCTCATAAAGCCACGTCATTTGTTTACTTCAGAAAAGTGACAGATTTCAGACACCCCAAAATTTCAGACAGGCTGAAATTTCAGATACATCATTTTTGACAGATCAGATCACACACATTTAAAATGCATGTATGTTCAGATTATTTCTAATGAACTTAAATCTATCTTCAGTCAGAGGTTTTGTGAATATATCAGCCCATTGATGCTCTGTATCAATAAACTGAATATCAACAATACCTTTCTGAACATAGTCTCTAATGAAATGATGTTTTATTTCTATATGTTTAGCCCTAGAATGTTGGATGGGATTTTTAGACAAATTGATAGCACTTGTATTATCACACAGAACAAGTATAGTAGATATAGTAATGTTAAAATCTTCTAACTGATACTTCACCCATAACAGTTGTGAGCAACAACTGGCTGCTGAGATGTAATCTGCTTCAGCTGTTGATAAGGCAATTGTGCTTTGCCTTTTACTTGACCAGCTAATCATATTTTCTCCAAAGAAATGACATCCACCACTAGTGCTTTTTCTTTCAATTCTATCTCCAGCAAAATCAGCATCACAGTAACCTATTAACCTGCAATCCTTACTTTTCTTATAGCGCAGACCAAGATTAGTAGTACCTTTAAGATATCTGAAAATTCTTTTTACAGCGTTGTAGTGAGTACTCCTTGGATCAGATTGAAATCTAGCACACAGACATACACTGAACATTATGTCAGGTCTGCTTGCTGTTAGATATAGTAATGATCCAATCATTCCTCTATACAAAGTTTGATTCACTGATTCTTCCTTCTCATCTTTATTTAAAGATGCAGAGGGATGCATTGGAGTTGGCATGGGTTTGCAATCATGAAAGTTAAACTTCTTAAGCATTTCCTTTGTATATTTTTCTTGATGAATCCATATACAATCAGAATCTTGCTTAATCTGAAGTCCTAAGAAAAATTTTAGTTCACCCATTAAACTCATTTCAAATTCTGATTGCATTAACTCTGAAAACTCCTTGCATAATGAAGAGTTAGTTGAACCAAAGATAATGTCATCAACATATATCTGAACAAGTATAAGATCTTTGTTTGACTGTTTTCTAAAAAGAGTTGTATCCACTTTTCCTCTTTCAAAGCCATTTGAGATTAGAAAACTGCTCAATCTGTCATACCAAGCTCTTGGGGCTTGTTTCAGACCATAGAGAGCCTTTTTGAGTTTGAAAACATGTTCAGGAAAATCAATATCTTCAAAACCAGGGGGTTGTCTAACAAAGACTTCTTCTTCAATGAGACCATTGAGGAAGACACTTTTAACATCCATTTGGTATAGTTTGATGCCATTATTTACAACATAGGATAAAAGAATTCTAATTGCTTCTAACCTGGCCACTGGGGCAAAGGTTTCAGTGAAATCAATACCTTCTTGCTGGTTGTATCCTTGAGCAACTAATCTTGCCTTGTTTCTGACTACCTTGCCTTCTTCAGACAGCTTGTTTCTGAACACCCATTTGGTTCCAATAATAGTTTTCCCATGGGGTTTAGGAACAAGGGTCCAGACATCACTCCTAGCAAACTGATTCAGCTCTTCTTGCATGGCTAGGATCCACCCTTCATCATGCAGAGCTTCATCAATGTTCCTTGGCTCTATTTCAGATAGGAGAGCAATAGTATTCAGAATCTTGAATTTTGATCTTGTCTTAACTCCTTCTGAAGTGCTGCCAATGATTTGCTCTTTAGGATGATGTGATTTGTATTTCCAGTCAGGTTTCTGAAGAGGTATTACATCTGTTTGTTCTGTTTGAGACTCAACATTTGTCTGAAGAGGCTTAGTAACAATAGGCACTTCAGACAGTTGCTCATCCTTCGAGCTGTTGTGGTCATTCAGCTCCATTCCTGCAAAATCATCCTCTAGATCTGATAGTTCCCTATCAGTCTCTTTGTTATCATTGAATTTAACATGAATAGTTTCTTCAACAGTTAAAGTTCTAGAGTTATACACTCTATAGGCTTTAGATGTTTCAGAATATCCAATGAAAAATCCTTTATCAGACTTTGCATCAAATTTTCCAAGATCATCCTTGGTGTTGAGTATAAAACATTCACATCCAAAGGTGTGGAAATATGATATATTGGGTTTTCTTCCTTTCCACAGTTCATAGGCAGTCTTTTTCAGAATTGGTCTTATCAATATTCTGTTTTGAAGGTAACATGCTGTGCTAACAGCTTCTGCCCAGAAGGTTCTTGGTAAGCTGCATGAATTGAGCATGGTCCTTGCCATCTCTTGCAAACTTCTGTTCTTTCTCTCAACAACCCCATTCTGTTGAGGTGTTCTAGCCACAGAGAAATTGTGTGAGATCCCATTCTCATCACAGAACATTTGAAAGTTTGCATTTTCAAACTCTCCACCATGATCACTTCTGATAACAGAAATACAGAATCCTTTCTCATTCTGTACCTTCTTGCAGAATACTGTGAAATTCCTAAAAGTCTCATCCTTGCTTCTTAGGAATGACACCCAAGTAAATCTAGAATAGTCATCAACAATGACCAAACCATATTTCTTACCACTAAGACTTTCTGTTCTAATAGGACCAAACAAGTCAATGTGTAAAAGTTCTAGTTGTCTGCTAGTTGAAACAACATCTTTACTCTTAAAAGAGTGTCTTGTTTGTTTCCCTTTTAGACAGCTTTCACATAAAATGTCAGATTTGTATGAAAGCTTGGGAAATCCTTTAACAAGATTGTGTTTTGCTAATTTTGAGATTAATCTCAAGCTGGCATGCCCAAGTCTTTGATGCCAAATCTGTTTTTCATCTTCAACAGAAATAAAACACTTTATATTTTGACTTGCTAGATCCTCTAGATCAATTTTGTACACATTGCTGTGTCTCTTAGCAGTAAAGAGGATTTGCTCAGAGGAGTCTTTGACTATGCATCCTTCCTTAGTAAAGGATACCACATAACCACTGTCACATAATTGACTTATGCTCAGTAAATTGTGTTGTAGTCCTTCCACAAGGAGTACATTTGTAATAAGGGATAAAGGAGATATACCTACAGTCCCTATTCCAATGATCTTCCCTTGCTGATTTCCACCAAAGGTGACCATTCCACCAGCTCTAGGTCTAAGGTTTTGGAACAAAGACCTTTCTCCTGTCATGTGTCGTGAGCACCCACTGTCCAGGTACCATTTGTGGGGTCTCCTTTGTCCTGTTAAACACATTTGCAACAGGAATAATTAAGTTTTTAGGTACCCATATTCTTTTGGGTCCATTTTTGTTAGCTTTAGACCTTGTCTTTCTCTTGTGTTTGCACTGAGCCATATTGTGTCCAGGCTTACCACAGTGAGAACACCCAGTAACCCCTTTTTTAGAAAAATTTAAGACAGTAGGAGGTACAGACAAGTTATGATCACAAAAGCCTAGTCCAGTTTTGTCAAGGGAATGCCTTTGATTTCCAAGCATTATATTCAGATTTTTAGTTCCTTTGACAAATTTGGCCAGATCTTTTGTCAGTTCCACAATCTGCTCCTGAAGTTTCTCATTTTCTTCAGACACAGCTTGTGAGCTGCAGTTTTTAATCTCAAGAACTTTTTCTTTGAGCATAATGTGTTCTATCTCAAGTGCCTCATATTTGTTACACATTTCTGTGTGGGCTTTGGATAGATTCTTATACTCTTGGAAAAGTTCTTGTGAACTTTCCACCAGATCATCATACATCTCTTGTAGAGTAAGAGGAAATACCTCAGCTTCAGAGCTGTCTGAAGATGGTAGACTAGCCATGAGACACAGATTTGCCTCTTCTGAAGTGTCTTCTTCTTCTTCTGAGGTTGATTCATCAAGGTCTTCCCATGTTGCCATGAGACCTTTCTTCTTTTTGAAAAACTTTTTCTTCTTGAAGTTGTTTTTCTTAAGTCTTGGGCAATCAGTCTTCACATGTCCTGGTTGCTTGCATTCAAAGCAAATAATTTTATCAGAGTTAGACTCTTTACCTGTCTTACCTGATTTGGATGATGAAGGTTGGTTCTTTCTGAACTTTCCTCTGTTCTGCAACATTCTCTTGATCTTTCTGCTTAAAAGAGCAAGATCGTTTTCATCTTCTGAGCTGCCTTCAGAATCTTCATCTGCTTCTGATGTTTCCTCAGCTTGCATAGCCTTCATGCTGCTATGTCTAGACTGTTTGACTTTGGAGTTTAGAGCTAGAGACTTCTTTTTGTTGTCATCTTCTCCAAGCTCAAGTTCATGGACTTTGAGAGATCCCAACAGTTCTTCCATTCTAAGAGAGTTCAAAACTCTTGCCTCTTGAATGGCAGTGACTTTGGGTCTCCAGGACTTAGGTAGACTTCTTAGAATCTTCCTGTTGTTGTCTCTGATTTCATAGGTTCTTCCCAAGGATCTGAGTCCATTGGTTATGGTTTGAAACCTCCCAAACATTTGGTCAATATTTTCAGTTTCTTCAATTTTAAACATCTCATACTGGTGTATAAGCATGCTGATTTTAGATTGCTTGACAGTTTCAGTCCCTTCATGGGCTGCTGCAAGAGTATCCCAAATCTCCTTGGCAGAAGTGCATCCATGGACCTTCTCATATTCTGATTTATTCAAGGAACATATCAGATAGAGTTTGGCTTTAGCGTTCATCTGGACTCTAGTCTTCTGCTCCAAGGTCCATTCAGTCTTAGGTATAGGCAGACCATTTTGCATAGGCACATAGTCTCCATCAGTGACCACATCCCAAACATCAATGTTGTTGCTCTCAATGAACAACTTCATACGATCTCTCCAGTAGTGGTAATCCACTCCATTGAATGCTGGGGGTCATGTGATAGAGGCTCCTTCTGTGACGTATTGCCTGTTGCTGTTAGAAGCTTCCATTTGGATCTTTCAGTCCTCAGTCACTTGTTAGGTGCTTCAACCCTGAGTAGAGCTCTGGTACCAACTGTAGGAACACAGGGAATCACTAAAAGGGGGGTTGAATAGTGTTTCTGAATACTTTTGAAAGCTTTTCGCAAACAGGTGTTAAAAACACAATTTCAGACAGGCTCTTCAAGGACTGTCTGAAGTTTTCAGACGGCCAAAAATACTGATGTTAAAAGATGTTTTTGTGCCTTTATAGAATATCAGATTGATTACTCTAACCCCTTGATTAGTATAAAAATAATTAACAAGAAATAAGGGTAAGAAAACTTAGCCAAGGAATTTATCCTGGTTCACTCACTACCACTGTGAGCTACGTCCAGTCCCAATGGCAAACAACCACTGGATTTCCACTATATGAATATTCAGATTACAAGCTTGAATGTGAGTACAGTCTCTCCAGACACAACGAGTACAGTCTCTCCAGACACAACGAGTACAGTCTCTCCAGACACCACGAGTACAGTCTCTCCAGACACAAACAAGTATTCTTTTCTGTCAAGCCTCTTCAGGCTCTACCACAAGTATTCTTTTCTGTCAAGCCTCTTCAGGCTCTACCAAGGTTTACAAAGAAAGGGGTTTAAGCTTTTAAACTATCCAAGTTTGAAGCTCAAACCAATACAATGTACAATAAAAACTGAGGTATGCTCAGGATATACAAATGTGTACAAAGAATTCTATCAGAGAGTTTTTACGGAGTAAAAACTTGCAGCGTGATGTTTCTCTTGGCTTTCTTGTATATTGATTTTCTCTCTTTTTTTTTGTCACGTTTGATGGTCTTCATAGAGGGGTATTTATACCCAAACTTTAATCCGTTGTGAGACATGCTTCTGAGAGCTCTGATATCTCTGACACGATTCAAGGTTTCCTTTTGCATTAAGGCTGCTACAAATGTTGTTGCAGAGGCTGCGTTGCAGAGATTTCCTCAGTGGTGTATGAAATTCAAAATCACCAGGAAAGGTCTCTGTGATCCTTGCCATAATCGTGTTTGAAAAGGTACGTGCAGCAGAGGTTCAGAAAAAGTCTTCACAAGCTTCAGCAGAGAGTTCCACGTCATAAGTGAGACTTCAGACGGCACTGATACTTCAGACGGGTTGAGCTACTTCAGACAGCTTCAACTCTTCAGACGAGTTCTGCTTCTTCAGACAGCTTCAACACTTAGTCTTTCTATGTAGGCTCATAGTGACTCTTGCTGAAATCATAGATAAATCATTAAAGCATATATGTATCTATGATAAATATTTTAACTCAAATTTGTTAAGCATTAAAACTTGGGAATTGAGTTGTCTTAAACATCATATTTTCTTTTATGATGTTTTTGAGACTCAACACCATCTACTTCAGAGGCTCCGGCGACCGCCATGCAGACTTCTTCTTCTTCCTCCCCTCCACCATCTGCTCCTCAGTTCGATGGTATGAGGTTCATCATGACACCGCGATTAGTTCAGAAGCCTCCAGTGCAGGAGGACGCTGTGCCCCCTAGACGCTAACGACGCTTAGGATGAGTTGGATAGGGACGCTGACCATGAGTCCAATGAGGAGCCAGCTCGGTTCTAGGGTGCCGGCTCAAGCCGACATTATGAGGTAGACGCTTAAGGTCGGGTTATTATTCGACCATTTGGTAATGGGTGAGTTTGTTTATTTTTTTTTCTTCTTTAGAATTGATATTAATATTGAATCTTTAATTGTTTTAACTGTTAATATTGAATATTTTATTTTGCAGGTGGGTGCCTAACAACCCACCTATTGCAACCATTGGTCATGCGATCCGTTCGCAGTTCCGGGGTCCTCACTACCTTTGGGAGGTCACCCCGAAGGATGTTAGGGACAGGTGGTGAGAAGAGTTCACAGTAATTAAAAACCCTTTCCACTTTAATTTTTTTCTTAAGATATGTGAATTTGGCAGGACTTACCATATTTTTATTTTGCAAAGCCGAGTTACTTGGGACCCTTCTTATGAGGCCCAAATCAAGAAGGTGTACGAGCAGAGGGTTGCTCGTCGCCTTCGAGATATGATGAACAAAGCTCAGAAAGCTGGGAAGAGGCCCACATGGTGTGGTGAGGAGGCCTGGGAGGGTCTTTTGGCTTATTGAGACTTTGCGGAATTCAAGGGGAAGTCCGCTCGTAACAAGAGCAAACGGGCTTCTCAACGGGGGGCAGTCCACACCACGGGCCGCAGGGCCCAAATTTCCTCATTAATATCCAAGCATTTATCAAAATTCCCAACTCTCCTAACCTAGGGTTTGAGCAATAATAGCAATTTCACCAATCAATCCAACCAATAACCCTAGAATCATCTCTAATCAACCACACACAAGTAATACAAGCAAGGGAAGCAAGAATAGGGATCATTCATAGCTTTTCATACAAGATGGGAGTGAGTGGGTGAACCACACTCACCTCAATGGAGAAAACAGGGAGGATGGAGGGATGTGGAGATGATTTCCAAGCTCCAAGGTGGTGGGAAAGCCTCCAAGCTAGCCTTTCTTCTTCCTCCTCTCCCTCTCTCTCTCTCTGAGATCATAAAGGTGGAAATAAATGAGGGGGAGGGTTAGGGTTCGCTGTTTTTAAATAGTGATATCGCGCACTCACTCAAGCGATGGATTCCTCGCTTGAGCGAGCCTCGACTAATAAAACACCCCTGATTTTGCAGGGGTCCTCGCTCGAGCGAGCCCTTGCTCGCTTTAGCGCGCCTGCGAGCACTCCTGATGTTGCAGGGTTCCCGCTTGAGCGGGCCATGGAGCACTCTTTGAGAGCCCCAATTCAGAGACTCCATTCCCCTTTGCCCTGCCTCTCGCTCGAGTGAGCCTACCTGAACTCAAATTCTTCTTCTCTTCATTCTTACTCCCTTCTCCCCTATATTCCTCTAATCTTAGCCCCTATCCTCACTCATTGGTTTATGAAATTAAATTGGGTTTGGGATGTTACAAGTCTACCCCCTTAAATTAATTTTGTCCTCAAAATTGGCTAAGAAACAAAGACTAAAATTTTACCTAAATCAAACAACTCCGAAAATTGAGTGTGGATATCACCCTCCTTCTCCAATGTGACCTACCCAAATTACCTTCACTAGCGGAATGGTCTTGTTCCTCAAGGTTTTGGCACTTCGGTCAATAATTTGTGCAGGCCTAGTTGGAACCGTTAGATCATCCCTTAATTGTACTGATTCTGCACTTATGATGTGGGAAGGATCGTGGACATACTTTCTTAGCTGAGACACATGATAAACATCTTGGACATTGGACAAATGGGGTGGAAGGGCTATTCGGTATGCAAGAGGGATAACCCTATGCAGGATCTGAAATGGACCAATGAATCGGGGATATAGCTTTTTGGCTTTGATGGCCCTTCCTATGCCTGTGACGGGAGTAACCTTTAAAAATATATGTTCACCTTCCTCAAACTCTAGGTCCCTCCTCCTCTTATCAGCATAACTCTTCTGCCTGCTTTGGGCAATTGCCAGTTTCTCCCTAATTCTCTTGATTTTCTCATTGGTTTCATGAACCAACTCTGGACCCAACAAATTCTTCTCTCCCACTTCACACCAACAAAGTGGGGGCCTACATCTTCTGCCATACAGCGCCTCATAGGGTGCCATGCCTATAGTGCTATGAAAACTACTATTGTAGGCAAACTCTATGAGTGGTAGGTACCTATGACAATTTCCCTTCTCCTCTAACACGCAAGCCCTAAGCATGTCCTCTAGGGTTTGAATAGTCCGCTCAAACTGCCCGTCAGTCTGAGGGTGATAGGCAATACTAAACCTCAACTTAGTACCAAAGGCTTAATGCAGAGCATTCCAAAACCTAGAGGTGAACCTAGGGTCCCTATCTGACACAATGCTAGAGGGTAGACCACGGAGCTTTACAATCTCCTTGATGTACAAGTTTGCTAATCTTCTAAGTGGGTAGGTGGCCTTGATGGGTAGGAAGTGGGCCGACTTGGTTAGTCGGTCCACAATCACCCAGATGGCATCAAAGCTGACTGACACTCTAGGTAACCCCATGACAAAGTCCATGGCTATGGCTTCCCATTTCCATTTTGGAATTTCTAGAGGTAGGAGTGTTCCTGAAGGTTTCTGGTGTTCTATTTTAACCTGTTGACAAATGAGGCACCTAGAAACAAACCGCTACTTCCTTCTTCATACCATCCCACCAAAACATGCTCTTCAAGTCTTGGTATATCTTGGTAGTCCCAGGATGCACCGTAAACTTGCTCCTATGAGCCTCCTTCAGAATTTCCTGGCTTATACTACCCCCCTTAGGGATGCAGACTCTTCCTTGGAAAAGAATCATCCCATCACCTGACTCGGAAAATCTGGGCTGCCTTTTCCGGGCTTAGAGATCCGAATCCAACACCTGAGCTTCCCTAATCCAAACCCTCAACTCATCGGTGACCACTAACCGGAAAAGTCTCAAGTTATTTCCCTCAAAACTCACATCTAACCTTAGGTTCCTAAATTCCTCCAACAACTCTAGCTTATGCACCATCATGGATGATACATGGAGAGACTTCCTACTTAGTGCATCGACCACTACGTTGGCCTTGCCCGGGTGGTACCTAAGTTCAAAGTCATAGTCCTTCAAAAATTCCATCGACCTCCTCTGTCTCATATTAAGTTTTTTCTGATCAAAGAGGTACTTAAGGCTCTTATGATCACTAAAGACCTCAAACTTCACTCCACAGAGGTAATGCCTCCAAATCTTGAGGGTAAAACGTACAGTTTCTAGATCTAGGTCATGGGTAAGGTAATTCTTGTCATGGGGCCTAAGATGCCTAGAGTCATAGGCCACCACTCTCCTCTCCTGCATCAGCACACAGCCTAAACCCTTTCTAGATGCATCACTATAACCTCAAAGGGTTTAGATAGGTCTAGTAACACTAAGACTGGGGTGGTAGTTAATCTCTCCTGGAGTTCCATGAAACTCTTCTCAAAGTTCTCATCCCACACGAAAGCATGACCCTTACGGGTCAACCTAGTGAGGCAAAACTAACTGGGAAACCATTTAATAAACCTCCGATAGTAACCAGCTAGACCTAGAAAACTCCTAACCTCAATGATTGATTTAGGCCTTTCTCATTCAACCACAACTTCTATCTTACTAGGGTCAACTGACACCCCCTCCTTGGAGATGACGTGACCTAGGAAATGGACTCTATCCATCCAAAACTCACATTTCTCGGGGTTACCAAACAACTTTTTCTCTCTTAACACCCCCAGCACAATCCTAAGATGTTGTTCATGCTCCTCTAAGGTTTGGGAGTAGATAAGGATGTCATCGATGAACACAACAACAAACTTATCCAGGTAGAGCCGGAAAATCCGGTTCATGTAATCCATGAACACGACAAGAGCATTAGTTAAGCCAAAAGGCTTCACCAAGTACTCATAGTGCCCGTATCTAGTTCTACGGGCAATTTTGGGAATATCCTCACTCTTTATTTTGATCTGAGGATAGCCTGACCTCAAATCTATCTTAGAGAAAACTGACGCTCCCCTAAGTTGGTAGTGGAAATTTCACTAACTATTTTTATCAACAAGGTCCATTGAACAAATTTGATTCGAAAAAAGTAAGCATTGATTTTCGAATTTTAAAGGATTCTTCCAAGTAAAAAGAAGGATTAATTTTGAGTGGTTCAATGACTAAACAAAGCAAAAGATTTCGAATGATAGATGTGTAAGGTCCAAGACCCTCTTGAGCAAAGGTTTTAATAACAACAAACTTTCACAACAATATTCTAAGTATTCTGAATACTTTGGTGCTAATGTTTGCATTTGAGAAGCTTTACAAGCATATTTGAAGAAGAAACAGAATTTCTGCACATTTCCAGAAGATGCAATTTGCTTTAGAAAAGAATTCTATAGAAGAAATGTGTTGTCAGCTATACTGCAGAAGAAGCAGAATTCATTAAATTTTGTTTTCATCATTTTTAGAGGTGCAGCTGGGTCAAATATATTTTGAATAAATTATGCTAAGTAAATCATGGCCTATGGTGTGCTCCCAGAAGAAATGGCTGCAGAATTCACAAGGTTTCATGTCTGCAGAAGATAGGTCCTAAGAAGGTGCAACTAGTCAAACTTGACAGTTGTGTGTGCAGAATACAGATGGTACATGACAGAGACGGGACAAGGAACACAGCTGGAGGTCAAGGGAGTTCTCCAACGGCTATTTCCTCTATGTTCCTATAAATAGAGGAGCTCCATTCATGTTTCAACACACCTCTCTCCAGAAGAAGTATCCGAGCATAGATTTACAAATCCATCTTCTGGAGACTGTCTCTCTCTTCACATTTTCTGAGATTCTGCTCTAAAAAGTTTAGAAAGAGAGAGATGGCTAAACCTTTTGCTGTTGTGCTTAATTTGTAGTAGTTTTGAGCCTGTTTTTTATATTCTCAGCAAATACATCTTCTGTAAACTATCAAGAGTGCTTTGAAAGTGTTAGTGTCTCTTGAGAGTATGTATAATTGTTGCTGTGAGCTGCTGCACTGGTGCAGTGAGCTAAAAAGAGGTGTAACTCCTGCAGAAGGAAATCTGCAAGGTATTTTTGAGTCTGTACTTTCTGCAGAAGAAGCTGCAGTAGGTGTGAAGCCTTGAGAGGTTGCAGAAGAAGCCTATAAGAACCTGCAGAGGCTGAGCAAAGAATACTGGTGATTAGAGCCTGACGAGGCTGCAGAATAATACTTGGAAAAGAGCCTGAGGAGGCTGTGGGAGCAAAGAATACCTTGTAATCATAATTGATTAGTGGAAAATCCTACTAAGGTAGGTATTGGATGTAGCCCAAGGATTGTGAGGGTGAACCAGTATAAAAATCATCTGTGCAATGTCTCTTACCCTTACTCTCTTTAATTTTCTGCACATACATCTATTGCTTGGTTAGTTATTGTTCATACTTTGATCATTTAGCAAGTTGTAAACCATATTTTGATAAACTTGTTTTTAAACTGATATTTTCACATAAATCACATCCATATCAGTTAAAATACTGATATGGAAAGTTTCATTACATTATGAAACTGTTTAGTGCTCCAAAAGAACATTTCTTGAAAGATGTTCATTGTTCAACATTGGAACTTGGGGTTCAAACTACCAGATTTTGATAAACCTATTTTCGAACTAATATTTTTACATAAATCACATCCATATCAGTTCAAATACTGATCTGGAAAGTTTCATTAAATTATGAAACTGTTTGGTGCTTCAGAAGCACATTTCTTGAAATCTGTCCATTGTTCAACATTGAAACTTAGGGTTCAAACTACCAGATCTTTATAAACTTGTTTTTAATCAGATCTAACTTGATATTCTAATTGTTTACTGTTTAAATATCTGATCTAGAAAGTTTTATCAAGTTTCAAGTTCATTTGATGCTTCAGAAGAAACATATATAAGATTTCGTTGTGTAACTTGATTTTAAAATATCAGATTGATATAAACTTTCTTCTGAACAGATTTTCTCATATAAACTTATTAGTTATTGGCTAAATAACTATTCTAGAAAGTTTTATTAAAGTACAAAATCATTTGACCCTCCAGAAGAAAGGTTTAAAGTGACAGATTCATTGTTTTGCTTCTGCATAATTGCATAAACATTATATTATTCTTCTGAACCTTATTCTGAGTTGTAACTACATTAAATACATTAAATGGAAGAATAAAATTTGATGATTTTAGTCCTTACGATATTGCTTGCCTTTAATAAGATAGTTTCAATCAACTTAGTTGGCATTATACACTAACCACTATCTTCTAGAAGCAACTTCTGATAGCCAAGGTATTCCTTGAGCAAAGATTAGTAAGTTTTTCAAAGTACTTGCAGGTTGGACTAAAAGTTTTCAAGGGTCACAATTCAACCCCCTTCTTGTGACTCTATTATTTACTTCAATTGGTATCAGAGCTCAGCCTCTATGGGTTGAGCACACTTAACCGTGTGAGAGGAAAAGATTCAGGAAGAAGTAATGGCCAACCAAGAAGCTTACTCCAAAAGTATTGATGCAGAATATTGAAAAAAATTGAACAACTTCAAAAAGGAGCCAATGATGCTAGAAATTGATACAACTCTACATGTGGCTCAAATGGACCTTAAGGTATGTACTGCTAAACTTGAACATTATCCTCCCTATGATGAGAAAGATTTTGCTTATGATGAATTGAATGATGGTTTGATAAACCTTGAAAAAAGAGTATGGAATGGTTTAAAAAAGGGGTCTTTTCTATTGAAACTTTGAAAGTTGAATATGATTTTCTTGAAGAAGATACATTTGTAATTTGTGAAACCTCAACTATCTTCTACAATCATTTTAATCTTGAAAATGAAGTTGAAAACTGATTTTCAACATTTTCCAAAACTGAAGTATCTACTTGCTCTAATTCCATGTTTTGTCAATAATAGGAAAATTGTTATTTTACATGGAAAACTAAGTAAGGTTTATGGCAAACAGATTTCAGAATCTCATCCCAATACCATGTCCATGTTTTTCAAAATGATCTTCAAATGATCAAGACATCATTCAGACTCATTATCTATAATTATTGTGAACATCATGGTCATATCTCTTATTTGTGCAATTTTAGAAGAAATATTTATATGAAGGATAAGATGGTATGGGTTGCTAAATCTCCTAAGAGTTCAACCACTAACACTCAAGGACCCAAGATGAAATGGTTACCAAAATGTCTCCTTAGTAATTTTGTTATGCAAAAAAATCCTCAAGAAGATAGGACCATTGGCTAAAGGAAAAACTTCCAAGGCTTAAATGAACATATTCCGTCCAAAGAAGGAACATATCTATAGCCAATGCTTCTCAAATGATTAGTGTGAAATCTCCAAGTTTCATGACTTTTAGAATGAAGCAATAGGTAAGAAAAAGTACAGTTCAATTGACCAAGAATAAGTTATCAAAGATTTCTATCCCCAATGCATATTCGTAGTGTCAATGAATTTGAAGCACATTCCTAATAGGTTTATGCTAAGGTCTTGGGTGCTTGGTAATTGAATGATTATCATTGATTGACATTTATATGAACATTCTGTTCTAATCATTTTATTAGTCTTAAACATGAAAAGAAAATGATTAGAAGATCGAAAGTAATGTGCCAGTACTGTTAGTTTAAAATTCTGATATAGCTACTTTTAAATGAACATAACTTGGCCTACAGAAGTCTGTTTTAGGTGAAACCAATTTTGTTTGAAAGATTATTGATGGTAGTATCAAACTAAAAAATATGAGAATTTTAACTTAATCACAAAAGTCCCAGTAAAAGTTTGAATACAGTTGTTCTGTAATAGGTTCTAATATAAACTAGTCAACTTCAACAGATCATAACTTGAGCTACAGGAATGTTTTTTCAATGAAACCAATTTTATTTGAAAGCTTATTCATGTTAGTATTAAACTAGAAAGTTTGAGAATTTTATCACAACCTCAAGAGTCCCAGTAAATTCGACTGAATATAGCTGTTCTGCTATAAATTCTGACATAAAGCAGTCCACTTCATCAGATCATAACTTGAGCTACAAGAATGATATTTGAGTGAAACAAATTTCATTGGGAAACTGATTCATATTAATTTTAGACTGGAAATTTTCAGATTTTTTGAACATCTAAATAATTCCCAGTAAGTCATTAAAGTAGGTTGTTCTGTTATATGATCATATTTGAGCCTACTATTTTTGGATGTTTATAACTTGAGCAAGGAAAATCTTTTTCAAGTGAAACCAGTTAGATTTGAAAGATAATACTTAATAGTTTAATCCCATTAAGTATCTAAGATTTTGGTTGCATGGATTTGTATCAATGCATAAAAAACAGAACTGTCCCATTCTGCACTCTGTGATAAATCAGTCAATTTAAATGCATCATATCCTGGGATAGGAAAATCCAAATTGAATGATCTTTGTCTTGTTAGAAAGCTTGAGATATCTAGTTTATTATGGTGAAATCTCATTTCTGTGTGAATTGAAAATAATTCACAAATGCAGTTTGAAGTGTAGAAGTCAATGATATTTTTCTAATCTAATGCAGTAACTTGGAATTAGAATATCTTTGGATGTACTAATCCATATGAGATGATTTTTGTGGCCTTAGAATGATTGAATGATTCTTTTTATTGTGATAAATGATCATCTCTTAGTTTAAAAGTCCTTTAGAGATTGGACTTTGAGAAACTTCTCAAGTCTCTAATATGTTTTACTCTCAACCACAAAGGATGATTCTTTAGAAGCTTCTGCAAGAAGGTCCAAACTGAAAAATGATCCAACATTGCATCTGTGAGTTGTGATCATGAAAGGGAGTTTAAAAACTCCTTATTCAAAGCCTTCTTTGGTGAGAATAACATTTCTCACAGCCTTTCATGCCCAAGAACTCCATAACAGAATGAAGTTGTGAAAAGAAGGAATAGGACACTACGAGAAATGGCTAGAACCACTTTAAGTGACTCTAGTGTTTGGGATGAAGTTGTAAGCATTTCATGCTATACTTTGAATATAGTCACTATTAGAAGCACGTGAAACAAGACTTTATATAAATTGTGGAAATCTACAAATCTAAACATTTCATACTTGCATACATTGTATATTGGTAAGTTTGATTCAAATAAGGCTATCTATCTTGGATATTCTCTAACTTCAAAAAGCCTATAGAAATCAAACTAATTGAGGAAAGTATACATGTTGTTTTTCATTGAATCTAATGCTTCTCTTGAGAAAGAAAGAACTACAGGTTTAGAAGATGAAATAGAAAAACCAAATCTAAACAAGAAGGACAAATCTGACTTCAGAAGAAAAAGTCAGGAATCGGAAGAAGGATCAGAAGCTTATCAGAAGAAGGATCAAGAGTTGATAAGAAGAAGGATCAGAAACATAAGGATGCAAATTCTGATTCTAATATATAAAAACAGAATGATGAATATTCAACAAGCTTCAAATGATCCATCCATACCTAGGACCTGAAAAGTAGAGAATGCTCACCCTTATGATCATGAAGATACATTAGAAGAACAAAGTATTTCCTCCTTCTCAAAATCAATCCATCATTGGAACAAGATGAGGTTTCAAAACCAAGATGGATGAGAAAGGTAAAATGATTAGAAAAAAAGAAAGAAAGAAAGAAGATGATGAAATCTCCAAGAGAAGTCTACAAAGGATCTTCTCATAAGATTCAAAATGGATGGATCCAAGCCAATGACAACTCCAATGCACCCATCCACTTTGCTTGATAAAGACAAATGTGGTAAGTTTGTTTCTAAAAAGGAATACAGAGGTATGATTGCTTCCTTATTGTATTCAAATAGGCAAGTAGGCAAGCTATTGCATTTTCAATTGGATTATGTGCAAGGTTTCTATCTTCTCCTAAAAGAGTTTCATGTCATATCTGTGAAGAGAATATTTAGATTCTGTGTTTGAGCTACTAATCTTGGCTTTTGGTACAAGAAAGGAACAAGTTTTGATCTTGTAGGATTCTATGATGATGATTTTGCTGGAGTTAGGATTAAGAGAAAAAGCACAAATGGTGAATGTCAATTTCTTGATGAATCTCTCATATCATGGATGTGTAGCAAGCAAAATACTATTGTCCTATCCACTGTAGAAGCAAGATATATATCAGTAGTAAGATTATTCACAAATGTTGGGGATTAAACATTAAATGAAGGATTACTCCCTGAGGTACACTAAAATCCGAATCTTATGTGATGATGAAAGTTCTATGAACCTATTTATCAATCTCATGCATCACTTTAGATCAAAACATATTGATATCAAGTATTATCTTATTAGAGATCATGGTCATAAGCATGACATTGAACTTAAATATATTGAGACAAAGTCTTAACTTGCTGATATCTTTTCAAAACATCTTCTAGAAGAAAGATTAAGCTTCATTAAAGATCAAATGCATATGTGTGTGATTAATTGATTGATATATTATGTGTTCTAAGTTTAACATGAACCTTCTTTACCTAATCTATAACACTTAGAAGGTGAATTTCCCCATCCAGAAGCAAAAATCATGCTTCTGAAGAGTTAGAAAAGAGTGATGGAATTATTTTTATAGGTGTTTGATATTCTCACATTCTTCAATGCCTAGGAGGGAGTTGTTGCCTTCATTTTTAATCACTAAAAATAGGAACTATAACGCAAAGTGAAAGATAGTCTACCTCCCTCATAAATTCAATTTTCTTTCACAACACTCTTTGTTTTTGCCAATCCCATTTTTCTATATATCATTCCTATTATTTTCATGAGGATCAAAGCTATAGGAAGAAAGGGCATAAAATCTGTAGCTACTCATATTCATCAAAGTTTACCAATTAGAGTTGTCCTTGTTACAACTGTTCCGGTAACAAAATCTCATCCACCTACTAGAACTCCTAAACCACTCATAAGAGAAGATTGGGGTGTAGATGTCCTCTTAGAAAGACTAGGATGGCTTAAATTCTTTAAAATTTAGGAGCCTATGTATCCAAGATTAGTGAAAGCATTTTTGCTACAACTTCTAAGTTTAGGAGTAATGATCAATATCTTATGAAGGATATCAAGGGATACTCAATGTTACTCACCCATGGGTATATTCATGAATATGTACATGTCTTCCATATGACATGTTTCTTACCAAGCCTTTTAGGTTTCACAAAATATCCTCTTGATGATGTAGAATCTGTAGCAAGTGCTTCTCATGGGGTGATAAAGTAAAAAAAGAAAAAGAAAGAGGTTACATTGGAAAAAGATAGAGCCTCCATAGGCAAACTTTGGAACTAATATGGTAAACCAGTTCCATACCTCTTCTATTCTTATGTCCCATCATCTTATGATAAAAGTCCAAGCCCCTATTCTTGATGATTTGGATAAAGGGATCTTGCCTTCAACAGAAGGAAGGTGGAAAGATCAAAGACAACATTTAACATCATAACATGTGTCCAGAAGCATGTTACATAGAGCTTTCATGTCAAAAGTGATTAAACGAGTTCAAGAAGTAGCTTCTTAGCTTCAAGAAGGTCAAGACAGTTCATCTAAGATCCCATGAGTATTAAAATGAGTTGTATCAAGCTTTAGAAGCAAAGTTGAAGCTTTGGAAGGATCATTCAAGACCACTAGAAGCATGAGAAGAAGCTTTTCATGAAACCGGACACCTTCTGAATATGAAAGATCACTTAAGCAATTCAAGCATAGTCATTCCAAGTGTTGCTGATGCAAACAAAGCAATTGGAGAAGATCAATATCACTAAAAATACAGTTTTGTCCTTAGAAGCAAAACTTACAGTTTCTGCAGAAGCATCAAATTCTTATTTCAAGTTGCAAACACGTTCAAAGTATCTTTAGAAGCATTGAACAAGTTCCCACACTCCTCAAGATATTATCCTTGAATATTTCAAGTTGAAGAACACTCAAAGGAGCTTCCATAAGCATAATTACTTCTCTCACAATGCAAATAAAGAAAGGATAAAAGATTGGAAGCTTTACAAGCATATTTGAAGAAGAAACAGAATTTCTGCACATTTCTAGAAGATGCAGTTTGCTTCAGAAAAGAATTTTGCAGAAAAAATGTGTTGTCAGCTATATTGCAAAAGAAGCATAATTCATTAAATTCTGATTTCATCATTTTTAGAGGTGCAGCTGGGTCAAATATATATTGAAAAAATTATGCTAAGTAAATCATGGCCTAAGGTGTGCTCCCAGAAGAAATGGCTGCAGAATTCACAAGATTTCATGTCTGTAGAAGATAGGTCCTAAGAAGGTGCAGCCAGTCAAACTTGACAGCTGTGTGTGCAGAATACAGTTGTTACATGATAGAGACAGGACAAGGAACACAACTGTAGGTCCAGGGAGTTCTCCAACGGCTATTTCCTCCACGTTCCTATAAATAGAGGAGCTCCCTTCATGTTTCAACACACCTCTCTCCAGAAGAAGTATCCGAGCATAGATTTACAAATCTGTCTTCTGGAGACTTTCTCTCTCTTCACATTTTCTGAGATTCTGCTCTAAAAAGTTTAGAAAGAGAGAGATGGCTCAACCTTTTGCTGTTGTGCTTAATTTGTAGTAGTTTTGTGCCTGTTTTTTATATTCTCAGCACATACATCTTCTGTAAACTCTCAAGAGTGCTTTGAGAATGTATAATTGTTTCTGTGAGCTGCTGCACTGGAGCAATGAGCTAAAAAGAGGTGTAACTCCTGCAGAAGGAAATCTGCAAGGTATTTTTGAGTCTGTACTTTCTGCAGAAGAAGCTACAGTAGGTGCGAAGCCTTGAGAGGCTGCAGAAGAAGCCTATAAGAGCTTGCAGAGGCTGAGCAAAGAATACTGGTGATTAGAGCCTGAAGAGGTTGCAGAATAATACTTGGAAAAGAGCCTGAAGAGGCTGTGGGAGCAAAGAATACCTTGTAATCATAATTGATTAGTGGAAAATCCTACTGAGGTAGGTACTGGATGTAGCCCAAGGATTGTGAGGGTGAACCAGTATAAAAATCATCTGTGCAATGTCTCTTACCCTTACTCTCTTTAATTTTCTGCACATACATCTATTGCTTGGTTAGTTATTATTCATACTTTGATCATTGAGCAAGTTGTAAACCATATTTTGATAAACTTGTTTTTAAACTGATATTTTCAAATAAATCACATCCATATCAGTTAAAATACTGATATGGAAAGTTTCATTACATTATGAAACTGTTTGGTGCTCCGAAAGCACATTTCTTAAAAGATGTTCATTGTTCAACATTGGAACTTGGGGTTCAAACTACCAGATTTTGATAAACCTATTTTTGAACTAATATTTTCACATAAATCACATCCATATCAGTTCAAATACTGATCTGGAAAGTTTCATTAAATTATGAAACTGTTTGGTGCTTCAGAAGCACATTTCTTGAAATCTGTCCATTGTTCAACATTGAAACTTAGGGTTCAAACTACCAGATCTTTATAAACTTGTTTTTAATCAGATCTAACTTGATATTCTAATTGTTTACTGCTTAAATATCTGATCTGGAAAGTTTCATCAAGTTTCAAGTTCATTTGATGCTTCAGAAGAAACATATATCAGATTTCGTTGTGTAACTTGATTTTAAAATATCAGATTGACATAAACTTTCTTCTGAACATACTTTCTCATATAAACTTATTAGTTATTGGCTAAATAACTATTCTGGAAAGTTTTATTAAAGTACAAAATCATTTGACCCTCAAGAAGAGAGGTTTAAAGTGACAGATTCATTGTTTTGCTTCTGCATAACTGCATAAACATTATATTATTCTTCCGAACCTTATTTTGAGTTGTAACTACATTAAATACATTAAATGGAAGAATAAAATTGGATGATATTAGTCCTTATGATATTGCTTGCCTTTAAGAAGATAGTTTCAATCAACTTAGTTGGCATTATACACTAACCACTATCTTCTAGAAGCAACTTCTGATAGCCAAGGTATTCCTTGAGCAAATATCAGTAAGTTTTTCAAAGTACTTGCAAGTTGGACCAAAAGTTTTCAAGGGTCACAATTCAACCCCCCTTCTTGTGACTATATGATTTACTTTAAGATGGAATTTTAAGTGTTATTTTTAAGAGAAAACTTCGAATCACAACTATGGAAGGAAATTTGAAAACAAGCATTCATTCGAAATTGGGGTTAGCTAAAGGCCAAGGGTTATTCGAAAAGTAAAAGAGCATATTGTTATTGCTTGAACTACAAAGGATTCTTTTCGAATTACAAAAGAAAGGATAAAAATACAAGTAGAAAGACTATTCCTAAGTAAAAGTCTTCATCTCTGGTCCTTTCGATAGAATAGTAACCAATTCTCCTATTCTCCTCAACTGGGGGCATCAACAGGTCATCAACAAAAAGACAAATATCCCCCACAGTCTAAAAAGGAGGTGATTTCTTCTCAATCGTGGTCTTCGAAAAATCTTCAACAAATACACAAACATCTTCACTGGTTGTTTTCCCCTTCCTCATCTTCCTCCTACCTTAGCTCGGATGCTAAACTAGGATATGGAAGATGTTAGAAGTGTCTCAAAGGACATAGACACTCCTAACTGAAGGAGAAATCAAGAGCATAATTAGGGAAGAATACCTAATAAATGCCCTATTTTAGCTATAACGTTCGACCCAAAGGATCATCAGGAACGGTTAGAAAAACTTCTAACATTGGCCATTACGTCGACCTAATCGAAACCATGAAATGATTCAAGATTAGGTCGAACATAATATCCAATATCAGAAACTTCTCTATATTCGAAATATAGGGAAAAGGATAGAAAGAGAGGTTTCTCTCGAAAAATTTATTCGAGAAAGAAGGAAAGAAAGGAAATCGAACTTCTACAAAGATGAAAGGAAAGGAGAAAGAAATGGAGATTTTGCTGTGAGAAGGATGAAGAAAGAATGAAGGGGGTAACTTCATTTTATAATGAGTAACCATGGATGGTGAAAATTAATGCACAAAGTAAATGGCCCAATAACTTAAGAGAAGTGAAACGTAAGGTGATTGGACCTTTGTGAATGCAGAAACGTATAGGGTATGAGTAGAAACAAGAATGAAAAACATGAGTAAAAAGATGGCCTATAATAGTCTGCCACGTGGTAGATGTTAAAGAAGAGGCATAGAACGTTTAAATTATGAGTATATCAGGGGTAAAATTTTGAATTTGAGAAAGAGGTGATTTTAAATAAAGACATAATGAAAATTTGAAGATCTGAAGGCATGAGAAAAGCTATCTGTTTTCGAGTAAACTCCAAGAATATAAAGAGGTAAAAAAATTCGAGCAGGAAGACTTCGAGTAAAAGCTTTACACTTGGCTTTTTGATGAAGAAGATTTTTGAAGACAAGATTTGTAACGTCCTAATTCCTAAATCCAAGAATAATGTCTGTTGGGAGCATATTCCTGAATTTCCGAAATTATTTCGCGCATTATGAATGTCGGTCAATAGATAAAGTCTCTTAGGTAGTCTAACAATTACTTAATCATAATATAGTTACATGCATACAGTCATAAGTACATCCTCAGTAGTTCAAATACAAAGTATTAAATCTCTATAGGCATGATGGGATACTATCGCGTACATGTGTCTTGGGATACTAAAACATCCCCCTGGGTATCACATGTACTCGAATATCCCGTCAAAAGAATACATCACCAATGCCTATACAAAAGAAATCTAAGTTCATCAAGTACTTAGGCCGACATGGCCTCAAAACAGGTCTTGTAACTTCAATACAAGAGATGATGCAGAAGATAAACCATTTATCTTCTGCACCTCATTTTCGACCAATGCCACCCGCAGAGCAAACCGAGGATGGTGAGGAATTAGATACAATATCTAGCTCAGAGTCAGAGTGAAAAATCTAGCTAGTGTTAGATATTGAAGTACATGCTAGGCTTTTTGTGATATATTTGTAATTATGTAGTGTTTGCCTTTTGTGTTAGTTATGTTAGACTTGTTTCATGTTGGGAATGTAATATCCATATTTTGATGGTTTTAATATTTGGTGATATGATGTGAAGCATTTGAAGGATCCAAAAACTCAAAAAGAATTGTTGTTGATGATGCCTCTAAGGTAATTGTCACAAGGATGATGACATATTCTTCACAACTACTAATTTATACTTTTTTACCTTGGACAAGGTATAAATCTAAAGTTTGCTTCTTTTTTTCTGAATACAGGTACATTAATGGCCACTTTTTTGTCTAGAGTTATGTGGAGAGACCATTCTCCAACCTTCAATATATGGTATGTTAAGGAATTGTTTTACTTAAACCTCAACCTAATGGAACATGCATCATTTAGATATTAGCTTGTTTCAGTTGAATTGAGTGCATTGTTGTGTCAAATGAAACTAATTTGGTATCTTACTATTGTGGCATGTTGTACTTAATCAGGGAGTTAATAGGGAAAAAGAATATATATATATATAAGGTCATTTTAAAAGAAGACATTCTTCTGGATGTTGAAAGGTAATTTTTTATTCCACCCTATGTTTGTATTAAACCAGACCCATGGAATTCATGGTCGTATACTCCTTAGTCAATTCTGCATATGAAATGTTTTATTTATTATTTTGGTGTAGAATAAATGCTTTGAAATGTGCTTATTTGAAAGAAAATCATGCATAATCTTGCTTTGCTTTTAATTTATTTCTTATATGTTACTATTGTTGGATTTATATTCTTTTGGTACAATGAAGGAATTGGGTGATGTAGTTTCCTTTTTTTTTGCCTTGTCATTTAGCTGTTGGTGAACAATATGTGAGGTCTTTTATTTTTTAAAATAGTTATTAACATAGAAAGCCCATATTTACTTATTTAGTTTCCTTATATCAATGATTTCATGTATCTTAGTTGCTCTTCATGTATGATTTTAGGTTCCAAAATTTTATCAAATAGACATAATTTTTTCTTTGTATGTGAATACAAAGATAATTTTAAATTGTCAAATGGGGCGCATTGTACTTTAATAGAATTATGTATAATATGTTGCCTATTATTTATAGTTTGCAATGAACCTAATTAATTTTACATTTTATGTTGAATGGTTTCAAACTAATATTGGTAGGGAAAGATAACATATTGCCTTTTCATCAAATTAATTTTAGTAGTCTATATGTTTACTTGAAATCATAAGTTTGTGAAGCTGAAACTTTCTCACTTCATAAAATTGGTAACATTACCAACAAATTTTAAGCCTCTCTTGAGCTATGGTTTCCATAAGTATTATTAGTATGAGTACATTACATATTTATCTACAACATGTTGTCACTCTTGAATTTGTGACTTTGTCTATATATATATACTAGCTCAAAATTAGTATAGTATGCATGGCCTAGGCATTGGTATATCATGACAATACATGTTGATTTGCATAACTTTAGAAGAAAATTAGTCAACTTAATTAGTAGTTGATACATAGAATATATTTTGAGTAATATAAATTTTTGAATTTCCATTTAAATTTACAGCCTTATAAGAGTCATAATTAATTTCTTGATTGTTTTTATACTGTAATTAATTTAAAACAAAAAGTTCAATTTCCCTACTGCAAGGAATTAAAATTTTGCAATTTGTTTGCAAGTGCAGGTACAAAAGAGTTAACATGCATATCACAACAAGGTAGACGTCACCTAATTCAAGTTAGGCTTCAGGAGCCTGCCTCTAGTTCAGAATTTTGTGTTGTTGTTATAATGTCTGCTTTCACCATACGGCTCTAGTGTAGTATATTTACACATTATTACTACAAAACTAAGTATGTGTCTAGACTAAGATTGTGTTTTGGCAAAAGATCTTTACTATAAATTATTTATGATAAAATATGTATTAATTTTGATATTAATGGGGCATTTTTTTATGATATTTTACTAACATTTTGATGGTATTATATCTCACTAAAAGTAAATAAATAAAATAAAATCGGTCATTAAATCGGTTACTACAAGGGTTAACATATTGGTGGCTAAAGCCTTGAAATCGGCAGCTAAACCTGTAAACCCAATGAGAAATTAGTCTTTAAATTCGGTCACTAAATCAGTTTCTAAAATATATACTAAATTAGTCTTTAAAATAGGTCTCTAAATCGGCTTCTAAATTTGGTCACTAAATCAGTCGCTAAATTTTCTGTAAAACAGTGGCAAAATCAGTCTCTAAAATCGGTCTGAAAATCAGTCTCTAAAATCAGTTGCTAAATCAGTCTCTAAAATCAGTCGCTAAATAGGTCGTTAAATCAGCCTCTAAAGTTTCAGTCTCTAAACTCGATCTCAAAATTCATCTCTAAATTTTCAGTCTCTAAATCAGACTCTAAAATCAGTCGCTAAATCAACCTCTAAAGTTTCAGTCTCTAAATTCGAACTCAAAATGAAAATTGCCTCTAAGATCTGTCTCTAAATCGGTCTCTAAATTTTCAGTCTCTAAAATCAATCTCTAAAATCAATCTCTAAATTGGTGGCTAACTTTTCAGTTGCTAATTCAGTCACTACAATTTAACAACCAGAGGTTTAGCGACTACCAGTTTTCAATATCTAAATCGGTCGCTAAAAAATTTAGATACTGATATTTTCATATTAGAGACCGAAAAATTGGTCGCTAATGGACGAAATTCTAGAAGTGAGTCAAGCTCCAGGGTGGAGGGTGTGGCGAGACTAACTCCCAGTGAGAGTGGTCATGCATACAGTGTGGGCAAACAGGAAAATAAGGAATGCACAACGAAATACATATTCATATACACATATACATAACATTATTCCTCAACCAACATCACCAATCACATAACAATATCAATACAAGCCTTTTAGTGATTTACCCATCACCATGGGGTCTTTTCTCTTATAACCTTTGGCTAGAACTGAGCTCAGTCTGTACAATGAACGTCTTCCCTGTATCCTTTTCCTCCTGTCTTAATTATCAATCAAGGGTAACTTTTACTCTTACATATTTCCTCAAGGCTCAAAAGCCCAAAATTCCTCTCATACCAAGGTATGCAAAATGTTCATAATGTAAGAGTCATTCAACTTTCATACACATATCCCTAATCATATATTATGTAGTTTCAAGACTATTAAATTAAATAATGCAAGTTCCTAAAGCCCTAGTGCCAAAGATTGGGGTTTACACCTTTCAATCAATCCTCAAGCATCACCACACATTTTTATTCTTCAAACATAAAAAGGAAACATGTACACATCAAGAATCAAGAAAGGGGAGAGAGAATAGGGTTCATACAAGAGAAACACATACAATGTAGTGAGTGGTTGAACCACACACACCTCAAAGATCAGCCAAGAGAATGATTGAAAGGGATGAAGGGGTAGGAGACTTGGTGGTTGATAAATCTTCTTCTTCTTCTACTAGGAAATCCCCAAGCTTCTCTTCCTCTCTCTAACCTCTCTCTAGAATTGGGAAAAACACAATAAATGCCCCTCATAATGGGTTTTTAAAAAATTGATTTGTGCATTCTCGCTCAAGCGAGAATTTCTCGCTTGAGTGAGCGAAGTAAAGAAATGCTATTTTCGGGTTCTCTCTTGAGCGAGAATGCTCCAGAGAGAACCCCCTCTCTAGATGATTCTCGCTTGAGCGAGACCCTTCTAGCTCAAGCGAAAATCTTCCAAAGAGCACACTCAACTTCCCCCGTTTCTCGCTTGAGCGAGAACCTCCTCACTCAAGCGAAAATAGCATAAACCAAAATTCTCATTTTTACCGGTTTTCTCGCTCAAGCGAGCCCATCCTCGCTTAAGCGAGAATGCTCAGAAATGAAAATTCTAAGTTTTCATCAAGATTTCTCCACTATTCTTTACATTCTTTTTCTAGTTCATTTTAATCAAAACACTGTTCTATACTCACTTCTTATTGAAATTGATTTATGAAAATTGGGATGTTACAAGATTCGAAGACTCAGTGAAAGTAGCAGGCACGTGGAAGACATCTGATGGAATAAAGACACCTCTTCGGCCAAAGATTAGGCAGTTAGGATTTTGTTATATGTGTCTGTTGTAAATTAGTTTACCGTTAAAGGTATAAGTCTATAAATAGGGCAAATTAGCAAGTCATAGGGACGAAAACATTTTCACTCTGCTTACTTAGATTTCACTCAAAAAAAGCATATTGTCTACACTTATTTACCGACTACTTGCTATCCCGAGAAGATTCTAAAAGTATGTCAGTCTGAGATTCATCAATTTTTATTGTTCACTATTAAATTTCCAATTTATTTATTTAATTTACTGTTAAATTAGTTTTCTTTTCCAATTTTTACTTCTTTGCACACTTAAATTTATAGAATCTACCCAGAGAACTTGATTCCAGTCCCAGATTGATTCATAAGAATCTTTTACTTCAAAACACCACAAACAAATTGGCACGCCTAGTGGGACAATTTCTCTGGTCTAATATATCATGTGCATGCGATTGAGAAGTGGTAGGATTTTAATAGAAATGGTCAATAATACTAACAACTCTAGGAATGCCAAAAATGGCAGTGATAATGGGAATGAAAGCCCTGGAAGTCCCAGAAACGCTTATTTTATTAATGAAATGAATAGTGACCATAATGGTAATGTTAGTACCAATAGAAATCAGACAAATACTGAAACATTACCACAAATGACTAACCCAGTGGTTAGTCAGATGAATGGAATTCCAGTAACACTTCCTGTTAATCAAAATCGAGAGTCTAGTCAACAACACCTAGTTTATGGAATGCCATATGGATTCCTGACAAATATGGGTACTACCCCTTCGACATTTTCTAATGTTATTACAATAACAACCCCTTTGGGAAGAGGGACTGCTGCAGGATTCAATACAAAATCTAAGTCAAATTTAGGCATGCCTTTACAAAATGTGGGAGGAAGTTCTTCTACATCTATTACTAATACAACTTTAAACTCAATTAGGCAACAAATGGATGAAACCAATCATGAGATGGTCAATATGCTTGCCCAACAAATGACCACAGTCATGAATCCCTTAGTTGAATCTACAAATTTAAACTATCATGTTCTTGCCAGACAAATGGCACGAATTACAGATGTCTTTGGGGCTGCTGATGATCCCATTGTTCATCAAATTGCAAATCTGGGAAGACAAGCCCAGAATCCTCAAAAAGAGGTAATTGCAAACTAAGGGAATGAAATCCCAATTTAAAATGATGCAAACCCAAACCAGATTCAAAATCAAAATCAGAATGGTGCTCCATTGGTAGTGGTGAATCGAAACCAAAATGTTGATAATGTTTTAGAAAGAATTAGACTAAACAATTTAAGGGCATCAAAACATAGCCAATTTAGTCGAACAGGCTTTGAATCATTTTTGTGTTAATGTTTTAGCTAAGTATGGGGTATAACTTTTTTAAATAAGCTCTCTATTCTAAGAAATGCTCCTCATGCTCTAGGGAGGCTTGTAACTATTATATTAGGCCCCATTCGGCCCCTTAGGTATTTCTTTTGTGAGAGTATAGTTGCTCTTTATTTTCATTATGTAATAAAAAAATATATTTATATTTTAAATCGATATTTTTTATTGATAATTTAAACATTTTAAAAATGGATAAACCACAACTTTCGTCATTGAAGTATCATTCCCTCTCCTACTTGGTCCTTAAAGTAAACAAAAATAAAAGTTAATTCTCGAACTTTCAAATATCTATCACATTAGTCCTCCAAAAGAGATCAATGTGATGGGATAATGTGAAAGTTGGAGGACTATTGTGATGAATATTTAAAAGTTCGAGGACTACTTTTACAATTAATTTAATTTAAAGACTAATTAAAAAAGAGATAATTGTTCCCGAAGGGTTTATTCTTTAAAAATACTTAAACTTAGACCCACGAATAATTAATTCAATAGTCAATAAATACATCCTAGTGTAGAGTAATGGAATATAGTTATGACTAAGATATGTCTTAGATTCGCCTGACAAGGAAGATATAAATGAGGGCACAATTCCACATGATAACACAGCAACTTCGCACTCTCAATCAAGTTGCTATCTAACTCGATCAAATGGTGGGGCAATTCGTCACAGCAGGGGCATTTAAATTCTTCGTTTTGATTTGTTTGTTCATGCCATAGTGCCACCATTCTTAACCGAAGGACTGACCTGCTCTATTGCGGTCAGATTGGGTTGGACCCAACCCATCACAGGTTATTGACTTATATATAGTGATTGTAGCGTAACACTCCTTTTGTCTGAGAATGTTCTAATCTAAGCGACTAGCTAGCATGGAATAACAGGTTAAAACAAGAAGTCATTTGTTTGAGGAAAACCGTGTGTTGACTTATGATGGTGACAATTGTTTAATTATTGAAGGAAGCTTCATTTGATGTGATATATAGTTTTTTATAATGCTAAAAAATAAAATTAAATTAAAGAATGATAATTTTTTCATTCTTTAGTATTTTTTTTTATTGAGTGTGTGAATTAGTTGACATGAACTATTTTAACTTAATCTGTGGTCTCAAATTCGAACTTTAGGTATATAAGGAGAATTGTCTCACGTGAAAAAGACAAGTGATCTTGCATTATATAATGTCATTTTTTATTTGAGACTCGAAATTTAAAAGACACATTAGTGTTAAATTAGATAAACCCACTTACACTTTATTATGTGGAAGAATTGATGAGGAATGAAGTAAGAGAGAAGAGAAAAAAAAACAAAAACAATAAATTTTTAGATTGTTTTGACGAAGAGAAATAAGAAATAAAATAAAGAGAAAAAATAAATAAATTTTCTCTTCATTTATTTGGTTGGATAAAAGAAGTGAAAAAATTAAATTTTTATATAATGACATTTATCCCGTGTGAAGAATAATATATCAAAAGAATTCTTTATTCAATTTATTTTTATTTTATTTTATTATTTTTAAGGTATATATTAATAAAAGAGATTACTAATGTTATGGAAATATATTTTATTTTTTTACTAAATGTTGACTTTCATAAAACAGGCATTCAACTAGGGATGTTCGCGGATTGAATTGGATTGGTTTTGAAGGAAAAATCATCCAATCCGATCATTTCGGTTTTGCTATTTAGTCATCCAATCAATTTTTATTTTTCATCAAATCCAATCCAATCCAATCCAATTTTAATCGGTTTGGATTGGATTGGATTTCGGTTTTCATAGAAACAAAAAATATATTATTTAAGTTAATTTATAGTAAAATAAAAAAACACCCTACTGCTCCAAAACAAAAAAACTAGTACTCATGTCAACCTTACAAAGCAAATAAATGGATACAAATTATCTAAATGGAAGACTTTATATGCTTTCAAAAAATCAAGCAATTACCAAAGCTATAAAATAGCCTAATAGAACAACCTGTTGCATCCAATACCAATTGGGACAATCCCCAAAGGTGAACAAAATACTACTAACTCATAAACATGATACAAACTCCAAACACATTAACACAACATCTGAATAACTCAACAAATAATCAAATACAATCTTAAAATGTATTAAAGAAAAACAATAACAGTACATGTACAACTCCTCATTAACTTCAATAGAAAAATCACATTCTTTCTCCTCCAAAGTTCCATGAAACACCTTGCAAAATCTTCATTGTACCCCTCAAACCAGCATGGTGAGAGTTCCCTCGGTCAAGTGAGCGCAAATGGGATAAATGTTGTTTTGTCTTTGAGTTCATTTTGATATGATTATATCTTGAATAAACACCCATGATACTCAAGTACTAATATCCTAATGCACCATCAACAAGTTGGTCAACACTTGGAAGGGGATATGAATCTTTCAGACATGTTTTATTCAAGTCCGTAAAGAATCCTACTTCTAAAAGCTTCTTTGATTCCTCTATAGTTGCTTTCCTTCTTTCCTCTCTAAGCTTTCGCTTCTTCTGTGCCATGAGTCTCGCTTTGGGATCAATCATCAATTTATGACAAACAAAGTCGAGATCAATCATCATATTTGAGGACATGTCCTGGCAAAAAATTTTGCATTCCTTTACAAAAGTTGAATCAACTGTTTATCCACATAGGGACTAAGCTTTGTACTTAGCATTATAGTCTGATTAGGTCGAAGGCCAATTTGTACTTGTTTAAACTCTTCTGTTGGTTTTGTCTCTTTTATGGGAAGTATTCTCTGGTATTTAATTCACCTGAATTGATCCCTAACTGATATTTGCCTCTTATATGTTCTCCATCTTTCCTCTTAGAAATATCCAAGCTATCGACATAACACTTCCTCACAAACTTCTTGCCCTGCCTTCGTAACCCTTATATTTTCATTGTAAATAGGAAACTTAATTGTTAAATGAGGAGTCGAGACGACCACCCCTAAGGTATAAAAGGTTGGTCTCTCAATTTAATATTGTATGAGGTAACAACATTAACAAGTAGTGATAAGTGCAAAATATATGATAAATTCTTGTATAATTACTGCATTTATCAAGGGTAAAATAGTAAATTTATTCCCCAAATTACCTATTTTTAGTAATAAATGCATATTTTGTGATTATTTAATTCAAATTTGAATTTGATGCTATTTTAATAGAAAATCTGTTGATTTTGCAGATAAAAGGGAAAGAATTAAATGGAGAAACAAGATAACATCTATTTGAAGAGAAAATCTGCAGATGAGATTCAAATGGCAGTAGATCAAGATAAAATCTGCAGTCATTTAAACAAGGATTCTGAAGATAAATTTCTCAATTTGAATTTAAAGATTAAATCAACACAAGATCAAGCTAAAGAGAGGGAAATAAGGAAAGCAAAGCAAACAAGGATAAGATCAGGAATAGATCAAGCTGAAAAAGGAGGAAATTAGGAAAGCTGGAACGTAAAATACGCTCCACCTGTGCTGAGCGCAGGATGAAGCGCAGGAATACGAGATCAGTTTTTCAAAGGATTTCAAATCAGATTCATTCCAGATTTCAGATAGCTTTCCAACTTCTATTTAAAGGAACCTTTTGCACGGATCAAGGGAGCTTGGAGAGAGACAGAGAGCAGAAGTTAGGGCTGGAGAAAAGTGTGACAGTTTCTCCGTTGGTGTGTAATGGTTACCATGCGTAACTAAACTCTCCGAAAGGATTGAATATAGTCAATTCAATCCCTGATTGTATGTGAATTCTCCTTAATATCTATGAATCCCTATTTTTATGATATCGGTATTTTTATTCTGTGCTTAATGCTTAGCTTCCGCCTGTGTGCCGGAGTTATAGGTTGGTTTTATGAGGCGCATTGGAAAATAGTTTTATAAAATCAATAGCAAGTTCGGGGGAGCCTAGGAATAGGAAACTTGAACTCTGATTGGTAAAAATACTCATAGTAGTCGCTATAGGAATATAGGGCGAATTGATAGTGTTAAGAAACCGAAAGTAGATCTTTAAAGCCGGGGTAATTTGTCGCCTGGGAGAACCCGCATGAATTATTTCTGAGTATTTCGCGATCCAGGGAACCTACGCGGAATAATATAGTTTGGCTAAGGTATCATAATAATATATTCATAAATATTATTGAGGTTCACATATCAAAGGGGTGCGATGAAACGAAGTTCAATCCTAGTCCAAGTAACTGTTTCTACCTATCTCACTTTAAGTTCAATTTTATTTACTTTTGCAATTCTCAACAATCTACAACCGTATTTTCTACTTGATAGTTGTGACCACTAATCTTTATAAAATTGAACCATTCCCTGTGGATACGATACTCTTACTTACTATTATACTGCTGGGATTTTGGTACGCTTGCCAGATTTTCAACAAGTATTTTTGGCGCCGTTGCCGGGGAACGGTGTAACAATTTTTAAAGACTTGAGAGGTCTATTCTATCAAGTTGTATATATTTTATTTTTTAGGAAAATTTTAAATTTTTTTTATTTTTATTATTCTCTTCCGTACTTACCCTTTTTCGAGTTCCTTGATTTATGCTCTTGCAAGGTCAGGTGTCTCCAAATCAATTACAATTTGATCCAGAAATAGAGAGGACATCTAGAAGGAACAAGAGCAGAAACAAGAGAAGGAGACAAAGTAGAAGTCAGGAAGAAAACAAAAATATGGCTGAAGAAGAGCAACCAAGGAGAAGAATCTTAGGAGACTGTGTCATGCACCAAGGACCTCGTCATTACTCAAGCATTGTTTTACCAGTTACAGCGAAGTCCATGGAGATGAAGGCTTCACATTTAAACCTCATTAGTGCCCACCAATTCGTAGGATTGGATCATGAAGATCCACATACTCATCTTTCTACTTTCTATGAATTGATTGGTACTATGGGATTTGAGGAAGGAAATTTGGAATCTGTCTACTTACGATCGTTTCCTTTTCTCTAATAGGTAAAGCAAAGGAGTGGCTGAAATCGCATCCAAATCAAAGTCTAAACAATTGGGGAGTGGTAGAAGATAAATTTATGAAGAGATTCTTTCCACCATCCCGCCACATTCAAGCTAAGTCAGACATCTCCACATTCAGGCAAGGAGAAAGTGAACCATTATGTGAAGCCTGGGAGAGATTCAAGTCCTTGCATCGAAAGTGCCCAAACCATGGTTTTGAAGACATTGCCCAATTGAACATCTTTTGCAATGGACTCAGACCCGATTCAAAGTCATACATAGATGCTGCAGCAGGAGGGAAAATTACGGCAGTGGATGCAGAGCGTGCTATCACCATCATTGATAATTTTGCACAGAATGACCAACAAGCTCAATATGGGAGATAACCAGTCCAAGTTCAGAAGAAGGGAGTGCTAGAATTAAATAGCAATGATGCACTTCTAGCAAAAAACAAGCTCATCAAGCGATAGCTAGAGGCACTCACCAACCAATTGAAAGCACCTCCTCAACAACTGAAAGCAGTACAGTCTCAACCTAGCCAAACCCCATAGTTGATTTGTGACTTTTGTGGAGGTGACCATCCCAATGGTCACTGTTCTTATCAGGAGACTCAAGCAGAGCAAGTCAACTTCATGGGAAATCAAGGAAGACAAGGTAATTTCTCCAACAATAATCAGTATTCACAAGGATGGAGAAATAACCAAAATAACAACTCTGGATGGAGATAACAAGATGGAAGCAACAGACAGATGTCATATCAACAGCAGCAAAGTTATCCTTCAATGAATGACAGACTCTCAAAGGTGGAAGAAAAGATTGATGCTTTTATGCATAATTTTGATGGCTTTAAAAAGAACACAGAAGCATCAATCAAATCCTTAGAGAATCAAGTTGGTCAGTTAGCAAATGAGATGGCAGAACATAAAAAGGCCACTTCACTGCAAACACTCAAACCAATCAAAAGGAGCACTGCAATGCAGTTACTACTGATGGTAACGCAACAGAGGAGAGTGATTTAAAGGACAACACCACATCTGAAGAAAAGTTGTGCATAGAGGAGATTATGCAAAGGAGTGTTCAAAAAGAAGAGAAACCAGAGGCAGTTCTGAAAGATGAAGAGAAGGAAGAAAAGGTCTTCAGCACAGGTAAGTCACTTGACCCAGGTAAGTTTACTGTACCAGTTTCTATTGGTAATCAATCTGTTACCAAAGATTTATTAGATCTTGGGGCGAGCATCAATTTGATGCCGCTATCATTCTTTTACAAACTGGGAATTTTGAAGGTCAAGCCTGCCAATGTGAAGTTACAGCTTGCAAATAAAACCACTCAACATCCATATGGGATAATTGAAGATTTGCCAATAAGGGTGGATAAGTTTGTGTATGTTGTAGACTTCTTTGTTGCTGAAATGGAAGAGGAGGATACTGATGTCCCCTTAATCCTAGGTAGACCATTCATGAAAGCTGCCAAGGTAATAGTTGATGTTGATCGGGGAAAATATCAAGTCAGCTCTAAAGATGAGAGCTTTATATTTCACTTAGACAGAGGAATTCCCCAATTAGCTGAACCACCAGATCAACTGAAGATAGATCCTACTGATGGGATCTACATCATTCATTCTGAACCAAAGCTGCAAAAAGAAAGAAAGAAGTCATGAATCAAAGTGTTTCCAAGCACAAGAAGAAGAAGGTTCCCAATATTCTGAGGAAACCAACAAGGAGAAAGAAACAACAGCAGGAAAGTATCATGGAGTTCAAGTTCAAAAAGAGGAAAAGATCAACATCAGATGAGGAAGGAGATCATGAAGACACTGAGGAAAGTGATGACAACACAAGAAGCTGGCTTGGAGGATGGGCAATTAAAGGAAGGACAGGAGTTGAGTCAACCATCATCCTCCAATTGAGGCCACCATGAGTCAAACAGGCGTCGAGCTAGAAGACGTTAAACAAGCGCTTCCTGGGAGGCAACCCAGTGTTTTTGGTTTTTGTTTTTGTTTTTGTTTCTGTTTTGATTTTAGTGTCTTAGTTAGAGTCAATACCTGTCTAGTGTGAAAAAATTGTTAGGAAAAGGATCAATTAAAATAAGGAAGGAGAATAGAAACACTTTGAATTAGGAAGCAACAGAAAATAGAACAGAAATTTGTATTCTGTTTTCTGCGCTTCACTCGCGCTTAGCGCATGTGATGCACAGAATTACCACTTTTGATTCTTTTTTTACGCTTCACATATGTTGAGCGTAGGTGAAGCACAATGCTTCGCTCCAGGATTTTTGCAACACGCGCTCCACCCTCGCTGAGCACATGTGGAGCGCGTGTTCCCGCTCCAGTTTAAATTTGAAAATCTGGAGTGGGGAAGGTCACTTTTCACCTTCCTCACTCCTTTTCACCGTGTTTTCTCTGAAGTTCTTACCCTTCCCTTACCTTTTTACCTTCAAAACCTCTTTCTTCCAACTTTTTACATTACACCAGGTATGTTTTACTGTTTTAAAAGGTTTTCACCGATTAAATTTTTAGTTCTCTATTTTATTGAGCAAAACCTTAGGATAGAAGACTTAGGCTCTTAGGACACGATAAATTAGGATTATTTGTCAATAGAGTCTTAGTTTAGTATGTTGATTGTGGTTGTTTGCTTTGGTGGTAGTTTTTGACATGCTCAGTAAAATTTCTGCAAATTATTCTGTTTGGTGATATAGATGCTTAATTTGGCTAATATCTTTGCATGACCATTGCATGAATAATTGTGCACTATTGCATGTGTGAAAAACATGATAATTGAGCATAATATTGTTTACTCTTTAATGCCCTGTTTAGAAATTTATTAGGGCTTGCTTTAACTGATCACTTTAGCATGCTCTTAAGAAATTAATAAATTAGCATTGGGTAACATAATAATCAAGATTTTATGCAAAAGTGCCTGCTAAATGATTGCTCTTATTTTTGAATTAAATTGGCCACTTATTTCATTAATCATGAGTTCATATTTTATTTGCATGGAATTAATCTTGGTTTGATTTCATTTTGTAGATAGTTCGCTCTAAGGTTGTTCATGCTAGCTCCACCTCCAGGAGAGGTAAGGATGCCAAGAGGCCTAGAGAGACCCAGATTTCGACCTCGTCAGATTCAAGAATTTACAGGCATTCGAGGCATACAGTTCAGTGTTGAACTGTAACTTTATTCAGGAGAGGCCAGTCGCTTTACAGCCTAGCGAATTTGAGGAGTTTAGGGGTGAGATCATTAGGAGAGGCTGGACTCGAGTTGCTGAGCCGGATAGTCACTTTGACCCGGAGTTGGTTCGAGAGTTTTACGCCAACGCCATTGGAGACCATGGCATTGACGTACGCCGGCAGTCTGATGGGTTTCCTGGCAAGTTTACCAGTAGTCCAGTAGTTCTAGAGTAAGTAAGATATCGTATCCACAGGGAGCGGTTTTAACTTGTAAAGTTAAAGTAATTGTATTTTCAATAAAACGTTTCAAAAAGATTGGTTTTAATACTGAATAATAAAATACTAAAATAAACACAAATAACACGAGAAAATAATATTTAGGACTAGGATTTGATTTCGTTTCATCTCCCCCTTGTGTATTCGAACTCCTTTTCCCTTATTTATGATCGTACTTGTAATTACCTTAGCATTGTTTAATTACAATAATTATAAGGCATTCCTGGTAATTATCGTACCCATAAATTCCCCTATAATATCATAATTAAACGCCAAAAGCAATTCTCTACAGGCATTCAAAGTGGAATTTGGCGACCCCGAACATTCCCCGTATTTTGCAATCAGCGCTATCGATTTAACCATACTTTCACATAAGGCACCTACGAAGGGGTGTGTCACTCACTGAACCTCCGATCGTTAGAATACAATCTTTATGCTACGATATAATTAAACCGAGTACCTTTAGCAATCCGAGAATAAGCTTCATGAACAACTCCATGCACACCTACCTCTGATACTAGCCGGAGTTCCACTTTTTGTATCCAGAGCACTAGCCTACCATCCCGGCACACGCGTGGAGTTGATGCATTACACACAGCATAAAGATACCGATAAATTACAAGCATAGAATCATAAATAAAATAGAAAAGAGAATTCTTATACACAAGGGGATCGAATCTACTACATCAAATCCTACTAGAGAGCTTAGCTACTCATGGTAGCCATTACAAACTACTGAGAAATATGTCACCTTTCTCAATCCTATACTACTCTCTCTGTGTATCAGTGTTTTGGTCCCAAGGACCTTTTTTTGTGACTTTTGCAAAGGGCTCTATTTATAGAGTTGGAAAACCTTGAAGGGATCAGGTTGCGATGTCACTTGTGCGTGTTTAAACCAATCAGAGGCTGCATTTTCATTAATTGACGTCACTGTTGTGAAGCTTGACCAATTAGGAGCTTCCCTTTCATTAATTGACGTCACTCTTGCGCGCGACTTCATTAATCAGGACACGTGCTTCATGTGCGCTTAGCGCACAAGAAGCCTGGCCCATCTGCTCATGCGCTCCACGTGCGCTAAGCGCATGTGGAGCGTGTGACACGTTGCAGCTTTCCTTGATTTGTGGATCTAACCTCTTGATTCCTTTTTGATCTTATCTGGTTTTCCTTTATCCCTCTATCCGAATTATTATTGTATTTATCTGCTTTGGATTTGAATTGGAAAGATTCTTTGCAGGATTCTCTGATTATCTTTTATTTATTTGAATTTGAATCTGCAACAACCTCCTTTCTGATGTTATTTTCTCTCTCTTTCCAAATTTCCTGTAAATCTGCATAAACTAACAGATTTTTATTTAAAATAGCATCATATTCAAATTTGAACCAAATAAATACAAATATTGTAAATATTAATAAAAAGGGATATTTTTGGGCATAAATTACTATTTTAACCTTGATAAGTGTAATAAAAACTATATGAAAATAACGCTAATTTTACACTTATCAAATACCCCCCAACTTAATTTCTTGCTTGTCCTCAAGCAAGACACCCTTGCAGTCAAATTTCAAATCACCCTTGAATAAAATTCTCAAAATAACTACAAGGAAAATTTTTCATTATCTCTTTATTAGGCAGAAGTCACTTTCCAAATCAAGAAAAATTGAGATCAAGAGATATTACCATGTTTCAACCAAAATCATAACACTATCAGCAATTTGAATTTTCTAAGCAGTAGTAATTAAAGCAATCAACAAAATACCAAGGAATTTCACTCATGCTCACGGGTACTGTTTCCCTCAATATTTTCACCACAGCTGAACAACTAAAATTGATAGTCGTTTCTAGTTCCTAAGCATGTTCATGGTCAATATGGATCAAAAGGTCTTTTCAAGGTTGTAATGAGGCTGGGTTATCAAGAAATTATGGTTTTTCTTGAATAAACAATAAACATATAGAATAGAGAGCATCTTTGGATGTTGCTTTTTGAATTCCTCTCCTTCCACCATCTCTTTCTTGATTTAGTTCAATTCTTTGCAGGCCTCTTTCCTTGTTTGAAGATGCACTCCCCCCAACTTATTCAATTTGTTCACTTTTATTTTTGATTTTAGGGGGAGTGCTCTTCTTTTTCTTTTTGTTTTTCTATACCTGCTCCTTGGAATTTCAACCTTTTCTTCCCATTATTTTTCTACTTGCCACCTGGCTCTCTATCCCAAATGTGTGAGGGACAGGATATATATATTTATTTTGGCTGGGGTGAACAAGAATAATTTATTTAGGCTCAAAATGGGTAACAAAAATAGGAAAAATTGTAACAAGGTTGGCTTTTTGGCTCTGGGCAGATATATTGAAAACAAATTTTTGCCTTTGTCATTTCCATATTATCCAAAAACAGCTAAGGATCCAAAAACTCAATCAATAAAAAATGACAGACAGCGGTGAAAAACTCTCAATTTACTGTTTGGGCTCTCAACTCACCGGTTACTTGGCTAAATTCCTTGATAAAATATTTATTGGTTTTAATTAACTACCCTGATTGATTCTCATGTGATGTATCCTAATCCTAATTGATTATGGGATTAATCACAAGACCTTTTTCCTTCCTAATCTGGTTAGTTAAACTGCCCAATTTCAGAAATTTTGAAAAACTTTTCCTTATTTTCCTAATTCTTAGGTCCTAAGAATTTTAAAAATCCTAAAAATAAAAAATTCCTAATTATTCCTATAAAATAAAAGAAAATAGAAAATAAAAGAAAGAAAAGAAAGAAAAACACCAATGTCAATCTTCATCCTCTGTATCATGTGGGTCCTTATCATCTAGCTGTTGCTGCTTCACCTCCCTCCTGGAAGAATAGGCCTGTCCCCAGGCAACTTCTAGAATATCCGGAACTCTTCAAACAACGTGCCTGGTTATGGGCTTGCAGCAGCCTGCGTACTCTTTGAATCTCATGGGATCATAATTTATAATCCTTTTCTTCATGTCTTCTCCTTGTGAGCTAAAGCCACGGGAAAGACTAGCAATTTATTCTTAGGCATCTGAAAAGTCAAATAACAACAATTAGTTGCTAAACACATTTATTTTAAATATGCCTTATTGCAAATACCAATTCATGAAGAACATGGAAGCCTATCATTAACCAATTGCCTGCATAAAGAATTATTTTCAACAAAAAATTTTACTGCACCTGGTAATGCCTTCCTAAAAACAGAATATACTCATTTGTTTTGCAAGTATTCAATCGATCCATAGAAAGTGAGAGTTTAAAATTTTTGAAAGAGATAGAGCATAACACTTTCCAATTTAATAACTCACAAAATAAAGAGTATTCCAATTAAGCACATTGTTCTTCATGTTCCACACAGCCAAAAACACATTAAAGATAGCAGATAATAATATTCATAATCTTAAAGTTGCTATCCTAAAGTGCAAATCATGAAAACAGAATAGATGAAGATTTTAATTGGTAAAAAAAATAAAAGAAAAATATGCATGAAATTTGAAAGTTTCAAAATTGATTGAAGTTTGTGAGTGGAAAAATTGAAAAGAAAAGCTTAGGAAGTAGAGAATAGTGACTAAAATTGCAATATGCGCTTTTCCTGCGCTTAGCGCAGATGAAGCGTAGAAAACAGAATTAGATTTTTGCAATTTTTAGTCACGTTTTCTGCTACTTCCCATTTTAAAAAAAATATTTTTACTTTCCACAAACTTATTCCAATCAATTTTGAAATTTTCCTAAATCCTAAAAATGAAAAGTCCTAATTAGAAAAAAACAAAAGAAAACAAACTATAAACTTAAAAATCTCTGGGTTGCCTCCCAGAAAGCGCTTGTTTAACGTCTGATAGCTCGACGCCTGCTCTGTTAGGGTGGCTGATACTAAAATCTTTTGGCGAGCTTGTGAGCTGTGTTGAGTCTCAAAAATATCATAAGAGAAAATATGATGTTTAAGACAACTCAATTCCCAAGTTTTAATGCTTAACAAATGTGAGTTAAAATATTCATCATAGATACATATATGCTTTAATGATTTATCTATGATTTCAGCAAGAGTCACTATGAGCCTACATAAAAAGACTAAGTGTTGAAGCTGTCTGAAGAAGCAGAACTCGTATGAAGAGTTGAAGCTGTCTGAAGTAGCTCAAACCGTCTGAAGTATCAGTGTTGTCTGAAGTCTCACTTATGACGTGGCACCCTCTGCTGAAGTTTATGAAGACTTTTCTGAACCTCTGCTGCACGTACCTTTTCAAACACGTTTATGGCAAGGAACACAGAGACCTTTCCTGGTGATTTTGAATTTCATACACCACTGAGGAAATCTCTGCAACGCAGCCTCTGCAACAACATTTGTAGCAGCCTTAATGCAAGAGAAACCTTGTATCGTGTCAGAAATAACAGAGCTCTCAGAAGCGTGTCTCACAACGGATTAAATAGCATTTAATGCTATCTCTAAACGGTGGTATTACAACGGATTAAAGTTTGGGTATAAATACCCCTCTATAAAGACCATCAAAGGTAACGAAGTAGAAGTGAAACAAAAAAGAAATCAATATACAAGAAAGCCAAGAGAAACATCACGCTGCAAGTTTTTACTCCGTAAAAACTCTCTGATAGAATTCTTTGTACACATTTGTATGTCCTGAGCATACCTCAGTTTTATTGTACATTGTATTGGTTTGAGCTTCAAACTTGATAGTTTAAAAGCTTAAACCCCTTTCTTTGTAAACCTTGGTAGAGCCTGAAGAGGCTTGACAGAAAAGAATACTTGTGGTAGAGCCTGAAGAGGCTTGACAGAAAAGAATACTTGTGGTAGAGCCTGAAGAGGCTTGACAGAAAAGAATACTTGTTGGTGTCTGGAGAGACTGTACTCGTTGTGTCTGGAGAGACTGTACTCGTTGTGTCTGGAGAGACTGTACTCGTTGTCTCTGGAGAGACTGTACTCGTTGTGTCTGGAGAGACTGTACTCGTTGTGTCTGGAGAGACTGTACTCGTTGTGTCTGGAGAGACTGTACTCATTGTGTCTGGAGAAACTGTACTCAAAATTCGAGCTTGTAATCCGAATATTCATATAGTGGAAATCCAGTGGTTGTTTGCCATTGGGACTGGACGTAGCTCACAATGGTAGTGAGTGAACCAGGATAAATTTCTTGGCTAAGTTTTCTTACCCTTATCTCTTGTCAATTCTTTTTATACTAATCAAGGGGTTAGAGTAATTAATCTGATATGTTATAAAGACATAAAACATTGTTTTAAATCAGTATCTTTTATACCGTCTGAAAACTTCAGACAGTCCTTTAAGAGTCTGTCTGAAATCGTACTTTTAACACCTGTTTGCGAAAAGCTTTCAAAAATATTCAGAAACACTATTCAACCCCCCTTCTAGTGTTTCCCTGTGTTTCTACAGTTGGTATCAGAGCTCTACTCAGGGTTGAAGCACCTAACAAGTGACTGAGGACTGAAAGATCTAAATGGAAGCTTCTAACAGCAACAGGCAATACATCACTGAAGGAGCCTCTATCACAAGACCCCCAGCATTCAATGGAGTGGATTACCACTACTGGAGAGATCGTATGAAGTTGTTCATTGAGAGCAACAACTTTGATGTTTGGGAGGTGGTCACTGATGGAGACAATGTGCCTATGCAAAATGGCTTGCCTATACCTAAGACTGAATGGACCCTGGAGCAGAAGACTAGAGTCCAGATGAATGCTAAAGCCAAACTCTATCTGATATGTTCATTGAATAAATCAGAATACGAGAAGGTCCATGGATGCACTTCTGCCAAGGAGATTTGGGATACTCTTGCAGCAGCCCATGAAGGGACTGAAACTGTCAAGCAATCCAAAATCAGCATGCTTATACACCAGTATGAGATGTTTAAGATGGAAGAAACTGAAACTATTGACCAAATGTTTGGGAGGTTTCAGACCATAACCAATGGACTCAGGTCTTTAGGAAGAACCTATGAATCTGGAGACAACAACAGAAAGATTCTAAGGAGTCTACCTAAGTCCTGGAGACCCAAAGTCACTGCCATTCAAGAGGCAAGAGATCTGAACTCTCTAAGAATAGAAGAACTGTTGGGATCTCTCAAAGTCCATGAACTTGAGCTTGGAGAAGATGACAACAAGAAGAAGTCTCTGGCTCTAAACTCCAAAGTCAAACAGTCTAGGCATGGAAGCATGAAGGCTATGCAAGCTGAGGACAGTTCAGAAGCAGATGAAGATTCTGAAGACAGCTCAGAAGATGAAGATGATCTTGCTCTTTTAAGCAGAAAGATCAAGAGAATGCTACAGAACAGAGGAAAGTTCAGAAAGAACCAACCGTCATCATCCAAATCAGGTAAGACAGGTAAAGAGTCTAACCCTGATAAAATTTCTTGCTTTGAATGTAAGCAACCAGGACACATAATGGCTGATTGTCCAAGACTGAAGAAAAACAACTTCAAGAAGAGGTTTTCCAAAAAGAAGAAAAGTCTAATGGCAACATGGGAAGATCTTGATGAATCAACCTCAGAAGAAGAAGAAGATACTTCAGAAAAGGCAAATCTGTGTCTCATGGTTAGTCTACCATCCTCAGACAGCTCTGAAGCTGAGGTATTTCCTCTTACTCTACAAGAAATGTATGATGATCTGGTAGAGAGTTCTCAAGAACTTTTCCAAGAGTATAAGAATCTATCCAAAGCCCACACAGAAATGTGTAACAAATATGAGGCACTTGAGATATAACATATTATGCTCAAAGAAAAGGTTCTTGAGACTAAAAACTGCAGTTCACAAGCTGTGTCTGAAGAAAAGAAGAAACTTCAGAAGCAGGTTGTGGAACTAACAAAAGATCTGGCCAAATTTGTCAAAGGAACTAAAAATCTGAATATAATGCTTGGAAGTCAAAGGCATTCCCTTGACAAAACTGGACTAGGCTTTTGTGATCATAACTTGTCTGAACCTCCTACAGTCTTAAATTTTTCTAAAAAGAAGGTTACTGGGTGTTCTCACTGTGGTAAGCCTGGACACAATATGGCTCAGTGCAAACACAGAAGAAAGACAAGGCCCAAAGCTAACAAGAAAGGACCCAAAAGAATATATGTACCTAAAAACTTAATTATTCCTGTTGCAGATGTGTTTAACAGGACAAAGGAGACCCCACAAATGGTACCTGGACAGTGGGTGCTCGCGACACATGACAGGAGAAAGGTCTTTGTTCCAAAAACTTAGAACTAGAGCTGGTGGAATGGTCACCTTTGGTGGAAATCAGCAAGGGAAGATCATTGGAATAGGGACTGTAGGTATATCTTCTTCATCCCTTATTAAAAATGTACTTCTAGTGGAGGGACTACAACATAACTTACTGAGCATAAGTCAATTATGTGACAGTGGTTATGTGGTAGCTTTTACTAAGGAAGGATGCATAGTCAAAGACTCCTCTAAGCAAATCCTCTTTACTGCTAAGAGACACAACAATGTGTACAAAATTGATCTAGAGGATCTAGCAAGTCAAAATGTAAAGTGTTTCATTTTTGTTGAAGATGAAAAACAGATTTGGCATCAAAGACTTGGGCATGCCAGCTTGAGATTAATCTCAAGATTAGCAAAACACAATCTTGTTAAAGGATTGCCCAAGCTTTCATACAAATCTGACATTTTATGTGAAAGCTGTCTGAAAGGGAAACAAACAAGACACTCTTTTAAGAGTAAAGATGTTGTTTCAACTAGCAGACCACTAGAACTTTTACACATTGACTTGTTTGGTCCTATTAGAACAGAAAGTCTTAGTGGTAAGAAATATGGCTTAGTCATTGTTGATGACTATTCTAGATTTACTTGGGTGTTATTCCTAAGAAGCAAGGATGAGACTTTTAGGAATTTCACAATATTCTGCAAGAAGGTACAGAATGAGAAAGGATTCTGTATTTCTGTCATCAGAAGTGATCATGGTGGAGAATTTGAGAATGCAAACTTTCAAATGTTTTGTGATGAGAATGGGATCTCACACAATTTCTCTGTGGCTAGAACACCTCAACAGAATGGGGTTGTTGAGAGAAAGAACAGAAGTTTGCAAGAGATGGCAAGGACCATGCTCAACTCATGCAGCTTACCAAGATCCTTCTGGGCAGAAGCTGTTAGCACAGCATGTTACCTTCAAAACAGAATATTGGTAAGACCAATTCTGAAAAAGACTGCCTATGAACTGTGGAAAGGAAGAAAACCCAACATATCATACTTCCACACCTTTGGGTGTGAATGTTTTATACTCAACACCAAGGATGATCTTGGAAAATTTGATGCGAAGTCTGATAAAGGATTTTTCATTGGATATTCTGAAACATCTAAAGCCTATAGAGTGTATAACTCTAGAACTTTAACTGTTGAAGAAACTATTCATGTTAAATTCAATAATAACAAAGAGACTGATAGGGAACTATCAGATCTAGAGGATGACTTTGCAGGAATGGAGCTGAATGACCACAACAGCTCGAAGGATGAGCAGCTGTCTGAAGTACCTATTGTTACCAAACCTCTTCAGACAAATGTTGAGTCTCAAACAGAACAAACAGATGTGATACTTCCTCAGAAACCTGATTGGAAATACAAATCACATCATCCAAAGGAGCAAATCATTGGCAGCACTTCAGAAGGAGTTAAGACAAGATCAAAATTCAAGATTCTGAATTCTCTTGCTCTCCTATCTGAAATAGAGCCAAATAACATTGATGAAGCTCTGCATGATGAAGGATGGATCCTAGCCATGCAAGAATAGCTGAATCAGTTTGCTAGGAGTGATGTATGGACCCTTGTTCCTAAACCCCATGGGAAAACTATTATTGGAACCAAATGGGTGTTCAGAAACAAGCTGTCTGAAGAAGGCAAGGTAGTCAGAAACAAGGCAAGATTAGTTGCTCAAGGATACAACCAGCAAGAAGGTATTGACTTCACTGAAACCTTTGCCCCTGTGGCCAGGTTAGAAGCAATTAGAATTCTTTTATCTTATGCTGTAAATAATGGCATCAAGCTATATCAAATGGATGTTAAAAGTGCCTTCCTCAATGGTCTCATTGAAGAAGAAGTCTTTGTTAGACAACCCCCTGGTTTTGAAGATATTGCTTTTCCTGAACATGTTTTCAAACTCAAAAAGGCTCTCTATGGTCTGAAACAAGCCCCAAGAGCTTGGTATGACAGATTGAGCAGTTTTCTAATCTCAATTGGTTTTGAAAGAGGAAAAGTGGATACAACTCTTTTTAGAAAACAATCTAACAAAGATCTTATACTTGTTCAGATATATGTTGATGACATTATCTTTGGTTCAACTAACTCTTCATTATGCAAGGAGTTTTCAGAGTTAATGCAATCAGAATTTGAAATGAGTTTAATGGGTGAACTAAAATTTTTCTTAGGACTTCAGATTAAGCAAGATTCTGACTGTATATGGATCCATCAAGAAAAATATACAAAGGAAATGCTTAATAAGTTTAACTTTCATGATTGCAAACCCATGGCAACTCCAATGCATCCCTCTGCATCTTTAAACAAAGATGAGAAGGAAGAACCAGTGAATCAAACTCTGTATAGAGGAATGATTGGATCATTACTATATCTAACAGCAAGCAGACCTGACATAATGTTCAGTGTATGTCTGTGTGCTAGATTTCAATCTGATCCAAGGAGTACTCACTACAAAGCTGTAAAAAGAATTTTCAGATATCTTAAAGGTACTACTAATCTTGGTCTGTGCTATAAGAAAAGTAAGGACTGCAGGTTAGTAGGTTATTGTGATGCTGATTTTGCTGGAGACAGAATTGAAAGAAAAAGCACTAGTGGTGGATGTCATTTCTTTGGAGAAAATATGATTAGCTGGTCAAGCAAAAGGCAAAGCACAATTGCCTTATCAACAGCTGAAGCAGAATATATCTCAGCAGCCAGTTGTTGCTCACAACTGTTATGGGTGAAGTATCAGTTAGAAGATTTTAACATTACTATATCTGCTATACCTGTTTTGTGTGATAATACAAGTGCTATTAATTTGTCTAAAAATCCTATTCAACATTCTAGGGCTAAACATATAGAAATAAAACATCATTTCATTAGAGACTATGTTCAGAAAGGTATTTTTGATATTCAGTTTATTGATACAGAGCATCAATGGGCTGATATATTCACAAAACCTCTGACTGAAGATAGATTTAAGTTCATTAGAAATAATCTGAACATACATGCATTTTGAATGTGTGTGATCTGATCTGTCAAAAATGATGTATCTGAAATTTCAGCCTGTCTGAAACAAGTAACTTGTCTGAAATTTGGGGTGTCTGAAATTCATATGGGTTTCTGAAATCTGTCACTTGTCTGAAGTAAACAAATGACGTGACTTTATGAGACGGTTTAATTCCATTTATTTTGTCTCCTCCACTTCGCACGATCTCCTATGTCTGCGCACCCAGTACCTGCCATCATTGCTTTATGGGTCTATAAATACGGAAGCCAGTGGGTCACAGAACTTCACCGTTCACTATTCAGTAGTCATCTCTTGAGATCCTTCTTCTACAAGCAATCCCTTTTCTCTCTCAAGTTCTTCAGAAAACTCTCCAATGGCCCCTAAGAAATCTGCTGGAAGCAACATCGTGAAGACTAAGGGGGTAGTTCTGGAAGATCTTCAATCTCTGGGAATGGACTTGTTTGCTGAGTTCGATGCAGCTGGGTGGACTCCGTATTTCAATCACAACTTGACACAGTGGCATGAGCAGAGTGTGCTGGATTTCTGGGCTACTGCCAGAGGAATACCCAATCCTCAGGGTATCTACACTAACATCAAGGCCACAGTACGAGGTGTTCCTGTCTTCGTTGATGAAGATATCATTGCTCACATCTATGAGGTCAGAACTGAAGGAGCTGTATTCACTCCTGACTGGGAAGCAAGAAATGGAGGACAGAGGCAGTTCACAGAGTTTCTGTATGGCACCACTGAACCAGTAAGCTTAGATGCAAAGCATATGTCAGACAAGGCTAGGGTTTTGCATGCCATCTTAGGGTGCTCTATAATCCCTAAAAATGGAAGCGGAAACCATGTTTCTGAGTTGGAAAGATTTTGTCTGATTCACCTACTGCAGAAGAAGAAGGTGAACCTCCCCAACATCATAATGTACCACATGCAGAAGCGTCTCAGAGACTCTGCTGGGAGTTTCCCTCACAATACCATCATCACCAAAATCTTGCTGCACTTCAAAGTTCCCATTGAAAGGCTTTTTGATCGCCTTTCACAACCTGTGTTTGGTGAATCAAACCTCAAGAGCATGGGAGTGAAGCTGACTCCAAGACCTCCCTCTCCGTCCATGAAGGAGAGCCTTCTTCTTGAGAAAGCTACAAGAAGGCAGACAACAATGGAGGTTCTTGAGAATGAACTCAGAGGAGACATAAGGAGGCATGAGTTCAAGCCATCAAAACCCTCTCCTCAAGCAAAATTGAAGAAGCTATCTGTAAGGAGTGCTGCTAAGGTAGCATCTGCATCTGTTCAGAGTCAGGTGTCTGAACCTGTTCAGACTCCACAGCCTTCTTCTGAAATGGAAGGACAGGCTCAAGAGGCAGAAAGAAACTGATTGTAGTTATAGCTGAGCCATTGGCTGCATGCCCATCTGATCCTGAACTCATTCAGGTGGCAGCATTGGCTACTGCCCTGGAGCAGGAGGAGCTGGAGAAGAAAGCAGAACAAGAAAAGACTGATAGAGTTATTGCTATTGCTTCACAATTGGCCTATGCTGAAGATGATAGGCAAGCAACCATAGCTGAGGGAGCAAAGAAAAGGAAGAGGTCAAGTGCACCTCAGAGAAGGAGAACCAAAGGCAAGCTACTTCAGACTGCACCTGAACCTAGGGTGACTAGAAGTATTGCCTCTCAGCTGACAACAGAAGATGAAGCTGAGAAGTATCAAAATTTTGTTAAATCTCAAAAAGGAAAAGGGAAGAAAAACAAGCACAAAGGGAGAAGGAAGAAGCAAAGGCAAAAGAATCTGAGGTAACCAAGCCTCCCTACAAGAGAATTAAGGTGAGATTTGATAATGTAACTCCTTCACCACCCTCCTCACCAAAAAAACAAACACCTCATCAACCCTCACAACCTTAACCACAACCTTCACCAAAACCCCTATCACCTACAAACCAACCATCTTCACCTCTATCACAACCATCACCACCTCCACAAACAGAAAACCAACCCTCTGACCCTTCCAAACCCTCTGAACCTACCTCACCACAACCTTCAGAGAATCAACTCTCTGAGCCCACATTACCTTCCCCACAAATCCATGACCTTGCTCTAAAACCACTCTTACCTTCATCACCTCCACCTCCTACACCTTCTCTGGAAGAAGAGCTCTCTGTTGAAGAAGAGCAAGTGCTTGCTGATCCCTGCTCACTGCCCAAGTTTAGCACCCTGTCTGAAGAGCTACAGTATTTCAGATCAGCACCTGCTGTATCCTTGCATCCTGGCTTAATCAGGAAAACTGCTGCTGAAGTAAGGAATCAATATAGTGCTTCTTCAGGTGGATTAGACAAGATCAGGAAGGGTGTCCCTCTTGCACATATTTGGGCTCCCATCAATCCATTCTCAAATGATTCCCTGAGGCTGTCTAATGATGAATGGAGCTTTGTGAGGCAGCTGAACACAGAGTCTGAGCTGTTTCAGAGGGATCTGCACAAGGGAGTTGGGATGAGAGGCTACAGGCCCCCTAGAACTTGTTCAATCAGGCCAACCACCAAAATCTTGGTGAAACCTGATAGAATAGTTCCTAGGTATCCCTTACTAGAAGAGAAATTCAAAGAAGCTAAAAGCTATTCAAAGAAAAACTCACCGGTGTCTGAAGTGATGAGTCCATCAGAGTGGGACTCTTTACCAGAATTCATCACAAATCTAGGAGGAGGCCTGGATCATCTACTTCAAGATTGGATGTGGTCCTCTTACTGGAAGATCAGGGAAGATGCTGGATCTTCTTCTGGATCAACTGGTCCTGATGCTGATTCTGGTGTTGGACTTGGAAAGTCAACCACTGTCAAATATCACTATATGAGAGATCACTTTCCCCCACCTGCTGACTCGTTTCATGAAGATTGGGCTCTACTAAATCCTATTGGCACCTTCTTTTGCCCTGTGTTCAGCCCCTCTGACTACAAACTGCAGCCAGGATTTGGACTGCTTAGATTTGTTTGCCCTTACATCCAGCTCATCTTCTATGAATCTGAGCAAGACTTGGCTAAGGAGAATCTGAAGTTGAAGTCCAAAGTGCAGAAACTTGAAAAGAAGTGTGCTGATCAAGAACAGAAGACTAAGCATCTGATTGCTCAACAAGAACAGATTCTTCAAGAACAGCAGCTTATCAGATCTGGTAAGCAAGACTTGAAAACCTCAGTGGAAGCTGCAATAAACAAGGCCAAGGACGACTTGATTTCCTTTCTCACTGAGGCCTTGCTGAAGAACAAAGATTAAACTGTTCATTTTAGCCATTGTCTTTTGTTTATTCTCATGCTTATGACAAGTGTCTGATTGTTTGTTTCTTTATCTGAACATTCCCATATATACAATCAGTGGCTTTTCTCATCCTTTTATGAGTGCATTGTTAACATTATGCTATATGTTCTATGTGAATTTATTGCTCTGTTACTGTTTAGCTCTGATATTCCCTTTTGATTGATGACAAAAGGGGGAGTATTAAAATATAACAAAATCTGAATCTGAAGTGATTACAGGACTCAGGGGGAGTAAATAAGAACAGGACTCAGGGGGAGTAAATAAGAAATTGATTTTTGATCAAATCAGTTTAAGAGATCACCATCTGAGGGGGAGCTATCTATACTTTTATTTTTAAAACTCCTTTCAGATTTATGTATTTTAAACAAATTTGTCATCATTAAAAAGGGGGAGAATGTTGAGTCTCAAAAATATCATAAGAGAAAATATGATGTTTAAGACAACTCAATTCCCAAGTTTTAATGCTTAACAAATTTGAGTTAAAATATTCATCATAGATACATATATGCTTTAATGATTTATCTATGATTTCAGCAAGAGTCACTATGAGCCTACATAAAAAGACTAAGTGTTGAAGCTGTCTGAAGAAGCAGAACTCGTACGAAGAGTTGAAGCTGTCTGAAGTAGCTCAACCCGTCTGAAGTATCAGTGTTGTCTGAAGTCTCACTTATGACGTGGCACCCTCTGCTGAAGTTTATGAAGACTTTTCTGAACCTCTGCTGCACGTACCTTTTCAAACACGTTTATGGCAAGGAACACAGAGACCTTTCCTGGTGATTTTGAATTTCATACACCACTGAGGAAATCTCTGCAACGCAGCCTCTGCAACAACATTTGTAGCAGCCTTAATGCAAGAGAAACCTTGTATCGTGTCAGAAATAACAGAGCTCTCAGAAGCGTGTCTCACAACGGATTAAATAGCATTTAATGCTATCTCTAAACGGTGGTATTACAACGGATTAAAGTTTGGGTATAAATACCCCTCTATAAAGACCATCAAAGGTAACGAAGTAGAAGTGAAAAAAAAAGAAATCAATATACAAGAAAGCCAAGAGAAACATCACGCTGCAAGTTTTTACTCCGTAAAAACTCTCTGATAGAATTCTTTGTACACATTTGTATATCCTGAGCATACCTCAGTTTTATTGTACATTGTATTGGTTTGAGCTTCAAACTTGATAGTTTAAAAGCTTAAACCCTTTTCTTTGTAAACCTTGGTAGAGCCTGAAGAGGCTTGACAGAAAAGAATACTTGTGGTAGAGCCTGAAGAGGCTTGACAGAAAAGAATACTTGTGGTAGAGCCTGAAGAGGCTTGACAGAAAAGAATACTTGTTGGTGTTTGGAGAGACTGTACTTGTTGTGTCTGGAGAGACTGTACTCGTTGTGTCTGGAGAGACTGTACTCGTTGTGTCTGGAGAGACTATACTCGTTGTGTCTGGAGAGACTGTACTCGTTGTGTCTGGAGAGACTGTACTCGTTGTGTCTGGAGAGACTGTACTCATTGTGTCTGGAGAGACTGTACTCAAAATTCGAGCTTGTAATCCGAATATTCATATAGTGGAAATCCAGTGGTTGTTTGCCATTGGGACTGGACGTAGCTCACAGTGGTAGTGAGTGAACCAGGATAAATTTCTTGGCTAAGTTTTCTTACCCTTATCTCTTGTCAATTCTTTTTATACTAATCAAGGGGTTAGAGTAATTAATCTGATATGTTATAAAGACGTAAAACATTGTTTTAAATCAGTATCTTTTATACCGTCTGAAAACTTCAGACAGTCCTTTAAGAGTCTGTCTGAAATCGTATTTTTAACACCTGTTTGCGAAAAGCTTTCAAAAATATTCAGAAACACTATTCAACCCCCCTTCTAGTGTTTCCCTATGTTTCTACAAGTTGCACCCTTCCTTTCTTTGGCACATAAGCCTCCCCATAACATTGCCTTGGAGCAACCTGTAGTGTGAAATGTCTTTAAGCATTTGGGCTTCTTTTTGGAATTAAACCATGCCTCTGACTCCCTTGGCTTGACTCTTCTTTTCTTTATTTTCTTGCTCTCAGGAGCATGAGTCTTCTTTTCTTGAAGCCTTGATGATTCACCATTGTTGTTCTCAAATTCTTTGCCTTGCAAGGATCTTTGATATGAAACACACCTGACCATTTGATTTTCAATCTAGCTCTAGGCTCTGAGTTTGATTCTAGCATGACTTTCCTTCTCTTTGCCTTGTTCTGGTCAGTGTGCTTGCATGCCTTTCTTTTTGGAGGTCTGGAGGGATTATTACTTGTACCATACCTTTCTTGATCTTCCTTTGCAGGACTGGTTGGATAAGGCACGGTCGTTGGTTTTGATATATCTTCCCTTCCTTCCTCGGGCTTTGATTCATCATCCCTTTGTTCACCTTTTTCCTCTGTTTCAGGTTCACCTTTCTCTTTTTCCCTCAGATTCTTCTTCAAGCACCATCTTTTGTGTTTCATTTTCTCCTTCTTCTTTTTCTTCTTCTACTGCACCTTCTTCCTCTTTCTTTTCTTCAGCGGCTTCTTCTAATTTCTTTTCTTCATTAAGAACAAAATAATAAAGAAAAGGATGTTCCTCTTCTTCATCAAGGTGAAAAACTAAGTGCATTTGATATGGTAAACCTTTGACTTGTAGTGCATGTGTAAACACTTCTTTTTCTTCTTCTTCCTCTTCCTCATCAACTTCTTCTGCTTCTTTTTCTTGTGCTTCTTCAGTTTCCTCTTCTTTTTCTTCTTCATCTCTTTCTTCTTCTTCTTCTTCTTTTTCAACTTCTTCTGATTCTCTTTCTTCAGCTTCCTCTTCTACAATGTCTGGAAAAGAGCAGTCACCGTTTAGATGATTACCTCAGCAAAAGTCACAAATTAATCGTGATGACTGGATAGGATCAGTTGCCTCTTCTTCAGCTTCCTCTTCTTGAATGTTTGGAAAAGAGCAGTCACCGTTGAGATGATTACCTCCGCAAAAGTCACAAATTAATTGTGATGACTGGATAGGATAAGCGTGAACTATTTGCGGTGGCTGAGAAAGGTTGGCTATCTTCTTATTGAGTGCTTCTAATGACTGCTCCAACCTCCTGAGTCCATCTTCAACGATCTGCTTATGGGGTGAAACATCATCTTGAATCGGTGCATGAGAGAAATATTTTGATTCTTACTTGAATGAAGAAGTGTGTGCCTTGGTTTGAATGTAATATGGCTTGCAACAAAATCTTCTTGCAAATTTTTTTGCTACCACGTTCCAATTGTTCAGACTTCGGCTGGGGTGTGACATTAACCAATCTTTGGTTGTTCCTGCAAGAGAAAAGGAAAATAAACGTAAGCATGCAGCTTCTTTGTCCTTTTCGTCAAAACCCATAGTTTCAACTGGTTCCAGGAATGTAAAAAGATGATTATTTGGATCCTCGTGTGCCAATCCTGTGAACTGTTGAGCTTTAACCAGTTGAAGATGTGCTCCATCTATTTCCACAGCTTTTGTATAAATTGGGTGACCAGTACTTGAATGATGAAATAGCCCCTTAGGCATGATATAATCTCCCAAAGTCCTCCTTCTGGATTGTGTTCCTTCCATTAATTGATTTTGAGATACCTGTCAAAAGTGCTTATTCAAGAATCTCAAACAATTGTTAGCTCAGGAAGGTGGACTAAATTTTTTTTAAATAATAAAAAAAATAAATAAATAAAGAAAGAAAATAATAAAAAAAAATCCTAAAATTCTAAGATAGAATTTGAATTTGAAATATGATATTTACTTATCCTAAATTCTAAAAGAATTCAAACAGGATAAGTATTAAAGATAAAGTAAGATAAATTTCAAATTTCAAAAAAAAAATTCTTTTAAATAAAATACGAAAATAAATAAAAAATAAAAAGAAATATGAAAATTACACTTTTTGAAAATTTTTGAAACAAATGAAAATTCAATCACTAAACTATACAAATTGAGACACCGCTCCCCGGCAACGGCGCCAAAAACTTGATGGGTTTCCTGGCAAGTTTACCAGTAGTCCAGTAGTTTTAGAGTAAGTAAGATATCGTATCCACAGGGAGCAGTTTTAACTTGTAAAGTTAAAGTAATTGTATTTTCAATAAAACGTTTCAAAAAGGTTGGTTTTAATACTGAATAATAAAATACTAAAATAAACACAAATAACACGAGAAAATAATATTTAGGACTAGGATTTGATTTCGTTTCATCTCCCCCCTTGTGTATTCGAACTCCTTTTCCCTTATTTATGATCGTACTTGTAATTACCTTAGCATTGTTTAATTACAATAATTATAAGGCATGCCTGGTAATTATCGTACCCGCAAATTCCCCTATAATATTATAATTAAACGCCAAAAGCTATTCTCTACAGGCATTCAAAGTGGCATTTGGCGACCCCGAACATTCCCCGTATTTTGCAATCAGCGCTATCGATTTAACCATACTTTCACATAAGGCACCTACGGAGGGGTGTGTCACTCACTGAACCTCTGATCGTTAGAATACAATCCTTAAGCTACGATATAATTAAACCGAGTACCTTTAGCAATCCGAGAATAAGCTTCATGAACAGCTCCATGCTCACCTACCTCTGATACTAGCCGGAGTTCTACTTTTTGTATCCAGAGCACTAGCCTACCATCCCGGCGCACGCGCGGAATTGATGCATTACACACAACATAAAGATACCGATAAATTACAAGCATAGAATCATAAATAAAATAGAAAAGAGAATTCTTATACACAAGGGGATCGAATCTACTACATCAAATCCTATTAGAGAGCTTAGCTACTAATGGTAGCCATTACAAACTACTGAGAAATCTGTCACCCTTCTCAATCCTATACTACTCTCTCTGTGTATCAGTGTTTTGGTCCCAAGGACCCTTTTTTTTGTGACCTTTGCAAAGGGCTCTATTTATAGAGTTGGAAAACCTTGAAGGGATCAGGTTGTGATGTCACTTGTGTGTGTTTAAACCAATCAGAGGCTGCCTTTTCATTAATTGACGTCACTATTGTGAAGCTTGACCAATCAGGAGCTTCCCTTTCATTAATTGACGTCACTCTTGCGCGCGACTTCATTAATCAGGACACGCGCTTCATGTGCGCTTAGCGCACATGAAGCCTGGCCCATCTGCTCATGCGCTCCACGCGTGCTAAGCGCATGTGGAGCGTGTGACACGCTGCAGCTTTCCTTGATTTGTGGATCTAACCTCCTGATTTCTTTCTGATCTTATCTGGTTTTCCTTTATCCCTCTATCCGAATTATTATTGTATTTATCTGCTTTGGATTTGAATTGGAAATATTCTTTGCAGGATTCTTTGATTATCTTTTATTTATTTGAATTTGAATCTGCAACAACCTCCTTTCTGATGCTATTTTCTCTCTCTTTCCAAATTTCCTGTAAATTTGCATAAACTAACAGATTTTTATTTAAAATAGCATCATATTCAAATTTGAACAAAATAAATACAAATATTGTAAATATTAATAAAAAGGGATATTTTTGGGCATAAATTACTATTTTAACCTTGATAAGTGTAATAAAAACTATATGAAAATAACGCTAATTTTACACTTATCACAGTCCTATGTGAGGGGCCAGGTGATTTCTTATGATTGCGATGCGATCAATGCATTTTTGGGCTACCCAGGACCAGATGACCATGATCAGATGGTTTGCCATTATCATGAGCTAGTGAACGAGGTCGGCATCTATGGTAATGACCCGCTGGACACCAAGACTGCAGAGAGCCTTTGCTTGCGAGGGCGGACCTTCGAGAGGAATGCCTATGGACATGTTGCTAGGATTTACAGACGGGATATGAGGGAGATAGCACGGATGTGGACAGTGTTGGTGTTGGCTAACATTCAACCCACCAACCATGTGCAGACGTTGTCATGCCAGTAGCTCACCTCCTCTACAACATTTTGACCAGACATGACATTGACATTGCTAGTGTGATATCTCATAAGATGTCTTTGTTTGCATCTTCTGTGGGGCGACGAAGCGCCCAGTCCAGGATCAGTTTGGGCTTCCCTGCACTTATCACTGCACTCTTCAGGTCTGGGGGAATTGATGTGTCTGCCACTGAGCGCATCAAGACCCCTATGACTAGGGGATAATCGAGGCCAACTGCATATCAGAGGAGGAGGATGAGGATGAGCAGCCACCGGCACCACAGACACCACCACCACCACCACAGCAGCAGCAACCACCACCAGCAGATACTTCTATCCCATTCTAGGCTCAACACATGATGGCCCAGATGTCCACCCTTCACCGAGCAGCAGTTCACCTTCAGGAGTACCACTACCAGACTCGCCCGGACCCTTACCCAGGCATGCACCCTGATTAGTTCCAAGATTTCTTATAGTGGCCTGGGGACAGGCCTATTCTTCTGGGAGAGGGAGGAGCAGCTGCAGGTGAAGCTGATGAAGCTAACATGGATGATGAGGACTAATCATTTTATTTGGTGTTTTTCCTTTCTTTTTCTTTTATTTTCTTTTCATTTTTCTTTTATTACTCACTGGATCTGTACTGTATATATAACTTTACTGACACATCATTTTTATGCAGTGCATTTTCAGGGTCATTTTGTTCATTTTTTTTTAGATTTTTAAGATTTTAGGAATTAGGGATTTAAGGAAATAAATTTAAAATATCAAAGCTAGGCAGTCTAACTAACCAAATTAGGAAAGAAATAGGAATTTTTTGATTAAATCCATAATCAGTTAGGATTAGGATATTATGCAGGAAAATATATCAGAGTAGTTAATTAATTTCAACAAGTGATTTTATCAAGGAAATGAGCCAAAAAACCGGTTAGTTGTAAGACCAAACACTTGAATTGAGAGTTTTCACTGCTGCTTGCCAACTGCTATTGCTTAAGTTTTTGGATTTTATTATGCAGATGAAAAATATGGAAGTGATAAAGGCAAATTTTGTGTTTAAATTATTTGCTCAGTGCCAAAAAGCCAACCCATGAAAATTTTTTCCAATTTTTTTGGTCACCCATTTGAGCTTCAATGTTTCTTCTTATGCTTCCCAGCCAAAATTAATGTCTATATCCTGTCCCTTACACACTTGGGATAGAGAGCAAAGGTGCAATCTGATAAAATAGGAGAACTGGTTGGTTACTCCCTAAAAAATCAAAAAGAAAAAGAGAATAAAAATGAATAAGTTGGGGGGAGTGAATCATCAAACAAAGAAAGAGGCCAACTGAATGATACAAATCAAGAATGAAGTGGAGAATGGAGAGAAATTTCAAGTCAAGAAAAATTCAAAGATGCTCTCTACTCCAGTGTTTTCTTGCATATCCAAAAAAACCATGATTTCTTGATACCCAGCCTCATTACAACCAAGAAATACCTTTTGATCCATGTTGACCATGTGCATGTTTAATAACCAGAAACGACTATCAATTTTAGTTGTTCAACTGCTGTTAAAAATTGAGGGAAACACTTACCTGTGAGCATGAGAGAATTCCTTGATTTTTTCTTCACTTTTTGTTTTGGTTACTATTTCTGAAAAAGTTTGAATGTATTTTTATCCTGTTCTGATTGAGTCTTGGTAATTTCACTTGATTCTGATTTTCAATCTGATATTTGGAAAGTGACAGCTTCCTAGCAAAGAGATGATGAAATTATTTCCTTATTCTTTTTGAGAATCATAACAGGTGGATTGAATCCATTTGAGTGCAAAAGTTTTTCTTGCCCGAGGACAAGCAAGAAGCTAAGTTGGGTGGAATTTGATAAGTGGAAAATATAAGATAAATTTTTGTATAATTACTGCACTTATCAAGGGTAAAATAGTAAATTTATTCCCCAAATTACCTTTTTTTAGTAATAAATGCATATTTTGTGATTATTTAATTCAACTTTGAATTTGATCCAATTTTAATAGAAAATCTGTTGATTTTGCAGATAAAAGGGAAATATTTAAATAGAGAAACAAGATAGCATCTATTTGAAGAGAAAATCTGCAGATGAGATTCAAATGGCAGCAGATCAAGATAAAATCCGCAATCATTTAAACAAAGATTCTGAAGATAAATTTCTCAATTTGAATTTAAAGATAAAATCAGCACAGGATCAAGCTAAAAAGAGGGAAATAAGGAAAGCAAAGCAAACAAGGATAAGATCAGGAAGAGATCAAGCTGAAAAAGGAGAAAATCAGGGAAGCTGGAATGTAAAATACGCTCCACCTGCGCTGAGTGTAGGTGGAGCGCAGCAATTAAAATACTCTCTGGATCATGCGCTTCATATGCGCTGAGCGCAAGATGAAGCGCAGGAATGCGGGATCAATTTTTCAAAGGATTTCAAATCAGATTCCTTCTAAATTTCAGATAGCTTTCCAACTTCTATTTAAAGGAACCTTTTGCATAGATCAAGGGAGCTTGGAGAGAGACAGAGAGCAGAAGCTAGGGCTGGAGAAAAGTGTGATAGTTTCTCCGTTGGTGTGTAATGGCTACCATGTGTAGCAAAACTCTCCGATAGGATTGAAAGTAGTCGATTCAATCCCCGATTGTATGTGAATTCTCCTTAATATCTATGAATCCCTATTTTTATGATATCAGTATTTTTATTCTGTGCTTAATGCTTAGTTTCCGCCTGTGTGCTGGAGTTATAGGTTGATTTTATGGGGTGCATTGGAAAATGGTTTTATAAAATCAACAGCAAGTTTGGGGGAGCCTAGGAATAGGAAACTTGAACTCTGATTGGTAAAAATACTCATAGTAGTCGCTATAGGAATATAGGGCGAATTGATAGTGTTAACAAACAGAAAATAGATCTTTAAAGCCGGGGTAATTTGTCGCCTGGGAGAACCCGCATGAATTATTTCTGAGTATTTCGCGATCCGGGGAACCTACGCGGAATAATATAGTTTGGCTAAGGTATCATAATAATATATTCATAAATATTATTGAGGTTCACATATCAAAGGGGTGCGATGAAACAGAGTTCAATCCTAGTCCAAGTAACTGTTTTTACCTATCTCACTTTAAGTTCAATTTTATTTACTTTTGCAATTCTCAACAATCTACAACCGTATTTTCTACTTGATAGTTAGTGACCACTAATCTTTATAAAATTGAACCGTTCCATGTGGATACGATACTCTTACTTACTATTATACTGCTAGGATTTTGGTACGCTTGCCAGATTTTCAACAAGTAGTAAATGCGTAACACTTACAATTTTGTAGATCCCCTTGGATATGAAAGCAGTACGCAAATTAACGATACCAGACACCTCTACTTGTTCACCAAAAAATTCAATAAGATTCTTATCGTAGGGTCTAACCACATTGGTCGATAAAGCTAATTTTGCATATGCATTCTCGAATAAAATGTTTGTTGAGCTTCCTTGGTCGATCTATTCTTCTCACAGAACATCCTTCAATATTGACAATGATGACCATTAAATCGTCTTGATTTGCATCTTTAATGCCTTCGAAATCCGCATAAAAAAACTTTATTAGTGGGTTATTTTTACCTGACATTCTTTCTCTCATATTTGTGGAGAAGAATGCTCTTGGGTGTCTTTTTCTGGCCGAGCTGATGTTTCCTCCTCTAGCAAATCCCCCTAAAACAATATGAATAGATCTCCAAGTGTTTTTTTTTAGTGTCGGGACCGGGTTCCCGACCTTGAGATTCTTCTCGCCTTCTTCGTCTTTGACATCTCAGATTCCTTGGAAAATTCTTCCTTGAATGATTAGGTTGTCCGTCATACACGTATCGACTCAGATGACCGAGTCTAATTAGCTGCTCAATTTGATTCTTCAATGTCCAACTATCTTTAGTTTAATGACCAAAAGTCCCGTGATACCTACATCTTTTCATTTTATCCACTCCTTCAGGTACATGCTTTGGTAGGAAAGGAAGTTCGATTATTCTTGAATTGTACACCTCCCATAGTATCTGTCACCGACATGTGCTAAGTAGTGTGAAATGATCAAATGTCGATTTGTGTCAAAGTGGCTTCATTGGTCATTTATTCTTCTTCACCTGATCTTTGGAAAAAAAGAAATTTTACATGTGGGTTTTGAGATGGTTAACCAACATTTAAATTGCTGCTTTGGCTGGTTTTTGACAGCATAACTCTCAATTGCCTTTTAGCTACTGTTGCTTCCTCGACATGTATTTGTCCAGAATTCTGCGAGGTCAATTGGCATAGACTTTGTTAATTTTTCCATAAATTTCCCTTTGTTTAGACAATCGATGATTGTTCTAAGATGAATATTAAGGTCCAACTCCTTAACCTTCATCGCTTCTTACCTTCACCTATTCTTCATCTCCCTGGAAGATACTAAATAAGTTAACCTTTGTCTTCTTGAACAGACAACTAGATGAAAATTGGTTGAGAAAGGCTTGGCTTCACTCTCTAAAGCTTCCAATATTGTGTTTGTGGTAGCGAAGAAAACCATTATAGCGTCGGTCCAAAAAAGGTTGACACAGAATTGGGTCAGAGGCACCTGTAGTTAACATTTTGGTGTTGAAAATATTCAAGTGTTGATTTGGGTATATAGTTCTATCATATGTTAGCAAATCTAGAAATTAAAATATTATTGAAGTGAAACAGTTATAACAAACTCTATAAAATGGTTGTAGAGGATTATTTGGGTGTGCATCATTGCTATTCTCTGAGTTGCCTTCAAGTTAAGGTCGTCTTCTTCTATCTTCTGTTTAAGACGTTTGAGATTGACCTTCCTATCGTCCACTTCTGTTCCAAAGATGATCTAGCTGCTGTTGTATATGTTGGTTCTCGCCTTGAATTCTTTGGTTCTTCTGCTAGAGATGTTCCAAGTGTTGGATAAGATCCTACAAGGTAGGACCTCCATCAACGTTGGTGGTTGATCTCGTTCTCGCCATTATCAAATAAAAAGCTTGTGGTGCTCTGAGAAAGTTTTACCAAGGCCCCACGTTGGATGCCAGATGTTCTTAATTACAAGATCAAAAACCTAACTAGCCATGGTGAGACTTCAGCGAGAGAGTTTCAACATAGCCTTGGGGTAAGAAGTGAGTTATTTGACTTTAGACCTGAGAGGCTCTTTTATAAATGTCGAAGGGTTCGCCTACCATTGAATACTCTTTAATATGATATATTTTATCTGATCCCTAATTGTCAGTCTTGATTTTTGTGTATTAGCTCTTTGTTGTGTTTCCTTTTGTAGCTCCAATTTGCCTCCCTCCTAATTGTGTGACCTGTTATCCCTTTGATTTTCACTTTCCTAAATGAGACGGGTACTAAGTTTGATCACGTGTTCAATTAACCTCTACACCACTATTCATATGTTTGACCGAGTTCCTCTTTTAGTATTGGGATTAAATATAGCTAGACCTAGTATGGTACAATTTTCAATCCACTACATTGTTACTTTGGATATTTTTGTATTTGAAATGTGTTATTTTATCTTGAAAACTACTTACATAAGTTTAACAATGATTTTCCAAACTCACACTAAAAGGTTCTGAGTTTCCCCCAAACTAGAGGTTGCAAAATGGGCTACTCGACCCGATTTGGGCCCGCCCAATGCGAGTTGCAGACTATAATAGGTTGAGTCATAAAAGCTCTAATTTAATTCGAGCTAAAAATGGTGTTGAAACCTGATAAATACAAACTAAATTGGGCTAAGTCTGTTATTTTAATAAAACAGACTAGATTAAAAAAAATCAAATTTAATTTTAGCTTAAATTTTAAAAATCAAACCCTATAATTTGATGTACCACTCTAGGCGAAATAGTGATTGCTACATGACTCCTAATTTCCAATTTCACCATTTTGCCCAAACCTGAATGATTTGTGACGCCACAGCTAGTGAGTCAACATAACTTAGAAAGCACTTTTATCATTCTTCTAGTTTACAAAACCACAAGTGACAACCCTAGCTATCATGATGACCTAGACATGATATAACAAGCGTGCCTTTAATTAATCGTTATTTACAATGCTATTCTCCTTGGTCCCCATCCCAAATAGGAAAATCATTCTGCATGAGTTGTTTAAGCATTAAAATAATTTTGAGGCAGGGAACCCAAGACTTTGCCCCCTCTTTACATTCCTAGAAACCAGACTTTATATTTAATTAATTATTTATTTATGGTGGAGGGGCAAATTAACTTTATATTTCTTTAATGTAAAGTTAGCCAATGGGTTTGGAGTATTATGGCAATACGTTGAGTCGTCTTTCAAATCTTAGACTAGACCAGAGAAGTGGATGACTTGGAGTTTCTCAGTTTTATTCAAGATTCCCTTACCAACCGCTAGTTTTGTCACCCACCCCCCAATAACAAGAAGCCTTTTCAAAATGTGGCTCATATTGCATTCCATTCACATCCCTTAACTGGCACCCCATTAACTGAATCAAAGAAGACTGCATGATTTTGGTCTTAAAATATCATTTCAGTTGAAATCAAGTCATTGGTTACCCATTTTCTTTTTTTTAAAAAAAAAATGTAATTAAGAAGATTAAACCACTATTCCTAAAATTCTATTTGTTTACTTTAAACAACGTTCTTTCCCACAAGCTAACAGTTGAAAATAGTTGGAACCTTTTTCACCTAAGGATTTAGATTAGCATGATAAGATTTGACTCAGGGTATGTCTCTGTTTGTCACATTAGTGGCCGATAAGAACAATCTGATAATAAAAAATCAGCAAATAATTGATTGAGAGTTTATAGCAACCAATAAAAACCACGTTCTAATTAATAACATGTCTAGGAGCATAATCATAAAACAAATGCTTCATTATTTTCATCAGAATCTGGAATTAACTTCCGTTATGAGAGTAATATATTAATTTAATAAATTTTTAATTTGAAATATATATATATATATATTCTTTTTAATGTATAATAGAAATTTTATACTCCATTATCTTATAAGACATTTTTATAATTTTTATAAAATATTTTTCTTTTTTATTTATTTATTTTAATTTTCACTATCTTGATTTATCAATTGATCATTAATTATTAATCAAGGATTATAAATATTATTACACATGTGATAAAATAAATAAGTAAATGAGAATTTAATATTATTAATGAAAATTAAAATTAAGTTTAATAGACTTCAATTTTATCATATGATAATCCCAATGAATTGATCGAGTAGAGCAAAACATGATCTCTCATCATATAGTTCACAGGTTCAAATCTTCACTCCCCTCATTTACCCCCGTAAGGGGAATGATTTCTCTCCATAGGTGGTGTCCACACAGTGTATGTATCTATCTCTCTCCTAATGGAGAAATCCAGTATTGGAGAGAATATTTACCCATCTGTAAGTGTTTTTGAGCCCATAGGCCTCCCGTGTCTTGGAGTGAGATATCATCCCGTCACCCTAAATTTTCTTCTAAAAAAATTATCATACAATGTTAAATGAAGATAATATTAATATATTATATTATTTTTTATAAAATCGATAAAATTAACTCATTTAACCATTTCATATGCTATGAAGGTAATGAAAGGCTAATATAATGATATTTTCATATTTTTCTAGACATATTTGGTGATAATATTTTTTTAAAGAATAAATTAACTAAAAAAAAATTTAATCTAAAATTACAAATTCATGAAAATGATGTGATACCGTGATAAGATGAGAATGAACTGTGGAAATATTGATCACGTTGAAAATGACAATACAAATTAGAGAAGAAAAAACCTAACAAAGCAGCAAAGTCAGCCATCATTAGAATCTTGTTACCCCAGAAAATGACAGTAGAAATTAATATAGAAGGAAAATATAAGAAGCAGCCAAGTCAGTGGTGGCCAATTTGCCTACTATTATTTCTGATTTTTGCCAATTCTTCATTCTATATTTCTAGTATATCTGCTTAATAGAGATATAGTACAACACAAGATTGCAAAGCATTAATACTGCACACGTCATCAAAACAGATATGGGTGTTCTGTCGTTTATTAACCTCTCTCATGTGTAAATTTTTGAAGGGTAGACTTTTGAAAGCTACAAAACTCAAACCCCAAAGCTTTCACTTTCACTCTGTCCTCTATAACTTCAGGCCCATGTGAACATTAATCGGTGTGCTTGTTTATTCCCACTTTCTCACACACCATTTCCATCTCTATCTCCAAGATCTACTTCACCAACTTTCTTTCAACTCAACTAAACATAATCTTAGTATAGCATGCTTGTTCCTAATCCTACCTCATATTTGATTCTACTTTCATCAACTTTCAATTTCCTTGGTTGATTTCCATTCCTTTTTTTTTTCTTGTTCATCATGGCAAGCCTTCTTCAATTGTTATCTGTGTTGGTGTTCCTTTTGGTCCCAGTTTCATCCCAGGTTGACCAGCTCTTATATGCTGGATTCAAGGATGTGGGTGCCAACAATCTAACCTTGAATGGTGTAGCAGAAATAGAGAAAAATGGAATACTGAGATTGACAAATGAGACAAGCAGATTAATGGGTCATGCTTTTTACCCTTCTCCTTTTCAGCTAAAGAACTCCACCACTGGTAAAGTTCTCTCCTTTTCTTCCTCTTTTGCTCTGGCTATTGTCCCTGAGTATCCCAAGCTAGGTGGCCATGGCTTGGCTTTCACAATAGCAACTACTAAGGATCTCAAAGCTCTCCCTAGTCAGTATCTGGGTCTCCTCAATTCAAGTGATGTTGGTAATTTCTCCAATCATCTCTTTGCTGTTGAGTTTGACACTGTTCAAGACTTTGAGTTTGGTGATATCAATGACAACCATGTTGGAATTGACATCAATAGCTTGCAGTCCAATGCATCTGCAACTGCAGCTTATTACACTGATGATTCAACCAAACAAGATCTCAATATCAAAAGTGGGGAACCTATTCTAGCTTGGGTTGATTATGACTCTGAACAAAATCTTATCAGTGTTACACTTTCTCCCTCTTCAACCAAACCCAAAAAACCAATCTTGTCTTTTCCTATGGATCTCTCACCTATTCTTCATGATACTATGTATGTTGGGTTCTCTGCATCAACTGGTTTGCTTGCTAGCTCTCATTACATCTTGGGTTGGAGCTTTAAAATCAATGGACCAGCACCACCTCTTGATCTATCTTCTCTCCCACAACTTCCACATCCAAAGAAGAAAAACACATCTTTGATAACAGGGGTTTCAGTTACTGTTGTTGTTATTGCATTGTGTTCTGTCTCTATTGGGATTTACCTGTTCAGGAAAATCAAGAACGCTGATGTGATAGAAGCATGGGAGCTTGAAATTGGACCACACAGATACTCCTACCAAGAGCTCAAGAAAGCTACAAAAGGTTTCAAGGACAAAGGGCTACTTGGGCAGGGTGGTTTTGGCAGAGTTTACAAAGGAACATTGCCAAATTCAAAGATTGAAGTAGCTGTTAAGAGAGTTTCACATGAATCTAAACAAGGCCTGAGGGAATTTGTATCAGAAATTGCCAGCATAGGCCGGCTTCGCCACCGGAATTTGGTTCAACTACTAGGGTGGTGCCGCCGCCGGGGTGATCTGCTTCTTGTGTATGATTTCATGGCTAATGGGAGCTTGGACAAGTACTTGTTTGAGGAGCCAGAGATTGTGCTAAGTTGGGAACAGAGGTTCAAGATAATAAAGGGTGTTGCTTCAGCTCTTTTGTATCTACATGAAGGCTATGAGCAGGTGGTAATACATAGGGATGTGAAGGCTAGCAATGTGCTGCTAGATTTGGAACTCAATGGAAGACTTGGTGATTTTGGATTGGCAAGATTGTATGAACATGGTGGTAACCCAAGCACTACAAGAGTAGTGGGAACTTTAGGCTATTTGGCACCAGAGTTGCCAAGAACAGGAAAGGCAACTCCAAGTTCTGATGTTTTTGCTTTTGGTGCACTTTTGATGGAGGTGGCTTGTGGGAGAAGGCCAATTGAGCCTAAGGCATTACCAGAAGAGTTGGTTTTGTTGGATTGGGTGTGGGATAAATACAAAGAAGGAAGAATACTTGATGTGGTGGACCCAAAACTAAATGGCAATTTTGATGAAAAAGAGGTGATTATGGTGTTGAAATTGGGGTTGATATGTTCCAATGATGTTCCCACTGTAAGACCTAGCATGAGGCAAGTAGTGAGGATTTTGGATGGAGAAGTTGAGTTGCCAGATGATTTGAGAAAGCCAGGAGGTATTGATCCACAAGAGGGATTTGATGAATTTTTGCACTCACTTGCATCTTCTTCATTTGATAAGATGAGCTCAAGCTCCTATTTTGGAAATAGAGACTTGGATACTGGTTTTCTTTCTTTTGCTAATTCACCTCATTCTCTTCTCCATGGCAGAGGAGAAACAAGGTGATTGATTGATTCTACATTATAACTGAGATAGTACATATTTTCTTTAATTTTCTCTTCTCACTCAAGAATTTTCGTTTTGTTTTAACATCCAATGATGTCTCAATTATAGAAAGTTTTGAACATGATGAATGAAACAGGAAAATTTGTAAGTTCAAATTTTTATTTGGTCCCCTCATTGGCACCCCATTTTGTTGAATCATTTTTTCCCCTTTCATTCCATCACATAGCTGGGAAAATCTTCTACCTAACTAGATGAGCATTTTTGCTTACTTTATTTCGGTGTGCCTTATTAATTGATAAATATTAATAAGAACAGGAGAGCGTAAGTAATGGATACAAAAACAAAGAAAAACTATCAAAATTTGCGACTCAGTTAACAACACAATTGAAATGATGAGAAAAACCCGTATTTAATTCCCACGAAACACACATTTAGGAAAGGATGCGGAGCTTTAGTTTTGATTAAGTCTTGTTAACTATACTGATAACAGGCGATACGTTATACGTGTGCATAATATAAAAGAAAAGAAAAGCTGTCCAAATCTGAAATGAAGTTAAAAATTCCATAATCTGAGTTTTTAAGGAATATTATTGACACTGTTCCACATCTCTACGATACCAATAATATATCCATTTTCTAGATTTATTTGATACTAAATATATAGAGGGGGTGAGTAACTATTGTCAAACTCACTCTATACGTGGATGATTGTGGCAAGTTTCAAGCACTGATTTTTTTCTATTCACATGTTGCATGTGCATCGGTTCATTTTGATTGTGGCAATTTTTTCCCCCTATAGTAGTTAGAAAATAATTTGATCTCGCCATGGTCAGCCACAATCTACTTGCATTCGCATACATGAGGTAGAGTGGTCAACCAAAACATTGTAGCTTTTGCATAAGTGCCACATACTTGTAGTAAGTGTCCCTATCGTATTGGAATCTCTAGAGAAAGCTCCCAACATGAATAAATGTTATCATGGATTTTCTTAAAATAAATTTACTTTAATGCGGTGTTGTATTAAAATCTTTATTACCTAAATTATGGAATTTTATTCTTGATCAATGTAGCATATAAATTAATTTAAATATTTTAATAATATATAAAATAAATCAATATTAATTATTATAAGCAGAAATTAATAAATTGAATAAATGTCTAATTAATTAATTTAAATGTTGTTATAATTTTTAAAAGAAGTTAAAATTAATTATCATTAATATGAAAATGGAAAATTAATTCATGAAATTGAAAAACAAGAAAAAACAAGTGGGATTTCAGTTTGGCTAAAACTTACCACACTTACACTTTGTTTCGTAGGTGAGAAGTGTCCGAGAAATGAGATGGGAGGATAGAAATGCCTGAGAGATACATTATTTCCCCAGTTAGTTCACATGAGAAGTAAGTGAGAAATACTAAAAAAGTGATGGGACCCACGCTATGTGCATTTTTCTTCAAATTAGGCGAGATGGAGCAAAGAAATGTGTTCACCTGTTATTCCCAACTCTGTCTTTGTCGCACTGCGCAAGATAACTGCTCAATTTGGTTAACGAACCTGAAGCGGTATGTGGTTGCGAGGACGGTGACCGGTCGCGTCATGGTGATTGTTTGAGAAAGTGGAGAATGAGATCTTCTTTTGGCGGCGTTCGCGTTGAGCAACCGAAAAGACAGAGGCCACCGTGAATACGTCAGAAGCTGAAGGTCACGATAGGCTAGGGAGGAGAGGGTGATGGAAGGTCACACTGGCAGCTGAATGATGCATCCCCTCTATTCTGCGAGATGTTGGATACGTTCTTCCAAATGGCTGATGGCCGGATCTCCAGCAGCTTTAGGCTGGGTCTCGGGCATTTTCCGATACTGCTCTTGGAATTCTTTCAGTTGGGCTTCCAGACGACGTATAACCTCGTCTCGGGGATCAGGTTGATGGGTTTCAACTGGTCCGACTTGAGGTTGGGGCTGTGAAGTACCCTCGTGTTCGACTACGTCTTCTTGGAAACCTAGATCATCTACCCATCCTTCAGGTGTTGGCTGGGGGCATGCCCTCATAGTCTGGAGACGGGTACTGACAGTCATGCTAGAGAAGGTTCAGGCCCTCCTTCTAGCGGCAAATATTCTAGGATAGAACTCGGACTCGGGTCTACGAAGTCGAACTCGGATCTGGAACTGGTTACTGTCGAGGAGCGGATCCGGGTTGCCCACAGAGGGGGGTGTACCTGCAAAGGCACTCCGACGCCCAATCAGGTATGTATAACAGTCAAAGTAGATGACTAAGTAAAGATTACGTACCTTATGAATTGTTAATACCCTCTATTTATAGGGATTTTGGGCCTGTATAAATACTGTAAGTAGGTATATATAAAAATATAGTAAGTAATCAAGGATATGCATAATTATGGATATTTGGCAATGCTATTATATTCGTTTTGCGTCGTCATGGCCAATAAGCCTAAGGTTTAGTCCATAACAAGAATAAGACATAAACCTCCACCAACCTTAGATAACAGTTTAGGACTCATTTTTAAAAGCATGATCAATAAAGTCGTGACTATCCGAACTAATCGTAGCTCAAAATCAACAACTATGTATTGTTATATTATTTATGTATGATATAAATATATGTGTGGTCAAAGACTACGTCCAATTATAAACACATTCTGCAAGTCATTATTCATGATCATAATTAGTTGCATTAAAAAAAGGAAACGAAGGACATTTTTTTCCAAGTCCTCCATCTAAGACGACTTTTGGAAAGAAAATTTAAACTAAAAACAAAAATGAGAAATAAGTAATGAGTACCCACGTCTGTTGGACCTATATATCTATTAATTTAAAATATTGAAGACAATAATTTTATTGGTTTTTTTTTTAAACCTTCTGTACTATCCACTAGTTATTATACCAACAAATTCCGACATTGTTGTTAGATAACTAGGTCGTTAAATATGCCCACAAATTAAAAATATTTTATTATAAAGAGGAAAAATCATTTTCATAGTTTGTAACAGGCATCAATCAAATCTAAACTCACGATTACCGATTTGTCTCAGCCTTGACTTTGATGGGGAAAACTCATTTTAACCGGTTTAAGAAAAACTCAACCTTGACCCCAACCCGTCTTTTACGGGAGCGGTTTTTGGGTGCAAGAACCCACATCGCCCCTCCTCGAACCCGCCCTGATATAATAATTAAATAATAAAAAAAATTATATATTTTTTCTTAAAATATAATATAGTTATTAAGTTTATTATTTTTTAGGATTCTCAATGCCTATATTTACATATTATTTTAATCAGACTGTATTAGATATATATGATTTATTTAAAATCGTGTATTTAGTTATTAAAAAGAAACAAAAAATAGAAAAATCATGTTTTCCGAACCCGACGGTGTGAGTTGGGTTTCATAATTTTATAGTCGCTCTCTTAAAATCCGAATCCGAACTCGCCTCGACTTTTATGGGAGTAGGGATGAGGAAAGTATAACCACCCCGACCCGCCCCGTTGTCATGTCTAGGTTGTACATCTTAAAAGGGTTAGAGCATCTCCCTCCGTTATTAAATTGGGGTGATCATGCTTTGAGCATGGGTACGTGTTCCTTTTTTTCCATTAAAAAATACTCTGCAATTTTTAAGAAATCTCATGAGATGTTACCTGCAACAATCTATTTCATGTTTTTTTAAATAATGGTGGATTAGAAATAAAAAATGATTGGATTGTTTAAATAATAAAAATAATATAATAGTATGAAAAAGTTTACAAAATGATAAAATATTTGTTTAAGAAATTTTTTAGGGGTGCTGACATTGAGATCTTGTCTATTAAGGTATGCTCTTAATTAGTATAAAAATTTATAAACCCGCTAGCTAGGATCAGTCGCCTAATGGTGGGGGATTTGGGTAGATTAGTATGAGGTTCTAGGTAGAGCTGACAATTCAGGTAGTAGACTTTATCGGGCTGGACTAAAAAGTCTGGAAGTTGTATGGGTTTCTAAAATAAGTGTATGAGCCCTACATTTTTTGTGGGTTTTTTATGAGTAACCCAATATTTTTGTGAATTTTTGCGGGTTACCCTGCTTTTCTGCGGGTAGCGGGCTTTATCGCACTTGGCTAAAAAGCCCGGAAGTTATTCGAGCTTCTCAAATAATAGCTCGAGCCCTACATTTTTACGGGCCGGCGCGATCGGGATAGCCCATTTTATCGACTCTAGTTCTAGGTTCAAATTCCATTGACTTTCCTGTACACAAAAAATATTTTATTTAGATAAATAAAAATTAATTAATAAAGAGTACTTGGGATAACCCATTAACATATAGTCTAAACAAAAACGAAACTAGAGTTAAAGGTGACACAAATATATAAATAGGGAGCGTATCACATGAGAATTGTGTTTTTATGTGAGAATGATAAGAATATTTTGTAGCCATCAGATTTAAATAGAGGGTTGAGATTAAAACAACCCACTTAAAGATATATGAAATTTCTTCACCCTTTAATTTAACATTTTATTTGTGAATTTTTTGTTTTAATAACAATATGTGGAAATTATCCCTTAAAACACAATAATAAAAATAAAGGTATAAGGACCTCCTCTCAAAAAAGACGTTATTTTTATCCATTCATGACCTATACGACTATATTTGGATATGATTCAAATTTCTAAATTGCCAAGCCATGTAGATGAAGTGAAGAAGATAGAGATCATTTTGATTGGCCGAGAATTGATCGTTACATACTCCTTTTTAAAAATAAAATAAAACAAAATTGAGAAGCACTTTTCCACTTGGTAAACATTCCTTTGAAAGCTAGAGAAATATGGACGCATCACCAACTTGTCAGTAAAGCGATTCTGCTATATACAAAATCATTTTCCAAATATCATTGCCTTGAATGAAAGATCCGAGCTGTGATGGCCATTATTGAAAGTGAATAACGTATTGAATGGGAGATATTATTAAAATAAAGTTGGGTGCAAAACAATTAAAAGATAGCTTTGAATGGTTATGAAAAAGGAGATTCAACATGCTTCGGGAAAATATTTCTGTCAAGAATTACAAACTCCCCACTTGCCATTAGGACATTGTTTTTGCCTTTTCAACCCCTGCTTCTCAGAGTCCTATTGTTGTTGCCTGTTTCCAAACTACCAGGGACGGAGCCCCCTCCCCATTATATTACAACACAAATTACAAATAAAAAAAAATAAAATATTATCAATAATTCAATATATATGTAATAAATAAAAAAAATTAAATAAAATGAGTGTTAATTTTAATAAAAGATATGATAAATTTAACCAATATTTAATATTTATTATTAAAAAAATTCTCAACCTCTTAGATTTTGAATCTGGGTCTAACTCAACCCCGAAAGCTAGCTTGTAGGGTGAGGATTGCCTAAGGCTCATCTACTATTAAATGGCCTTATCACTAGTCAACGTGGAAGTTTCCAACACACCCCCCTCACGCCCAGGGCTGGACATCTGGAGCGTGGACACATCAAGGGGTGGGGGCCCGATAATAATGGATCTAGGATAGGCTCTAATACCATATTAGAGTTTTGGACCGGGCCTAATTCAACCCCAAAAGCTAGCTTGTAAGGTGAGGACTGCCCAAGGCTTATATACCACAATTTGGCCTTATCTCTAGGCAATGTGAGACTCTAACACACCCTCTCACGCCCAGGACTGGACATCTGGAGCGTGGACAACTATACGAGTGGCGGCACAATAACAACGGATCATCTAGGATATGTAGGAACACAGGGAAACACTAGAAGGGGGGTTGAATAGTGTTTCTAAATATTTTAGAAAGCTTTTCACAAACAGGTGTTAAAAACACGATTTCAGACAGGCTCTTAAAGGGCTGTCTGAAGTTTTCAGACGGCTTGTAAAAACTGATTTTAAAAGATGTTTTGTGCCTTTATAAAACATCAGATTAATTACTCTAACCCCTTGATTAGTATAAAAAGAATTGACAAGAGATAAGGGTAAGAAAACTTAGCCAAGGAATTTATCCTGGTTCACTCACTACCACTGTGAGCTACGTCCAGTCCCAATGCCAACTAGCAATTGGATTTTCTCTTAATCTTTCAAGATTACAAGTATTCTTTTACAGTCAAGCCTCTTCAGGCTCTACAACCAAGTATTCTTTTACAGACAAGCCTCTCCAGGCTCTACAACCAAGTATTCTTTTACAGACAAGCCTCTCCAGGCTCAAACCAACAAGTATTCTTTTTCAGACAAGCCTCTCCAGGCTCAACAAACAAATACAGAGAAGATAAAATGCTTAAGCTTACAAACTATATCAGTCTTGAAGCTTAAACAATTACAAATGTACAGAAAAACTGAGGTATGCTCAGGATATTACAATATGTGTACAAAGATAAGTATTATCAGAGTTGTTGCAGCAAAAAACTTGTAGACTTTTAGTTCTTTTTCACAAAATTCTTCTCTCTTGATGGTCTTCAAAGGAGGGGGTATTTATACCCAATCTTCAATCCGTTGAAATACCACCATTTAGAGATAACATTAAATGCTATTTAATCCGTTGTGAGACGTGCTTCTGAGAGCTCTGATATTTCTGACACGGTACAAGGTTGCTCCTGCCATAAAGCTGCTACAAATGTTGCTGCAGAGGCTACGTTGCAGAGATTTCCTCAATGGTGTATGAAATTCAAAAACACCAGGAAAGGTCTCGGTGTTCCTTGCTATAAACGTGTTTGAAAAGGTACGTGCAGCAGAGGTTCAGAAAAGTCTTCACAAACTTCAACAAAGGGTGCCACGTCATTAATGAGACTTCAGACGACACTAATACTTCAGACGGGTTGAGCTACTTCAGACAGCTTCAACTCTTCAGACGAGTTATGCTTCTTTAGACAGCTTCAACACTTAGTCTTTTTATGTAGGGTCATAGTGACTCTTGCTGAAATCATAGATAAAACATTAAAGCATATATGTATCTATGATAAATAATTTAAGTCAAATTTGTTAACCATTAAAACTTGGGAATCTAGTTGTCTTAAAACATCATAAACAACCTTATGATATTTTTGAGACTCTACATTCTCCCCCTTTTTAATGATGACAAATTTGGTTAAAATATACAAATCTGTAATCAGTTTTTGAGAATAAGAAAGCTCCCCCTGAGATACAAATATCCTTTAACAGGTTCTGTTTAAGGTATATTTTACTCATTTGCTCAAATTTCTCAGAAAACATATGTACTCCCCCTGAGTCCTGTAACCACTTCAGATTTGGTTAGTTTTAATACTCCCCCTTTTGTCATCAATCAAAAGGGAATATCAGAGCAAAACAGTAATAGAGCAATATATTCAGATAAACCATATATATCAGAGAACAAATAATCAACTCAAAATATGAGATAAGCCACTGATTGTATTTAATGAATGTTCAGATAAAGAAATAGACAATCAGACACTTGTCATAATCATGAAAATAAGCAAAGACAATGGCTAAAGCAACAATTTATTCCTTCTTTTTCAGCAAGGCCTCAGTCAGAAAGGAAATCAGTTCTTCCTTTGCCTTGTCTATTGCTGCTTCCACTGAACTTTTCAATTCCTGCTGACCAGATCTGATAAGTTGTTGTTCATGAAGAATCTGCTCTTGTTTTGCAATAAGATGCTTAGTCTTCTTCTCTTGATCAGCATATTTCTTTTCAAGCTTCTTAACTTTGGTCTTCAGCTTCAGATTTTCCTCAGACAAGTCTTGCTCAGATTCATAGAAGATTAGCTGGATGTAGGGGCAAACAAATCTAAGCACTCCAAAGCCTAGCTTCAATCTGTATTCAGATGGCCTGAACACAGGTCAAAAGAAGGTGCCAATAGGCTTTAGCAGAACCCAGTCTTGATTGAAAGAGTCAGCAGGTGGGGGAAAGTGATCTCTCAGATAGTGATATTTGACACTGGTTGACTTTCCAAGTCCAACTTCAGAATCAGCATCAGGACCAGTTGATCCCGAAGAAGATCCAGCATCTTCTCTGATCTTCCAGTAAGAGGACCACATCCAATCATGAAGTAGATGATCCAGGCCTCCTCCTTGGTTTCTGATGAACTCTGGAAAAGATTCCCACTCTGATGGACTCATCATTTCAGACAGAGGTGAAGATACAAAATAAACTTTAGCTCCTTTGAATTTCTCACCCTGACCTTCCTTTAAGGGATACCTAGGAACTATTCTATCAGGTTTCACCAAGATTTTAGTGGTTGGCCTGATTGAACAAGTTCTAGGAGGCCTGTAGCCTCTCATCCCAACTCCCTTGTGCAGATCCCTCTGAAACAGCTCAGACTCAGTGTTCAGCTGCCTCACAAAACTCCATTCATCACTATTCAGCCTGAGGGAATCATCTGAGAATGGATTGATGGGAGCCCAAGTATGTGCAGGAGGGACAACACCCTTCCTGATCTTTTCTAATCCTCCTGAAAGAGCACTGTATTGGTTTCTAACTTCAACAACAGTTTTTCTGATTAAGCCATGATGCAAGGATACAAGAGGTTCTGGTATGAAAAACTGTAGCTCTTCAGACAGGTTGCCAAACTTAGGCAATGAACAGGGATCAGAAGGAAGGAGAGACAACTGTAGAGCTTCAGCAAGGACTTGCTCTTCTTCAGCAGAGAGCTCTTCTTGCAGAGAAGGTGGAGGGGATGGTGGTGGTGAAGGTGTAGGTGGTGGTGGTGATGAAGGTTAAAGTGGTATCAGAGCAAGGTCATGGGTTCGTGGGGAAGGTAATGTAGGTTCAGAGAGTTGATTCTCTGAAGGTTGTGGTGAGGTAGGTTCAGAGGGTTTGTTTTCTATTGGTTTAGAGGGTAGGTTTTCTGTTTGTGGAGGTGGTGATGGTTGTGATAGAGGTGAAGATGGTTATTTTTCAGGTGATAGGGGTTTTGGTGAAGGTTGTGGTGTAGGTTAAGATGTTGGTTGAGGGGATGGTTGAGAGGGTTGCTGAGGTGTTTGTTTTTCTGGTGAGGAGGGTGGTGAAGGAGTTACATTATCAAATCTCACCTTAATTCTCTTGTAAGGAAGCTTAGTTACCTCAGATTCTTTTGCCTTAGCTTCCTTCTCTTCTTTCTCTCTTTGTGCTTGCTTTTCTTCCCTTCTTCTTTTAAAATACTCATGTGCCTTGACATAATTTTGGTATTTCCCAGCCATATCCTCTGCTTCCAGCTGAGAAGCAATACTTCTAGTCACCCTATGTTCAGGTGCAGTCTGAAGTAGCTTGCTTTTGGTCCTCCTTCTCTGAGGTGCACTTGACCTCTTCCTTTTCTTTGCTCCCTCAGATATGGTTGCTTGCCTATCATCTTCAGCATAGGCTAATTGTGAAGCAATAGCAAGAGCTCTATCAGTCTTCTCTTGCTCTGCTTTCTTCTCCAGCTCCTCCTGCTCCAAAGCAGTAGCCAATGCTGCCACCTGAATGAGTTCAGGATCAGATGGGCAAGCAGCCAATGGCTCAGCTACAACAGCATCAGCCACATCTGCCTCTTGAGCATGTCCTTCCATTTCAGAAGTAGGTTGTGGAGTCTGTACAGGTTCAGACAACTGACCCACAATTTCAGATGGCCTTTGTGAAGCCTTCTGAACAGGTTCAGACACCTGACTCTGCACAGATGCAGATGCTACCTTAGCAGCACTCCTCACAGGTAGCTTCTTCAATTTTGCTTGAGTAGAGGGTTTTGATGGCTTGAACTCATGCCTCCTTATGTCTCCTCTGAGTTCATTCTCAAGAACCTCCATTGTTGTCATCCTTCTAGCAGCTTTCTCAAGAAGAAGGCTCTCCTTCATGGATGGAGAGGGAGGTCTTGGAGTCAGCTTCACTCCCATGATCTTGAGGTTTGATTCACCAAACACAGGTTGTGAAAGGCGATCAAAAAGCCTCTCAATGGGGACTTTGAAATGCAGCAAGATCTTGGTGATGATGGTATTGTGAGGGAAGCTCCCAGCAGAATCTCTGAGCCTCTTCTGCATGTGGTACATTATGATGTTGGGGAGGTTCACCTTCTTCTTCTGCAGTAGGTGAATGAGACAAAATCTCTCCAACTCAGAAACATGGTTTCTGCTTCCACTCTTAGGGATTACAGAGCACCCTAAGATGTCATGCAAAACCCTAGCCTTGTCTGACATATGCTTTGCATCCAAGCTTACTGGTTCAAAGGTGCCATACAGAAACTCTGTGAACTGCTTCTGTCCACCATTTCTTGCTTCCCAGCCAGGAGTGAATACAACTCCTTCAGTACTGACCTCACAGATGTGAGCAAGGATATCTTCATCAACAAAGACAGGGACACCACGTACTGTGGCCTTGATGCTAGTGTAGATACCCTGAGGATTGGGTATTCCTCTAGCAGTAGCCCAGAAATCCAGCACACTCTGCTCATGCCACTGTATCAAGTTGTGGTTGAAATACAGAGTCCACCCAGCTGCATTGAACTCAGCAAATAAGTCCATTCCCAGAGATTGAAGATCCTCCAGGACTACACCCTTAGTCTTCACAATGTTTCTTCCAGCAGATTTCTTAGGTGTCATTGAAGAGTTTTCTGAAGAACTTGAGAGAAAAAAAATTTGCTTGTAGAAGAAGGATCTCAAGAGGTGAATACAGAATAGTGAACGGTAAAGTTCTCTGACCCACTAGCTTCTGCATTTATAGACCCATGAAGTAATGATGGCATGTACTGGCTGCGCAGACATAGGCAAATGTGCGAAGTGGAAGAGACAAAATAAATGTAATTAAACCATCTCAGAAAGCCACGTCATTTGTTTACTTCAGACAAGTGACAGATTTCAGACACTCATATAGATTTCAGACAACCCAAAATTTCAGACAAGTCACTTGTTTCAGACAAGCTGAAATTTCAGACACATCATTTTCAACAGATCATATCACACACAATCAAAAAGCATGAATGTTCAAATTATTTCTAATGAACTTAAATCTATCTTTAGTCAGAGGTTTTGTGAATATATCAGCCCATTGATACTCTGTATCAATAAACTAAATATCAAAAACACCTTTCTGAACATAGTCTCTAATGAAATGATGTTTTATTTCTATATGTTTAGCCCTAGAATGTGAATGGGATTTTTAGACAAATTAATAGCACTTGTATTATCACACAAAACAGGTATAGCAGATATAGTAATGTTAAAATCTTCTAACTGATACTTCACCCATAACAGTTGTGAACAACAATTGGCTGCTGAGATGTATTCTGCTTCAGCTATTGATAAAGCAATTGTGCTTTGCCTTTTGCTTGACCAACTAATCATATTTTCTCCAAAGAAATGACATCCACCACTAGTGCTTTTTCTTTCAATTATGTCTCCAGCAAAATCAGCATCACAGTAACCTATTAACCTGCAATCCTTACTTTTCTTATAGCACAGACCAAGATTAGTAATACCTTTAAGATATCTGAAAAATTCTTTTTACGGCTTTGTAGTGAGTAATCCTTGGATCAGATTGAAATCTAGCACACAGACATACACTGAACATTATGTCAGGTCTGCTTGCTTTTAGATATAATAATGATCCAATCATTCCTCTATACAAAGTTTGATTCACTGGTTCTTCCTTCTCATCTTTATTTAAAGATGTAGAGGGATGCATTAGAGTTGACATTGGTTTGCAATCATGTAAGTTAAACTTCTTAAGCATTTCCTTTGTATATTTTTCTTGATGGATCCATATACAGTCAGAATCTTGCTTAATCTGAAGTCCTAAGAAAAATTTTAGTTCACCCATTAAACTCATTTCAAACTCTGATTGCATTAACTCTGAAAACTCCTTGCATAATGAAGAGTCAGTTGAACCAAAGATAATGTCATCAACATATATCTGAACAAGTATAAGATCTTTGTTAGACTGTTTTCTAAAAAGAGTTGTATCCACTTTTCCTCTTTCAAAACCATTTGAGATAAGAAAACTGCTCAATCTGTCATACCAAGCTCTTGGGGCTTGTTTCAGACCATAGAGATCCTTTTTGAGTTTGAAAACATGTTCAGGAAAAGCAATATCTTCAAAACCAGGGGGTTGTCTAACAAAGACTTCTTCTTCAATGAGACCATTGAGGAAGGCACTTTTAACATCCATTTGATATAGCTTGATGCCATTATTTACAGCATTAGATAAAAGAATTCTAATTGCTTTTAACCTGGCCACTGGGGCAAAGGTTTCAGTGAAGTCAATACCTTCTTGCTGGTTGTATGCTTGAGCAACTAATCTTGCCTTGTTTCTGTCTACCTTGCCTTCTTCAGACAGCTTGTTTCTGAACACCCATTTGGTTCCAATAATAGTTTTCCCATGGGGTTTAGGAACAAGGGTCCAGACATCATGATAGTCGGATAGTTGTAGGATCTAGAATTGAGCAAAACCAACCGATTAGAATCACAATTAAGCAATTAATTGCGAAATATAGGTGCTGGAACAGAAGCTATATTCACGCAAGAAAGTGAAGGAAAATGAGAGAAAATGAAAGAAAAAGTGGAGAGGAAGAAATGGGAAGGACGCCACTGAAGTAAGAATCCACTTGCAGCAGATAAGTCCAATGCCAGACGCCACTAATTCAGGAGAATTAGATAAGTCTCAGTATGGTTTGAGTAAGAACCACCAAGCCTCACTCAACTCACAAAGGGAGGAGAAAATTTGGCATAATGCCTTTACTTCAAAATTCAATGTGTCCATTACAAGAGGAGAGGACTCCTATTTATAGGAAAAGAGGGGGAGAGGGGCGGATTTTTAGGAGAGTGAAAAAGAAAGAAAATAAAAAGGTGAGTGAAAACACTCCTAAGTGGGTCTTGAACCCAAGACCCCCAAGGTTTATGGCTAAGCTAAGTCTTAAGCCAATAAACCTCTCAAAATGGCACCCCACTCGTGAAAACAAATAAAAAGATGAATAAAAATTCTATCCTATGTTGGAATTGAACCCAAGACTCCTAAGCCTTTTAGCAAGGCAACCTACTAGCCAATAAACCCATACATGTAGCGCCCAAGTAGGAAGGAAAATAAAATAAATTACAAAAAATAAAGAGAAAATACAAGAGAGGCCTAATTAAGGGTGGTCCAAAGGACAAGGGTCCTATCCAGGGTCAAGGTGTCCTTCTGTAGGGTAGTGCCCTTTATTTGTAGGACACTAATTTCTCCAACTCTTCCTTGCTTGAAGCTCAGGTTTGAAGTTGGTGCATATCCTCCAGTGTAGGTCTTGCAGGTCCAAGCTTCTAGCAGAGTGCTATCATTCCCTCCCCCTTGAAAAGGATTTGACCTCAAATCTGAAAATTCAGAAAGAAGCCTTAAGAATAATGAACTGGGTAGAAGAAGGTGATGGATGACAAAATTTAGGAAGTAAGAAGATACTTCCCTTAGCCCTTGGAGAGTAGAGTTAGAGGTCCACAAGTTGAATCATCTTCCTTGAGCCTAGACAACAAGAAGATCCATGAGTATTATTCCCAAGCAAACAAAGTGAAGACTCATAACAAAAATACTTGGGGATCATAAAGATTGGTAAAAGAAAAACATAGGATGTGAACAAGAGGTAGTTGAGATAAGGGTTAGAAAACTCCCTCAATGAAGATTGAACCATCTTGTCCATGTACTCTGTTGATTTAGATCCTGGATCAAAAACTAATCTTTTGAAGCCCTTCTTTTCAAGTAAAGGGGTTAGTTGGTTAAAATGAAATTTAAACAAGTGATATGCATGTTTCAAACCAACAAAATAATCCACAATATATTGCCAAATGAATGCACAATTAAAACTATGTGGCACATATGATTTATTTTTCAACAAAGCCTCAACATGCCTATAGTCATTGTTATAATTTGTATCATAAATGCATTTACTCAAGTATGGAGTTGGAAGTGCCTTACGTCTATGAAAATCATCATATGTGGACATGTAAGGTGGTATACTTAAAGCTTCACTTTGAGCATGCATATCAAGAAGCATATCATCATGTGAAATAGATGTCAAACAAGTTTTCCTACATGTGATATCTTCATCCAAAATTTTATTCTTTTCCTCTACTAGTTCAAGAGCATAATACACATCTTTATATGAAACAATTATTTTAGGTCCAAAATGTGTATGCACATTATAGATACAAACCAAAGGTACATGCATATTCAATCCAAATTGATCAAAGGAATTGATTAGAAATGTATCTCTAGTAAATGTTATGGCACTCTTAAACTTAGTTGGTTTTTCTAGACATGTAATAGGTTTCAAAGCATTATCAACATTGTTTACTTCTTTTACACATGTAATGCTTTGAGGCATATAATTGTGCATAGAAAAAGGCATTTCATGCATAAAGAAAGTTAGTTTAGGGAACTCCCTCTCAATAGCTTGAGTTGTCCTCTTTGCAACAATAGAAGTACTTGCCATCAACTTATTCATGCCTTCATACAAAGGGTTAGCTAACAAAGGATCACAAGATAAAATTAGTTGCTTTCCCAAGTTTTTGTTTTTCACTTCTTCTATTTTCACTCTTTCTACCTCCTTTTCTTTTTCTCTCTTAAGCCTTTCTTCTTCTTCTTTTTCTAATTGTTCCTTCTTTTCTAATTTTCTTCTCTCTTCTATCTCAATTAAGGACTTTGAAAAGAATTTTGAAAGCTTATCTTCAATTTCATTAGAAAATTTTTCTAACTTTCTTTCAATTCTATCTTCAAAAGAATCTTTTGTACTTTTCCTATTTTCTCTTCTTCTCTTTTCATGATCTTTTCTTCTAATTTCACTCTCATAATTTCTCCTAAGTTTTCTCTCTTCTTCATACTTTCTTTCTTCATCATATTTTCTAAACTTTCTTTCTTCCTCATACCTCCTCCTATCATGGTTAGAGTTAACATAACTCCTTTCCTTCTTCTTACTATCTTCAAAATTATATCTACTTATTTCTCTTTCCTTCCTTTCTTTTTTATACCTTTCATCATGAGAAGAGTGTCTTCTCACTTCCTTTTCTCTTCTAAATTCTCTCCTATCTTCATCTAGCTCCTTTCTCCACATTCTATATGACATCTTAAATTGATTTTATTTGAAAGCTTTTTAAAGGACCTCACCACTCACTAAGTGTTTACACTCAATGGAATGTAATCACTCGTGTATGTCACTCTTTTTGGGCTTTTTCTATAATGAAAACTCTCTTGCCTCTTCTACTCGGTTGGAGGTTGGTTAGATTTTGCAAAGACCAACTTGAGACTATGTCTTAACCTTTACCCAAAATAGAAGCGCACTAACAAAGAAAAATACCTACTGGAAGAAGATTGGAAAAATCCTAAGACAAAACAAAAGAAATGATATGACAAACAAGAAAAGCTGGCACTCAAACAAGCTTATACACAAGAGCAGACATCAAACAAGACAAGACGGAAGAAATTGCAAAGAGAATTGTTTTTGGTGATTTTTGAAAAAGAGTTGCCAAAATTGTCGTTTTTAAGAAAAACAGCAAATACAACTCAATTACGGTATACAGGGAAAAGAAAAAACAAAATTACAGTAAAATTGTCACTGTATTGTTGGGATAACTCTTTGTTTTTGTTTTTCTATTTTTCTGAATTTTTTTGAATTTTTTACTCTTTTTGGGTGTCTTTTGACTTTTCTTCCTTGTTGTTGACTTTTGCACCCTTTTTTGCTTTTTACACCTCTTTTTGTATTTTTGGCACGTACGTACTTTTTGTATTTTTCTTGCCTTTTCTTTTTTTTTTATCTTTTTCCCCAACAGAAAATTACAGAAATTTGTACATAATGAAAAGAAAATTAACTGTACCTACTGTAATATTTTAGGAATTTTTTTTTGACAGTAAACTGGTCCAAGTGGCCCAGAAAAGCAAAAATAATGAATAAACTGATTTCTAAAAACTGTGAAAACGTAATGGCAACTTGATTTCAAAAATGGCCAAAAAAATTGCTTAGCACTTCCTTGTTGATTATACAAAACCGGTATGATCATAGAAACGCGCTTGGTTCAATTTTAAGATTGGAATTAAAATTTGAAGGAAAATCAACAATTAGAATTTGTTGATCTTCTTCCAATACTATGAACCAAAAAAGATCCTATAGGTGAGCGTTTTGCACAATCAAACAGGGAAAGTCCAAGGTAGAGATAGCAGTCAATCCAAATTTGCAATCAGAATGCCAATCAAACAGACATAACAAGAGTAGGAACTTGAACAACACAATAGCACAAAAATGCGCATAAAATGGCAAAAATAAGAAGGAAAAATTGCGCAAAATTAAATGGCAAGAAATTAAAGGGGGAAACTGAAATTAAAAGGATGGGGAGGACAGAAATGTAAATGGCAGAAAGTAGAAGGGGATGGCAGAAAGTAAAAGGATGGGGAGAGCAGAAATGTAAAGGGGGAAGCGGAAATTAAAAGGAGAGGGAGGACTGAAAGTAAATGACTGAAAGTAAAGGGGAAAGCGGAAATTAAAAGGATGGGGAGAGCAGAAATGTAAATGGCAGAATGTAAAGGGGAGAGCAGAAATTAAAAGGATGGGTAGAAGCGGAAATTAAATGGCGGAAAATTAAAAGCGGAAAGTAAAGTGATGAATATGGGGGATGAACAATTAATGGTGAAGGGGAGAAATGTAGGTGAACGATCTTTGGAAAAATGAAGACAACAATGCCTCCTCTTACCACACTTCACCACAAACAAGCAGTTATATCAATTAATTTGCAAGAATCACTCAAGAACAAGTATGAGCAATTAAAGAAGCATTTAAACAAACACCTAGGGGGTGGGAATTAGCGGCCCAAAACAGCCCCCAAACTAGCAAGAAATCAACCAATTCAATCAAGACAGACAAGTGCTGATAGCAGCAGAAAGGCACCTCGGGCCCGGGAAACAGTCCAAGTCCAAATTACAATTGAAAAGAGGGATGAAATTACACTAAAATGATGAAAATTCTGCACAAAATAGGTGAAGTTTTGCGCGCCCAAACAGCCCCAATTTTGCTCCAAATTTGCTCAAATTCAACAAGCTCTGATGACCAATTGATAGCTGGATAGTTGTAGGATCTAGAATTGAGCAAAACCAACCGATTAGAATCACAATTAAGCAATTAATTGCGAAATATAGGTGCTGGAACAGCAGCTATATTCACGCAAGAAAGTGAAGGAAAATGAGAGAAAATGAAAGAAAAAGTGGAGAGGAAGAAATGGGAAGGACGCCACTGAAGTAAGAATCCACTTGCAGCAGATAAGTCCAATGCCAGACGCCACTAATTCAGGAGAATTAGATAAGTCTCAGTATGGTTTGAGCAAGAACCACCAAGCCTCACTCAACTCACAAAGGGAGGAGAAAATTTGGCATAATGCCTTTACTTCAAAATTCAATGTGTCCATTACAAGAGGAGAGGACTCCTATTTATAGGAAAAGAGGGGGAGAGGGGCGGATTTTTAGGAGAGTGAAAAAGAAAGAATATAAAAAGGTGAGTGAAAACACTCCTAAGTGGGTCTTGAACCCAAGACCCCCAAGGTTTATGGCTAAGCTAAGTCTTAAGCCAATAAACCTCTCAAAATGGCACCCCACTCATGAAAACAAATAAAAAGATGAATAAAAATTCTATCCTATGTTGGAATTGAACCCAAGACTCCTAAGCCTTTTAGCAAGGCAACCTACTAGCCAATAAACCCATACATGTAGCGCCCAAGTAGGAAGGAAAATAAAAGAAATTACAAAAATAAAGAGAAAATACAAGAGAGGCCTAATTAAGGGTGGTCCAAAGGACAAGGGTCCTATCCAGGGTCAAGGTGTCCTTCTGTAGGGTAGTGCCCTTTATTTGTAGGACACTAATTTCTCCAACTCTTCCTTGCTTTAAGCTCAGGTTTGAAGTTGGTGCATATCCTCCAGTGTAGGTCTTGCAGGTCCAAGCTTCTAGCAGAGTGCTATCACATCACTCCTAGCAAACTGATTCAGCTCTTCTTGCATGGCTAGGATCCACCCTTCATCATGCAGAACTTCATCAATGTTCTTTGGCTCTATTTCAGACAGGAGAGCAAAAGAATTCAGATTCTTGAATTTTGATCTTGTCTTAACTCCTTCTGAAGTGCTGCCAATGATTTGATCTTTAGGATGATGTGATTTGTATCTCCAATCAGGTTTCTGAGGAGGTATCAAATCTGTTTGTTCTGTCTGAGACTCAACATTTGTTTGAAGAGGTTTAGTAACAGTAGGTACTTCAGACAGCTGCTCATCCTTCAAGCTGTTGTGGTCATTCAGCTCCATTCCTGCAAAATCATCCTCTATATCTGATAGTTCCCTATCAGTCTCTTTGTTATCATTGAATTTAACATGAATAGTTCTTCAACAGTTAAAGTTCTAGAGTTATACACTCTATAGGCTTTAGATGTTTCAGAATATCCAATGAAAAATCCTTTATCAGACTTTGCATCAAATTTTCCAAGATCATCCTTGGTGTTGAGTATAAAACATTCACAGCCAAAGGTGTGAAAATATGATATGTTGGGTTTTCTTCCTTTCCACAATTCATAGGAAGTCTTTTTCAAAATTGGTCTTACCAATATTCTATTTTGAAGGTAACATGTTGTGCTAACAGCTTCTGCCCAGAAGGATCTTGGTAAGCTGCATGAGTTGAGCATGGTCCTTGCCATCTCTTGCAAACTTCTGTTCTTTCTCTCAACAACCCCATTCTGTTGAGGTGTTCTAGCCACAGAGAAATTGTGTGAGATCCCATTCTCATCACATAACATTTGAAATTTTGCATTCTCAAACTCTCCACCATGATCACTTCTGATAACAGAAATACAGAATCCTTTCTCATTCTGTACCTTCTTGCAGAATATTGTGAAATTCCTAAAAGTCTCATCCTTGCTTCTTAGGAATAACACCCATGTAAATCTAGAATAGTCATCAACAATGACCAAACCATATTTCTTACCACTAAGACTTTCTGTTCTAATAGGACCAAACAAGTCAATGTGTAAAAGTTCTAGTGGTCTGCTAGTTGAAACAACATCCTTACTCTTAAAAGAGTGTCTTGTTTGTTTCCCTTTCAGACAGCTTTCACATAAAATGTCAGATTTGTATGAAAGCTTGGGCAATCCTTTAACAAGATTGTGTTTTGCTAACCTTGAGATTAATCTCAAGCTGGCATGCCCAAGTCTTTGATGCCAAATCTGTTTTTCATCTTCAACAGAAATAAAACATTTTACATTTTGACTTGCTAGATCCTCTAGATCAATTTTGTACACATTGCTGTGTCTTTTAGCAGTAAAGAGGGTTTGATCAGAGGAGTCTTTGACTATGCATCCTTCCTTAGTAAAGGATACCACATAACCACTGTCACATAATTGACTTATGCTCAGTAAATTATGCTGAAGTCCCTCCACTAGGAGTACATTTTTAATAAGGGATGAAGGAGATATACCTACAATCCCTATTCCAGTGATCTTCCCTTGCTGATTTCCACCAAAGGTGACCACTCCACCAGCTCTAGGTCTAAGGTTTTGGAACAAAGACCTTTCTCCTGTCATATGTCGCGAGCACCCATTGTCCAGGTACCATTTGTGGGGTCTCCTTTGTCCTGTTAAACACATCTGCAACAGGAATAATTAAGTTTTTAGGTACCCATATTCTTTTGGATCCTTTCTTGTTAGCTTTGGGCCTTGTTTTTCTCTTGTGTTTGCACTGAGCCACATTGTGTCCAGGCTTACCACAGTGAGAACACCCAGTAACCTTCTTTTTGCCTTTAGAAAAATTTAAGACAGTAGGAGGTTCAGACATGTTATGATCACAAAAGCCTAGTCCACTTTTGTCAAGGGAATGCCTTTGATTTCCAAGCATTATATTCAGATTTTTAGTTCCTTTGACAAATTTGGCCAGATCTTTTGTCAGTTCCACAACCTGCTTCTGAAGTTTCTTATTCTCTTCAGACACAGCTTGTGAACTGCAGTTTTCAGTCTCAAGAATCTTTTCCTTGAGCATAATATGTTCTATCTCAAGTGCCTCATATTTGTTACACATTTCTGTGTGGGCTTTGGATAGACTCTTATACTCTTGGAAAAGTTCCTTGGAACTTTCCACCAGATCATCATACATTTCTTGTAGAGTAAGAGGAAATACCTCAGCTTCAGAGCTGTCTGAAGATGGTAGACTAGCCATGAGACACAGATTTGCCTCTTCTGAAGTGTCTTCCTCTTCTTCTGAGGTTGATTCATCAAGGTCTTCCCATGTTGCCATAAGACCTTTCTTCTTAGTCTTTTTATGTAGGCTCATAGTGACTCTTGCTGAAATCATAGATAAAACATTAAAGCATATATGTATCTATGATAAATAATTGAAGTCAAATTTGTTAACCATTAAAACTTGGGAATCTAGTTGTCTTAAAACATCATAAACAACCTTATGATATTTTTGAGACTCAATAGGATATGCTTTGATACCATCTTAAATTTTGGACTTGGGCCTAACTCAACCCGAAAGCTAGCTTGTAGGGTGAGGATTGCCTAAAGCTTATCTACTATTAAATGACCTTATCACTAGTCAATGTGGGAGTTTCCAACACAACCCCCGTTCGTATGAATCCTGGATTCGTCCCTACAAACTATCAAGGCGAAGGATTCACAAAAACATGGCCTAAGCTCTGATTGTTCCATGGAAAACTTACACATTATAATATGTATATTATAATATGAAGAAAATCATTTTAACGATGCGTTTGTTTTTTTTTCTTAATTTTCAGTTAATTTTTATTAATATTTATAAATTTATTTCTTTTTACTTTTTTAAGAATTTATAAAGAAAATTTTAAAAATATATTTTTTTAATTTTTTAAAAAATTCTTAAAAACAATAAAATAACTAAAATAATGTGATAATTTTATAACTATTCTTAAGAAATATATCACCTAAAACTTAAAACCAAAAAATTAAATCAAACACACTATATAAATTTTGCTAGTTTCTATTTTTCTTTTAAAAACCAAAATGATTTCTTAGCGTAGGTTGCCCTACGCTATAAAAAAAAATTTAAGCGTAGACCACGAGACCTACACTATTTTTTGCAGCTAATTAATGTTTTATTGTATTATAAAAATTTGTTATTTTTTCCTAGAAAGAGCATAACATTCTTTTGGTTTTTTAATTTATATTCCAAAGAGAGGAACTAATAAAATTCAAAATAAATTAAATAATCATCCAATGAGGGATGGAATTAATTCTGTTGTAAAACACAATTATGTTTTAATTGACTTGGTACGATCAAATTGTTAATTAGGATGGATGATTTGTTTGATCAATTTGATAAAAAATACTGAATACCACAAAAGCTTTATTTTATGTTTAATTTATATATAAAATGGTCATGAGACAAAGCAAAACAAATGATGAAATGTAGAAAGTATAAAAAATTGTTACTCACCACTAAAGAGACAATTTCTTGTCCCATTCACGCACAAAATAACTCAAAAGTAAATACTATTCCATCTTTTTTTTTTTGGTCGAAATATTATTCCATCTTTCGCCCTCCATCCTCATACCTCATTCTCTCCCCCTCTTTGTCATATATGATAGTACAAAAAATACTTATGGGCTGCCAAATAATGTTGTGACTCAACTTGGGCCATTACTTTTCCCAACCCCCTTTTTACTATACCAACTCCCTTCTTTTTTTTATTGCAAACTTTTTTCCTAACTACCCCACCCTTTCCGGACACCATGTTTCAGGACAAGAATAAAATTGGCTTTACATATAGTTGTTTTTGGATTGGTTCCCACCTGCCTGGACAGTTGTGTTCGTAATTAAATTCGCCCATACCTTTTCTCATTCCAATTTCTTCTGTTTCGTTCATTCCACACACTACATCCCTCCTTTCCATCTGAAATTCTACTGGTATTGGGCCTCCTCCTATTCGTCCAGCTGGTCTTGGCCGTGCAGCTCCATTGGTGGAACCTGCACATCGGGTAGTGCAACTGCCTCATGTAAATGATATTGTATCAAATACACAGTCCCAACATGTAAATGACTCCTTAAATGGGGAAGAGAGATGGGGAGGGGTGGAGGTCGTGGGGTGAGGGAGGTCCACTACTAAAAATTTCATTATTAGAGAGGGAAGAAATCCCTCTCTAAACATGAAAAAAATCCCTTGTAAATATTTAGCGACGGATTTTGTCATGGCCTATGAATTCGTCGCTATAAGTGGCGTTACTAAATTTTTTGTGAAGGAATTAAAAAATCTATCACAAATAGAGAGGGAAATTTTCCCTCGCTAATATGTAAAAATCTATCACAAACCAGATTGAAAAAAAAGGCAAAATTCCGTCACTAATTAGTGAGGGATTTTGTACTCCTCACTAATTAGAGGGACATTAGTTACGGAATTGGCTTCCTCTCTATTTGTTAGGGAATTTATTCTTTCACTAATTTAGAGAGGGATTATTTCAGGTCTATTTTGAGAGGAATTTTTCCCTCTCTAACAAGCCCAACCACTACAAGAATGGTGACAAAATTAATTATGCTTATGATGAAAATTTTATAAAAGTAGATTGTTAATTATACTTATGATGAAAATATTGAAAATAAAGTTTTTTTTTATTTTGTAATAAAAATATTAGTGTTAATTTTTTTTACCATAATATTAGTGTTAATTATTTTTAGTAATAAAATTTATTTTGATATTATATTTCAATCAACATTTATACTAATTTAGGCGAGATTGTATGCATGATTATATATTATATTAAGTTCTGATTTAAGCGTGATTTAGGCGAGAATGTATATTATATTAAGATGTAGGCATAAAATCATACAGTGGACCAATTAAACATTTATCGTAAATTTCAAAATAAAAATTACAGCAATAAATTTAAATCAAAACTTTGACAAAAAAAAATTAAACAAACAATCAGGGACAAAGACTCCAGAAACTCAAAGGGCAAAGACCAAAAATTGGAAACAAATAATCAGAGGGACAAAAGGGGGCACGATTTTTGATTGGATCAATCTTCCCTTATGCCAAAAACATTTTCAAATCTAATCAATCCAATGATCTCCACCTTCAGCCTCCACCTTCAGCCGCGACGGTTGTCATCTCGTCTGCACCCCTCCAAGCTTGAGTCACCATTTTTTCCCCTGCATACAGTTAACCAAAACTTGAACACAAAAATAAAAAACAGAACCAAGAAACCAAAACAGGTAGATTGGAAAAAGAAAAGAAGACAGACGAGAGCTAGAAGAAGCAAGTCAAAAAAGCCCCCATCTTTTGAACCTCGGTGTGACCTCTGTAGAGAAAGTTAGATGGAGAGGGATGGAGAGAGGGGAGAAACCATAAGGCAACAAGGGACTGTGAAGGAAGCAGAATGAGAGAGAGATAGAGAGAGAAAAGATGAGGAAGAAGTGATGCGACTAGGGTTTCAGAAAAAATGGGGAGGGAAACTGAAAAGAAAAAATATATGTTGTCCTCACATTTGTGTGCATCTGTGTAAGCATGTGAGCTTAGTGGACCTACAAGACATTGTTGCTGGACTGCATAAATGTATTATTTTTGTTACGATGCCATCTATTATGCATCCCTGGTGAAAAGGATGTAAGTTACAACCTTGATTTTACCTACTATTCTCAGTTTGTGAGGCCCCCAGAAGTGCAATATTCAAAAAATAACAAAGTCTAATATTTTGCTACTTGGTCATTCTGTAGCTCCTTTTCAAGATTGTTCTCTGTTAGGGTTATTGGTTTTGAGATAAAGGCACTCTCGAAGAAAAAGGTACAACAACGTCTCTCTCTCTCGCGCGAGGCAGAAAACGGAAGAAACGGAACAGTGGCGTCTCTCTCGTGTACATTCTCCGCGTGGGTTTCTTCTTTGAGCTGCTATGAACAACATCTTCGCAAGGACCGAATTGCTTCTAAGTGTTGGGCTTCTCTGACTTGTATTTTACGGCCCACACTTAATCACCATCCAGGGGTCTAGGTGATTTCAGAAAAAAAAACCCTAACCTAAGAAGTTCGGTGCGCCGCCGTCTCATCTACCATCTTCATCAACGCAGAACTCTGTCACAGTTTGCTCCTCCGGATTTTTTCGTCTGCAAGGCAAGTATCGTATCACAAATCTTCCAGGGGATATGATTACAATACCCTTTACTAATTCAACATTTATGAATACTATCACCATAAGCATCGAAAGGTTCAAATTTACGGTCTTCATTCCCCACTCCTGCACATTTCGGGAACCAAACAACAACCTGCGAAGTGATGCCTTTGACGAATTGCTTTGCGCGTAATGCTTCACCTATGAATATTAAACGAACAACTTCATTCTTCCGGTCTGGAATTAAATCCAAATCCAATAGACCATTTAACCAATTTATAACACTTTGGAGATGACAAAAAAACACCTTCAACGAGAACCATTTGCATGTCTTCGACAACTTCCAATCAATGTGACATTCTGTAACATCCTGAATTTTATTAAGTAAAATAAAATTAACTTAAATTAATACAGTGGAGGAAATAAATAAATGATAAATAATAGAATTAATATTATGAGTAGTTTTATCCATAAAGCTAGTTCAAATTTAAAAAGAAGATAAGGGGGTTGAGGATGGGCCCAAGCCCATATAGGCATTTTAGTAAGGAGGGGTTATCAGTTCACCCTAATCCTTATTCTTCAAATCGTCATAGAGCGAAACGCTAAGGAGGGGAGAAACCAAGTCTCAAGAGGAGGTTGCTGCAGAGTGATCCTCAAGAATCAAGAAAGAGTCTTCCTTGCTGTTCGATCTTCACTTCCAGGTACGGTGGGGGGAGAGGGTGCTGCTTGTATGTGCATGTGGGGGTGCTTGGGTAGTAACTTAAGACTTTAAATACGTATTAATATATGTTATATTGAGAATGGATGATGAAAACTGTTGATTGATGATTGATTTGATGAATCTTGATGAATTCTTGGGTAAAATTGAAGAAGATATTGCGAATAATGAAAAGGGGTAATTAGGGGTTTGATGATTTGGGGTTTTGATGGATTAACCGTATAATCTGTGTAAAGATTACTGTTTTTACTGAGTTTTGTTGATATAATCGTATATGATTGATGATATAAAAAAAGGATTGATTAGAGGATGAATAAAGAGGATTAAAAGGGTTAAAGATCGCGAGAACTGCGATCTGTGTTGCGGGTAATCGATTACCAGGGTGTGTAATCGATTACCAGGGTTTTCTGGGTAGCCTGGTGTGCTGTTTGTTCGCAGGTAATCGATTACAGAGATGTTGTAATCGATTACCAGTGTGTTTGTTTGCAGGTAATCGATTACAGAGGGATTGTAATCGATTACCAGAGGCTTTGTTTGCAGGTAATCGATTATTGGAGGTTGGTAATCGATTACCAGTGTGGATTTTGAGATCTTAGTGATTGATGATGATTGTATACTTGAGTTTGGTGTGTCCATGATGATATGATTATACCCTTGATGAATAGATGTCTATTATGAGAATGATGATGATGTATATAACCTTACGATGGGTGTGATTCGATGTTTATATAATGATGCATTGAGCATGCGATGAGTGTTATGATCATGATGATGGTGATTAATGATGTTTTTGATGATTTATAATGAGGATGACTGACGATGATTTTATGATGATGATAATGATGATGATGATGATGATGATGATGATGTACTTGTTATTATGATATTGATTATGCATTGAGCATATGAGTGATTGTACTTGAGATACACAAGCCCAGTGAGGGGTGGAGTGTACCTCAGGGAGGTGATTGTACTTGAGATACACAAGCCCAGTGAGGGGTGGAGTGTACCTCAGGGAGGTGATTGTACTTGAGATACACAAGCCCAGTGAGGGGTGGAGTGTAACTCAGGGAGGTGATTGTACTCGAGATGCACAAGCCTAGAGAGGGGTGAAGTGCAACTCGGGGAGGTGAACTGTTTTGGGTGTGCATGATGATAGATGAACATGCAATGTATTTAATGACGATGTTGATAATGTTTTGGTGTGCATGATGATAGATGAACATGTAATGTATTTCATGATGATGATTGATGTTGTTTGGGTGTGCATGATGATTGATGAACATGCAATATGATTAATGATGCTGTTGAATTATATTATGATGTTATGAGAATTATTGATGAGATGAGTATTAAGTATTGAGGATGTGCTTGATGATTTATAAAGTGTGATTCATATAATTGTGATGAGATATGATGTTTGATAATAAATGTGTAAGATGTTCTGTGTATATTATTACTTGATGAGTATGATGAAAATATGTGGGGGAGGATAGGGTAGTCTCCTATGTGTATGTATGAGTTGGTATTCTTTTCCTCACCGTTACACTGTGGTTAATTTTACAGGTGTTGATGATGACACGGCTGGTGTCGAGTAGTAATTGAAGGGAATGTCGCTCTGATACTTGTGACATCCGGGCATACCATTGGGGTTTTTACTTTATGTTTTTAGGAAGAGATTTTGTAAATTGTTGGAGTGCCTTACATGGCCAGTAGGTTATTTTGATGTTGATTCCGCTGCTTAAAATATTTTGAAACATTTGACTGCTATTTCTATTTTAAATGAGTTTACTTTTGAAATAAATGATGTTTTATACGATTAGAATTGTGAACCTTTTTACCCGTTGTGGGACATTACTTCTCTTATATTTCAATTTATTAATTATATAAGAGTTTGGGGTAGAAGGGTGTCACACATTCCGTTTGTGAAATGGACCAAGCTCACATGGACAATCGACTAACTTGACTTCTGTCTTCACAAACTTGAAAAAAAAAAGTCACATAAGAGACCTATTAGAAATATTCAAAAAATGGTAAAAAAAAGGCTACAGGGAGATTCCAAAAAAATCCTGAACGTTCACTCATTTAACGGAAAATCCAACGGCTAATGTTCGAAGGTCATAACTTACATCCCTATCATTAGGGATGTATAATAGTCTCCGCCTTTTGTTACACCTGCAGAAATGTATTGAATATGGGTAAGGGAGCTCTACACCAATAATCAATTTCATCTTCTTAAAATGAGAGAGAAAAAAACTAATAAAAAAAAAGAAATGTTTTAAAATTTAACATATGACCTCCCATCACTAATTTCTCTTACGTTAGTTACTTTATTATCACTATCCTTATTAAGGCATTTGAAAAAACTTTTTTGTTATAACATTAAAAATTAATTTAATATGCCTATATCAAAAAAAATCTTAAGATTAATTTTTTAAGATTTAAAATTTTAAATTATTATGATTATTATTATGAATTAGGAATCTGTTATTATAAACAAATTCAAATTAAATATTAATTTTATATTTTATTAATTTGATTCTTTAAAATAATATAATAAAATGATATCTTTATTTTTATTTCTATATATTTTTATCTTTATATATATATATATATAAATAAATAAGTAATGTCCTTTGGGGCATTTATATGTCATAGAGAATAATAATAATAATAATATGATTTTCAAGATTTAAAAATTCAATATTTTCATATGAATCATATGGGAAATATTTAAAAAGATTACAAGTTTAAATTTAAAAATTTAAAAATTATTTTTTGTATGCAGTATATTATTTGAGCATATATAAGATCTTATTAGAAATATTATAAATTTAAATTTTAAATAAAATATTTTGTGTAAGGAGTATATTGTTTGAGCATATTATTGGTATCAAATTATAGAAATCTTCGAGTAAGGTATATAATGATATCGAACTAAAGACAAGTCTTTGGAGTATTGCAAAAGAATTCGAAGAAAAGAAACTAGAAGACTCATCCAATATAAATCAAAAGTCTTACTAACTTCTCGAATGAAATTACAAAGGTTTACAAAAAAAGAAGTACATAATATAAAAGAATAAAAAGACTCCTAAGTTTTAAGAGGATGATCCTTCTTATGCTTTCTCTTCTCCTCCCCTTTCTTCTTCACCCTTGAGTTAATGAGCAAGACACCCTCATAATCGAATTGATACACTTGGGGAAGAAGCAAATGGTGCTTGGGGCAAAAATGAAGGAAACATGGGGAGGAAGTAATAAAGATTCATTAGATAAATAATGAATTTATAATTGGCTACAACGTTCGACCTGAAAGGAAATTAGGCAGAAAGAATGTTGGAAAAGCTCATGGCATTGGGTATCCCATCAACCTGATCAATACTTGGAATAAGAAAGATTAGGTCGAATGGGGTAGCCAATATCAAGAACTTTGCCATTGACATGGAGGAGAGAATGAAGGAATAGTTCCAAATGAACTCCTATTTATAGGGGTAGGAGAAAAGAGAATGAATAAATACTTCCCAAAATGGCCTAATCAGTAAGGACATAATAAATGAAGCTGAATGGACGGTGGTCAATATGACTTTCGAATTGACCAAATAAGAACTGACATGTGGCAGACCATAGTTAAAGGTGGTCAGCATTAAGTCTACGACTATTGAATAGGCTAAATGTCAAAATAATGCTAAATGTTGGGGAATGCATAATCGAAAGGACATGTTCGATTTTATAGATTGTGTAAATCGAAAAGGAATCTGAAAAGTCGAAAGAAGAGGAAGAATTTCGAGTAATCGAAAGGGAGATGATATAAAAAAGACTTGGAAGATATTTCAAAGATAAGAGCCTCATTCGAGGAGAACGAAGTCTTGAAGAAAATAGTTGAAAGCAATTATTAGAAGTTTACTGTTCAAGATAGATGTGAGAATCATAGTGGAGCCTTAGAAAAGTTAAAAAAAAGAGGATAAAGCAGTTTGTATCCGTTAGAAGACATGTCAACCATGCATTGTGTCAACACATATGTAATTGCTTATGTGTTCTATTGGGATTAGTTAGCTGTTAGGATTAGAAATCTATAAATAGACAAATTTGTTATATAATAAATGTTGGATTCCATTTCTTTGAAAACTCCCTGAAACACCAATACGTCCATCCTGTTAATGACAACTAGTCATAAAGAGATATTCAAGTATACAATTCCATCCAGATTTTAGTTTCAATGAATACATTCACTTTTCTTTACAATTCTGCCATTCTTTACTTGTTTAATCTTTATTTCTTGCAATTTAATTTTGTTACTTATTTATTGTTTATCTTTCTTTGTTGAATGTCTTTCTTTTACTTCTGTTATATATTTCTTTCTTTCTTCTTCTTCTTTACTAATTGTTTCGATTTTCTTACTGGGTAAACAACAAGTTACAAGTGAGATCTGTTACAACTTTCAGAATCAATATATCTTAGTTTAAAAGTTAAAACACTATAAACCTACTTCTTAAAGAGTCCCTTTTGAGGACTGAATTCTAAATCCCAGATTGCTCTTAGAATCAAAAGGTTAAAATTGATCTTTTTCGAGATCTGTTTTTTATACCACAAACACATATCAATAAGATTCCTTTGATAGAATATTTTTTTAAAATATCATTAAAAATCTTTACAATAATGATTCACAACGTAAAAAGAGAAGATAAATCAAATAATAATGGTGTGATTTTCAAGATTTTAGATTCCAATATTTTCTCATATAAATTTTACAAGAAAATTTTAAATAAAGAATACACGTTTTAGTCTAAATGTTTTAAAAATTATTTTGGGTATGTAATATATTGATTGCAAATAATAATCAAATCTCCCTAATTGAATAAATTTTTAAAAATATCATTGAAATCATTTACACTAAAGATTCACAATCTAAAAAGGAAAACATTAAAATGAAAAATAATGGTGTGATTTTAAAAAAATTAAGATTTAAATCCTTCTAATTGAATAGTTTGAACATATCAATCAGATTTCTCTAATTTAGTTTTTAAAAATATGATACAAAATTTTACAATAATAACGATTCACACCATAAAGAAAAGGGGAAAATCTTTACAATAATGATTCACAACACAAAAAAGAAAAAAAAAATAATGGTATGATTTTCAAGATTTTAGATTCCAATATTTCTCATATAAATTTTTTAAGAAAATTTAAAATAAAGAATACACATTTTAATCTAAATCTTTTACAAATTATTTTGAGTATGTAGTATATTGATTGCAAATAATAATAAAAAAATGTAAGGGTGCAACACATTGTTTATCTTTTGCCTTTTTGTTCTTTTTTATTTAGTTTCTATTTTATTTTTTTAGGTTTTAAATGTTACTCAAACTAGTTAGAAGACCCTGCAATTGCAACACATGACCACCCCTTTGTTGTTTTTCCTTTTTCCCCGATTGCAATGAACCCTAATGTGAGTGTGTGTGACTCAGGAAACCTTTCACTATTTTGTTTTACTCCTATTTTTTTATTATTTATATTATTATTATCATTATTAATTAATTGTGAATAATATGGGCTTAAGTGTGCTGATAAGCCCATTTTGTTTTTCCTCATGTATGCATGTTTGTTGGGCTAGTGATGTTATGTGAAGCACATTAGTGGTTTTGTTTACTTGTATTTTAGGCTCATTTGGTTTAGTCATCTTGTATCATTTATCCTTTTTTCAGTTGTGTTTTATTTCTATTTTTTTGTTATGTTAGGTTAAAAAGCAAATTGGGCAAACGCTGAAGCCCACCTATCTTTGTTCCTACTTGTTTATTTTTTCTTTGGTCCACTTGGTTTGTGTATCAGTTGGGCCAATGACGACATGAAGAGGCCCAACTCGTTTTTGTGCATGTTTCTGTTTCATCTTTTTATAATTTGGTTCATTTGGTTTATGTATTTTCTTTAATTTTCAGTTAAATTTGAATCTCTTTTCACTTAAAAGTCAAAATTAAAAAAACAATATAAAAAATCCCTTTCAAAATTAAAATTCATCTTAATATTTTTTAGGGAAAAATAAGAACTTAAACTTTGACTATGAAATACAAGAAGCAACTAACACTACCTGCGTTTACAATGTCTACAAGAAAACATTTAAAATCATTCTAAATTCCATTCTACTTATTTGCCTTTTTTAGTTTTTTATGTTGCATTTTTTATATAAATGTTTTTATTTTTAAAACTTACACAAAATCTCTTTCATTTTAAAAAAAAAATGTCATACTAAAGCCTTCAATCTTAATTCTATGTAAAATTGAAAAAAATAATCTTATTATTTATTGACCTTAACACATTATACAGAAAAATTGTACTTAAATTGTTAGATAATTCTAGTCGGTGATAACATTACTGTTTTCATCTCTATTACAAAACCGTACATGAGATTTTCACCTCATACGGCTCCTGGAAAGCCTTAATTAAATCTAAGTACCGGGCCCGATTCTATATTTCTTGATATATCCCTAAGATAGACAAAATTCAAATCTATCTGACGGTTCTGAATTAGACCAATTGAATTTTAGATAACTATCCACTTAAGTTATTTATCAATTAAAAACTCACATTAGTTCTTTGAAGATAATTTTTAACAAAAATTATAATAAAAATTGTAATATATAAAATAAAAAGTATAATATAGAAAATAAATTTTTATTATTTATTGAGATCATTACTTTTATTTATACTAATTTACATAAATTATTTCAAAATTTATTATAGTTTTTAATTAATAGTTTAGAGAGGGAAAAATTCCCTCACAAACTAGATAGTAAATTATGAAATAAATAGAGAGAATCAAAATCTTTCGCTAAATAGAGAGATATTTGTGATTCCCTCCCTAATCACATGTGGATTTATAACTCTTTTTTTATAGAGGGAATAATTCCCTCCTTAATAGCGAGGGAAAAATTCCCTCGTTAACTAAAAGAGTTAATTCATTTATAATTAAGGAGGGAATAAAAAATCCCTCACTAATAAAAGTTTGATTTATAACTTTGTTGTTAGAGAAGGAATAATTCCCTCGCTCCCTAATAGCGAGGAAAAAATTCCCTCACCAACTAAAAAATCCATATATAATTAGGGAGAGAATAAAAAATCCCTCGCTAATTAGAGAGGGAAATGAAAATCTATCGCTAAATAGAGAGGAATTTGTGTTTCCCTCCTTGATCGCTTGTAGATTTATAATTCTTTTTTTAGAGATGTAATAATTCCCTCCCTAATAGTGAGGGAAAAATTCCCTCACTAACTAAAAGAGTTAATAAGGGTTACAAATTAATCTATAATTAGTAAAGGAATAAAAAAACCTCTCACTAATTAGAGAGAGAATTGAAAATCCCTCGCTAAATAGAGAGGGATTTGTAATTCCCTCCCTAATAAAAGTTTGATTTATAACTATTTTTAGAGAGGGAAAAATTCCCTCTCTAATAGCAAAGGAAAAATTCCCTCACTACCTCAAGAGTTAATAAGGGTTACAATGCATCTGTAATTAGGGAGGGAATAAAAAATCCCTCGCTAATCAGAGGGGGAAATGAAAATCCCTCGCTAAATAGAGAGTGATTTGTAATTCCCTCCCTAAATAGAGAAGGATTTTACCTCTCTTTAAAATACTGTTCAATTAGCGAGGAATTTTGTGACAGATTTATTAGGGAGAGAACAAATCTGTCACAAATTTCCTCCCTAATTGTTTAATGAAAATTTAGAGAGGGAATTTGTGATGGAAATTTAGAGAAGGATATTTTCCCTCACTAAATTCGTCACAAAATCCCTCGCTAATAGAGAGGGATTTAAATCCCTCTCTAAAATCCCTCTCTAATATTGACTTTTTTTAATAGTGATGTTTAGTGACAATATATCTCATTGTTTGTCACTATAGTGTCCATTGTGGCACAAAAATGATATGGTTTTGTCAAATTTATAGCTTGGAAGACTTCAACTCCAACAGTCGTGTGCTTCCCTTTTCTCCCTTTTTCTTTCTTCACCTTTTTTCATTGGAAGGTTTCAACCCTAATGAAACTGTTTTTGTGTCCTAATGGCAAATAGTGTGATACAGTGTCACTAAACGTGACACGTAATAAAAAAGTTAATGAGAAACAAATAGTTGGACCACAGTGACAGACGAAACAAAAAGTCCGGGATAATAATGAACTTTTCTATTTCTCAAATACTAAACTACATTACTCTAAAAAAATGAGGAACAAATTTGCTAGTTTAGTTGAAAATGAAAGATGTGATGGGAAAGATAAATATATAAAGAAAAAAAATAAGTGTATAATAAAGTGTAGAAAATTTGATGCGGAATAATCATTGTTGAAGGGAAATTTACATACTTTAGAAAACAAAAATAATATATCTTCGTAAATATAAATTTGTGCCAAGCATATTTCAAATTCAAAGAAGTAAGCAATACATGAACCGAATTTGAGATGTTGTTTCCCCTAAACCACATGAAAGAGAGAGCCAACTTTATTCGCTCACAATAAAGCACCAATTTTGTACATTTCTTTGACAAAGCACAAACAAGATATGAAACAAGGATTAAACAAGCTTTATTCCTGTTTCTTATTTTCTCTCTTTTTCTCACTCTCTTTTTTAACCTCTTGTCTCTTTTCTCTGGCAAAATTTTGAATGATCTATATCAATCGATAAAGAGGGGACCCTCCACACTTTGCCAGACCGTTGTTGCAAACTTGGATATTAGGATCCTTCCGTAAACACAAATTCTCAAGTTCCCATTAATTTCTCTACAATCAGTATACTAATGCTAGATAATTGATTATGGCAACAGAAAATGGATAATTATCTAACTGAATTTGAAATGATACGTGCCAAACATTGACGGGTACCAATATATCCTTTTTCCCTCTATTCATTCAACAGCTAGCACCTAATAAAGTGATTTATAAATAGAATATTTTTTAACTAAATAACGTTGTGAATTAAATAGTGATGACATACAAATTTGAAAAGAGAAAACTGTGAATGATCAAATTGAAAGTGATGTATCTGACTTTTTGTGATCACAACATTTGAATAGTCACTTCCTCATAACACCTAGAGAGACTACTTTGAGGAAGTTTGGTTTCTTTACAGTGAAAGTTCCAGGATCTTTCCACGTAGGCCTCATGAAAGTTCAGATGTGTGCTTCACGTTTTGGACTTCAGTGAAAATTATAGAAACCAAAAATACTGGCCAGAAGAAGCAGATTGTAAAATATAGCAAACCATGTCTCTCAAGTTTGTAATAGTGCTATTTTTGCTGGTGACAGTGGTAGCCAGTGAATATAGCAGTTTCACCTATAATGGGTTCCAATCAGCTCATTTGTATCTTGATGGTAATGCTGACTTCACCTCTAATGGCCTACTCAGACTCACCAATGACACCAAGCAACAAAAGGGTCATGCTTTCTACCCAAATCCTATAGTTTTCAAGAACACCTTCAATGGAAGTGTGTCTTCTTTTTCCACAACTTTTGTCTTTGCCATAAGATCTGAGTATCCAACTCTGAGTGGTCATGGGATTGTTTTTGTGGTTTCCCCAACAAAAGGGTTTCCAGATTCTCTTCCAAGCCAGTACCTTGGCCTCTTCAATGAGGTAAACAACGGCAACAACAGCAACCGTGTTTTTGGGGTGGAACTTGATACCATTCAGAACAGCGAGTTTGCTGACATCAATGACAATCATGTTGGAATTGATATCAATGGCTTAAAGTCAGCTAAATCAGCTCCTGCAGGGTATTACATTGGTGGTGTGTTCAAGAATTTGAGCCTTTTCAGTGGCTATCCAATGCAGGTATGGGTGGAATATGATGGGGAAAAGAAACAGATTGATGTTACTTTAGCTCCAATCAATGTTGATAAACCAGAACACCCTTTGTTATCATTGACCAAAGATCTTTCTCCAATTCTGAACAATAGCATGTATGTTGGTTTGTCATCCTCTACAGGGTCAGTTCTAACTTCCCATTATGTTCTTGGTTGGAGCTTTAAGGTGAATGGCAAAGCTCAACAACTTGTAATCTCTGAACTCCCCAAGCTTCCTAGATTAGGTGATAAACAAGAGTCTATGGTTTTATTTGTTGGGTTGCCTCTGATATCTCTCAGTTTGATTCTCATGGTAGTTCTAGCAGTGGTTCATGTCACCAAAAGGAAGAAGTTTTCTGAGCTGCTTGAAGATTGGGAGCAGGACTATGGTCCTCATAGATTCAAGTACAAAGATCTTTACTTTGCCACAAAGGGGTTCAGGGAGCAGGAGTTATTGGGAAGTGGTGGGTTTGGTCGAGTCTACAAAGGTGTGATGCCAATTTCCAAAACTGAGGTTGCAGTGAAGAGGGTGTCCCATGAATCCAGACAAGGGATAAGGGAATTTGTGGCAGAAATTGTTAGCATTGGTCGTCTTCGCCACAGGAATTTGGTTCCTCTTCTTGGCTATTGCAGGCGCAAAGGAGAGTTGCTTTTGGTCTATGATTACATGCCAAATGGAAGCCTAGACAAGTATCTCTATGACCAACCAAGAGTGACCCTGAATTGGAGCCAGAGATTTACAATCATCAAAGGGGTTGCTTCAGGTTTGTTTTATTTACATGAAGAATGGGAGCAAGTTGTGGTACATAGAGACATTAAGGCTAGCAATGTACTACTAGATACAGAATTGAATGGTAGATTAGGGGATTTTGGTCTTGCAAGGTTATATGACCATGGAACTGATCCTCAAACTACCCATGTGGTTGGAACTGTTGGGTATCTGGCCCCTGAGCATACTAGAACAGGTAAGGCTACTACAAGCTCTGATGTGTTTGCTTTTGGTGCATTTGTGCTAGAGGTTGCTTGTGGAAGGAGGCCTATAGAGAAAGTAGGTGAATGTGAGAGTGAGAGTGCAATTCTTGTTGATTGGGTGTATGATTGCTGGAAAAGAGGTGAGATTCTTGAGGCAAAGGATCCAAATTTGGGCACAGATTATAGGCCAGAGGAGGTGGAACTGGTTTTGAAACTTGGTTTGTTGTGCTCACATTCAGAGCCATTGGCTAGACCAAGCATGCGCCAAGTTGTGCAGTACTTGGACAGGGATGTGCCTCTGCCAGATATGTCATTGCTTAGCTTATCTTCCAGTGGCTTAACTTTTGGGCACCATGAAAACTTTCAGGACTATCCAATGTCCTATCCATCTTCTATAGATAGGCCTTTCTCCCATACTTCTTCAATTGCAGAATCACTTCTCTCTGGTGGTCGTTGATTTCTGAAAGCACATGAAATGGGCATGGATGCATGGTGTATTTAATTGTAGTTGATTTTATCTATTCTTAATTGGTCTGTTTATTACTTGATTTTGTAATATATTCTAAAATGAAATGGGTTTTAAAGAAAAGAACAAAAACAAAAACTGGTGTCTTCCAAATTGTTTATCAGTTTAATTGCAATACAATTTATTGTTTTTGTATCTCTTGACAGAGCAGGAAAAGAAGCTACAATTATTCAGCACAACCACTGAAAATTAATGTGAAAACTCAGATATTATGTAAGAAAATCATCCTATAATTGAGCATGAAAAGTACCATTAAGTGAATCTGGAACTAATACACTAGTGTAAAATATGTTTGTTAATTCTCATAAAATATGTAAATTTTGATTTGAGTACAATGTGTTTTTAATCTCTGTGAAATAAAAGAGCTTTTATTTTGGTACTTATAATTTTTTTTATTTTCATCTTTTAAAAATTTAAAATTTTGAAAAACAGATGACATGGTAAACTAAATAATTGCCATGTATGCATGGGTTTCTATAACCAATAATTTTGTTTTAAAATTTATAATTTTTTTTTGGTCAAGTAAAATTTTATCATTTTGAAACGATACAAATGAAAAGAAAATTTTTATGAGGACTAAAACTAAAATTCATTTACTATAGAAGGAGCAAAAGCATAATTTACCTTTTTTTTTTATTTTGATCCATGTAAAATAGCTTTTTTCATTTACATCATTTCAAATCTAAAAATTTGAAAAATAACATACTTCTCCATTACTTGAGAAGCCAAAAAATTGACACATAACATATATTAAAACCTACTTGACAAATTTTAGCTTGTCAGGTTAATAGCAAAGACGTTTTTATAAATTTTAGATTTAGAAGGAATGTAAATAAAAAAAATATTTTACAAGAATGGATAGCAATGGATGCCTATTGAGCAGGATATTAAAGTTTAAAGTGTTCATGGTCTTACCTATACTTTTAAAAAAGCTCATATCCGCTTCACACCCAAGCGAGTAGCAATGGGAACCGGCTCCTCTCCAATACTCATTTCCGTAACAATTTTAGTGTCCGTCTTAGTACCCAATGAACGCCTTTTATGTTTGTACTAACGTATGATACTTGTACTTTATTTAATTATAAGGTCAATAAATCAATAAAAAAATATAAAAATAACTAAATTGATAAATTACTCATAACATGAGAAATATAGTCATTACTAAATCTATTCAAACATAATTAATCATAACTAAATCCAAATACAACATAGTTTTAAAATACAATACATAATGTAACAACACATAATAATATAATAAATTATTTTATTTTATTATTTTCACAATAATTAATTTATTGTCTTAGCAAAACATAATAGGCTTAATTGTACTTTTGATTCCCCTAGTTTCTATTATGTACAATTTTGGTCCCTCAAGTCTTTTTCGAGCAAAATTAGTACTTCCGCTTTCAAAATTAAATTTGGTCATTCCATCAATTGTCTTCTACTCAAAACCTTCAAATTCTCACTTTCTAGTTAACATATTCACAATTGAATTGGTTAAATCATTTTAAATGTTCTTAAACTCAAAATTACCAATCAAAATATTGAATTTCACAAAAAAAAACACCTAAATTTTTGCTCTCCTTAAACCCTAATTCCACAATATTAAATCCTTCAAATTTCTATTAAATTTTTAATTATTGAATGTTCAAATTGATTTCATATCTCAAATTTATCGTCAACCCCCAAATATTTGGATTGAAAATGAGAATTTGAGGGTTCTATATAGAAGTTAATTGATAAATAGACAACTTTTGTTTAATTTTGAAAGTAAACGGATTTGATTTGCTCAAAAACATAAGTATATTTGGTGCGGGAACGGTGGGGGCTAAGCTCTAAGGTGCCCTTGCGCGGACCTATACTCATTAAATTTTGTGGTCTTTTACCCAAGTCCAAGCACATACCTATTTAAACAGTAATTACTCATCCATTGTGCTTGAGTCAAATTGCCATCCTTATTTCAAGGATGACAATCAAAATTCACTTATTTTATTAACATAAAAAACGTAGTTTACTCTGTAATAATTAACTTTTAGAAAGGACAAGTCAACTAGTCAATGCATTTTTTAATTTTGGAGTAAAGATTCATAGTTTGTTTGTTTTATTTTTTTAAAATTGATTTTAAAAAAAAATCAAAAGTTAAAATTATTAATATGAAAAGATTGATTTAATTTATCAATGATATTTTAAAAGTGGTTTTAAAAATTTGATTTTTAGCTTATTTGAAATAATGAATAATTGATTTTTTAAGAATTGAAATGAATTCACTTTTATTAAATATGCATCATAATTTGTGCATGATTAATTTTTAAACCATCGATTTTAAAATAAGTTTTATCTAACTGTAAATTAAACGGATGTATTTATATGGTTGTAATTAAAAAAGAAGTTTTTTTTGTTAAATATATGTTTTGGTCATTGAAACATTGTTGAGATATTTTTTAGTCTCTATAATTTAAAATTGGTGGTTTTGTTTTTTCAAAAATTGAAAATACATCAATTTAGTCCTTATCATATAGTTTCTTTTTTTTTTTGCAGATTTCCTATATATTTTCTTTTAAATTGTTATAAAAAATGAAAAATACCCCTTTTTAGTCCTTATCAATAAAAATTCACAAAGTATTGGTACGATTTCACAAAGTTAATTTGGCTATATTTCAGGGGTCAAAAACATATTGGTAGAATTTCTCAAATTAATTTGGCGGGTTACATACTAAAAATCAATCTTACTCTTTGAAAAAAAATAAAATGTTCACTTCTCTTATAATCGAATTTACTAACAATAAAATTAATTTTGGGAATTCAAAGTATTATTCCAATGTTTGGAAGCACTTGACCTAATGGGTGAGTCAATGAATAGAAAACTAAACTTCAAAGTCATAAGATTACCATACATTAAGAACCAGTTCTAAGATATATATTAGTTAAGGTCGGTTTGTGATGGTTGCGAACTTTTAGTTTAGCTTTTTAAAAATTTTAATCAAATTTTTACAATTAAAAACTAAAAACCTCTTTTGTGATTTTAAAAACAACTCGTGAATAAACTTTTTTAACTCTCAGTCCTTAAAACTTATTTCATTCAAGAAAAATAGTTATAGAGTAATGTGAGAAAATGAGATTCAATTGTGTGGAATAAGTATACCTGCAATTATTTTTCCAATTGAAGGGTGTAACATCCCAAATTTCAAAATTATTTTCATAAGTGAAATTAGAAGTATAAAAGACTTTCATAAAAGGAATTAGGTTAAAAAGGGTTAAAAACTGTTAAAAAAAAGGCATAATACTGCCTCTTTTTCAGTCAAGCGAGAAATTGCTCGCTTGTGCGAGTGGGAATGGAAATTTGGTAATTCCATTCTGTGAGATTTTCGCTCAAGCGATAGCATTTTCGCTGGAGCGAAGATATCAACAAAATAGGGGGTTAAACTTTCTGATATTTTCGCTTGAGTGAGAGATTTCTTGCTCAAGCAAAAATGAGGCAAAGAGTTGGGGTTGCTTCTGCTTGATTTTCGTTCGAACGAGAAAAGCTTGTTCAAGTGAAAATCTGATTCTCGCTCAAACAACGAATTCTTGCTCAAGCAAAAATGTTTTGCTTGAGCAAGAAAACACAAATCAGGTTTAATAAAAAGATTTTTATTTTCATTTGACCCACATTCTAAACACTTTGTTCCCACCCACTTGTACTCTAGGAGAGGAAGAGAAAGAAAAGAATGAGAAAGAAGAGACTTGGAGTGATTTCTCAAGGAAGAAGGAGACCAAGGAACTCACCCTCATTCCCTCAAGACCTCCATTTTCTAGTTTAGAGGTGAGTGTGGTTCACCCACTCGCTTTCATTTCATGTGAAGTCCCCAAATGACCCTTATTCCCCTGTCATTTTCTTCTTTTGCTTGTGTTAACTTGATTGGGATGTTTCGGATTTGCCCTAGGGTTTATGTAATGTATGGTTTTCAGAATTGGTTCTAACCCTAGGGTTTGATTTTAGGGTTTGTACGAGTAATTTATTGATTAGTTTTGACTCTCATGAAAATGTCCCATTGCATATTTAAGGATTATACACATGATTCATGTAATATCTCATACTTCCCACATTGTATCATGAAAGAAGAAATTCATGGGCCTATGACCAAGAGGAAAAGAGGATTTAATGGAAAGATAAATTGAAATTCAAGTTTGATTGCTAATAATCTATTAATAGCCTTTAGGGAAGACGTTTCGTGTTAGAGTTTGAGCTCAGGTCTAGTCTCAGTTAAGAGATAAGACCCCGAGTGATGGATTAAACACCTAAGGACTAACCACTTCATATTGTTGCTAATTATGAATGTATTGATGATGAGGTTGAATATATTATTTCTTTTTGCATTGAATCTGTCTGATTACCTACACTGTATGCATAATCACACTCATTGGGACGTTAGTCTCACTACACGTTTGTAGCTACATTTTAGACATGCAGGGTTCTCAACTAGGCGCTTAACCGGAGAGCTTAGGAGTTCATAAGTGGATCCCTCCACTTGTCCTATTTCCGTTTTTGCTTTATAGTTATATTTTCATGGATATGTAATGAATTTAACTTCAATTATCTATTTGTATATTGTGGGCCACTTAGTGGCATTGGAATTGTAATCATGAATATGTATTTATGATTTGAGCTTATGTAATCGTTGAAATTACTTGAGCGCATTCTATGTATTTGTTTGATGATATCGGCAATGTCGCGAAAAATAATTCTGTAAATTTGGGAATATGCTTCCAATGGGCATTATTTCTAGGTTTACGAAATTAGGACGTTACATTATGATATCAGAGCAGTTCAATCTAATTGTACTATGGATAATGTAGTTGTCTGGAATTAACTATAGTCACTCATTATAATGAAATATGGAGACTGATCACCTCAATGTTTTATTAATAATGTATATAGGATTATGGCTAGTGGTAGACGAGGTAAGCCCTATGGATCTCCACCACCGGGCTAGAACCTCGACCCATTGTTGCAGCCCTTCAGATGCTTACTGCAACAATTGGGGAGCAGGAAGCCACTAATGTTGTTGTTCTTTAGGAGCTTCGTTCTCGATCGAGGGAAACACCACCCCAACCAGTGGTAGTCGTGGACCCCTTTGTCAACCGCCTAGTAGAATTCCGGAAACATAACCCACCATCCTTTTGGAGGACATATGATTTAGAGGCATCTGACGCATGGCTCAACTCCATGAACAAGATCTTTGAGGTGCTGAGGTGTGCCGATGAGCTGAAGGTGAAGTTCACGCGCCTATATGGTTTTGGGAGAGGCAGAGATCTGGTGGAAGGGGGCCAGACCCGTTTGGATTCTTTTATTGAACTCGTTGTCCTAGGATGGGTTCCAGGAGGTGTTCCTAGGAAAGTACTTTCTGGTGACGGTGAGGAAGCAAAAGGAGACAGAATTCCTCCAAATTAAGCAGGGTGGCATTTCTGTAGGCCAGCATGTGGCGAAATTTGAGGAGTTGGCCAAGTACTCCACCTTGCTTCAAGTCAATCCTATTGAGAGTTGGAAGTGTTCTCATCTAGAGGCGGGGTTGAAGCCCGAGATCAAGAAAGTGGTAGAAGCTTTTGAGTTGAGGGACTTCTCTTCTCTGGTCAACAAGCGCCTCATTGTTGAGCAGAGCCTTACTGAGGAGGAGACTAGGCCGGTTGTGAAGAATTGGGTTGATGGCAAGAGGAAGAAGAAGGAGGTGCCAACAGGGAGGAACACTAGGGCTTTTGGACAAGGAGGAAAGGGCAAGCAAAGTTCTCTTCCATCTACACTGATGACTCCTACTTGCCCCAAGTGTAGCAAGGGCCATATGGGTGAGTGTCTGGCTGGTCAGAGGAAGTGCTTCTACTGCTTGGAGGCGGGGCACATGGCGAAGGGGTGCCCGAAGAAGAAGAAGGACAACCCCAAACCCCAAAGCCCTAACTATTGGGAGGGTCTTACCCTCACTGGTGAGGCGACATCTAAGGCCGATAACCTGATGCAAGGTACGTGTGTAATGGAAGATATATAGTACGTTAATTGTATTGTATGATTATAGGGCAACCCACTTTTTCATTGCTCATGATTGTGTGAGGAAATTGAGTTTGTATGCCACTCCTTGACCCCTTTCTATTAAATGTTATCACCCCGACCAAAGAGGCAATCCCCACTTCCCTTGTTTGTCTGAATTGCCCTATTGCGATACAAGGGAAGACCTTTGCGGTTGATCTAGCTGTTTTGCCATTAAATGGCATTGATATAATTCTTGGCATGTTTCAGTGCTTCAGGCAGTTCCAAGGATAATGCATAAAAAAGGAATGGGTTAGATTCTGTCGTTGTGGTAGTAGAGCTATTGAACCTAAAAAACTAAGAGGAATCCAGGAAGAACTTTTTACACAAAGAACATTAAACCCAAAATTAAAAAAACTTTTTCAAGAGCAAGAACTAACCATCACGATTTCCTTTCCGTCAAAAGGCATAAGTGGGAAACCCTTCCAATCACTCAACCTTGTCTTGTTCAACAATGTGCCCCTCCACGGTTTCCTTTCCTCTTGCTAACAACTGTGATGATGGCTAGGTTTTTCAAAAGAAAGCTACAGTTTCTTCTTCAATGGGTTAGAGAAAGGGAAGGAAGCTTTGGTTATGTCTCTTGTGGACCAAAATGAAGGAAAAACAAGTTTGAATTCATTTTAGCCCCTAAAAGATTATTTTAGCCACATCAGATATAACAAGCAGTCAAGGGTGTCAAATAACAATATTACACATCAGCTGAACCGTTAAGGGTTATTAATGGAAGATAACATAAGGACTGAAATAACTGACATCACTATGTTTTAGGGACTATTTTGCTAATTTCTTTCATTCCAGAACTAAATTAACTTTTCTCGATGTTTCATGGACTACTTTTACATTTGTCTCTTTAGCATATATATCCAACAACTATTTTTTCTCTCTCATATGGTACCGTACTTTTTTCCTATTCCAGCCAAGCAAAAACAAAGAATTGTACCTAATCTTTATAAATATTTCCCAACATATTAGCTATCTATATGTCATTATGATCTCTCCAACTTAAATTAATTGTCTCACTTTTCTATCCTTTTTCTCTTCGTCTTCAATTTCAATTTTTAGATAAAGTGAGATTAAAAAAAGTTATTATCAATTAAGTGAGAAGTATAATATTTTAAATTAATAATTCTATATATTTAAGTGTCAAGAGGAGTGAGAGTTTACTATTAATTTTTGGGAAAATACAACACCACCCCTTAAAGAAGTGATTTATGATGCACCTTTATTATATATAAATTTAATATTAAAAATTTAATAATATATATTATTCCCTCTAGTCCGTTTTATAAGGTATTCTTATAAACATTTGTGATTTTTTTATAAGGCACTTTACAATTTCAATGTAACATTTAATACCATTTTCCTTATATACCCTTATTGATTTTAATATTTTTCCAACTACTCCCTCCAGTCCTATTTATAAGACAATTCAAACAAAAACACACTTATTAAGAAAAATACTTAATAATGCGTTGATTGTCAAGAAATTACTCTATAAGATTACAGGTTTACCCCTATTTAAAATTAAACTCCACTACCATGGTAATTGTGTCATCTTCAAACCTTTAATGGTCAACAAGGACAAATATGAGAAAAAACAATAAATGCTTCTAGATTTGTGTACTTTGTCTAATAAATAGGACAATGAAAATACTTCAAACATTTTCTTATAAATGGGACCGGAGACCGGAGGGAGTATCAAATGGTAGGAAAGTTAGTTAATGATATTAAATAAGGGCAAAATTAGAAAGATAAACTATTTTTTAAAACTCTAATAAAATTAACTAACTTTAACATAACATATTCACTTAAATGTGTCTTATAAAAAGGATTGGAAATATAAAATTAAACTAACTTTTTATAAACATAAAATTGAGGATTTATGATGGATTCAAATTAAAAAATGTTGACCCAAAATGATTTTTTAATTTTGTTTTAAAGATTAGTTATTAATTATTCTAATAATAACATGTGTGTGTGTGAGAGAGAGAGCGCGTGCGTGTGTTTATATGATCTAGTGATCTATCCACCATAGTTATGATTACACGTATGTCAACCCCACCTTCTTCCAATCTAAACCACACAAAAAAAAAAGTGAAAATAGGAAAAGAAAAAAGAAATAGATAAGCCGCTGGGTGAAGGAACGGTCTACTGTTTTCAACCATAGCCATGGCTACTTCATCAACCATATTGCCATCATCTTTCATCCTAGGAACCCCTTCACTTAGCTCTCGAAACCAGCAAGTGTTGTTGTCTCAAAATCAATTTTCGAATAAATCAGTAGCTCACAGGAAGAGAGTCTCCTTCACTGTCCAAGCAGCCAAGCCCCCTGCTGGCGTAAGCTCTTCATCTTTTGCTTCTTATTTCATCCCAGTTATATTTAATTATGTCCTTATTTTTTTACATTCCTTTCTTAAATATTGTTAAAGTTGGGTATCTCCCTTTCTTCAGGTTGAATTTCCAAAAGTACAGCCCCAATTTCAAGCTCCATTTCTGGGGTTTACAAAGACAGCAGAAGTATGGAACTCCAGAGCTTGCATGATTGGAATTATTGGGGTTTTCATTGTTGAGTTCGTGAGTATTTTATATGTTCATTTTTAATCACTATGCATTTCGCTTTAACATATATCATAGGGGTTTTGTGTTTATGAATTGACAAAATTGTAGTGGTATATATAAAATAGAAATGGTTAAGAAAAAAAAATAGGTGGTTATTTCTTGTTCTTTTATTTTGAAAATTGATGGGATAATATGTTCTTATCGGTGCTAAGGGTATTAATGAAATTGAATTTATGAGAAAAAGAGTCTTTTTTTTTCTTTCCCCGCTCCAAATTTAAGCATAGAAATCTGTTCCTTGTTTAGGTTATTGTATGATTGTGGTATATTTTGCAGATAATAAACAAGGGAATACTTCAAGTGATTGGAGTTGATGTTGGAAAAGGCCTTGATCTTCCTCTCTGAATATTCATTTCCGCTGTGCTCGTAACAATTGTCACATAGAGCCAATTTTAACCGTTCATCATTTTTACGGGTTTCAAAGACAAGTTTTCTCATTACTTGGTCATTTCTCATTTGGCACCATCTATTTCTATAATATAATTTTTTTTTTTTGGTCGACTGTAACCAAAGTTTGTGTTGATGTAAATTGCAAGTTGTTGTTGGGCTGGCTTATGTAATGTCAATGCCATTGTTACATGGAACTCGATTAACTGTTTGTCGAGTAAAGAGGCCGAATTATCAATTTAATTTTCTTTTCTAGCACTTGTCCAGAAATATATCAGAGGAGACAGTGAGAAAGAAGGAAAAAACCATAATTGGAAAAAGGAGATTAGAGATGAAAAAGAAAAGAAGAGTGGAGAACAGAGCAAAAATAAGAACCAGAACAACAATTTGAGCATAGATGTAGCTATATCAATTATAAAAAAATATTCTAAACCCAAATCTTCCTTTCTAAACCCAAAAAATTATAAAAAAAATATTGTGTAAACTAGCAAATTAGTTCTTGACTTTGCAGGGACCATGCAGTTTCGTCCCTGACTTTGGTAAAATAACATTTTAGTCTGTACTTGTCAAAAACACATGCACTTTAGTCTCTAAAGTGCATATTTTGTAATAAAGTGAGAGACTAAAGTGCATGTTTTTTAGTGAAATAAGGACTAAAGTGCATGTGTTTTTAACAAAGTACGGACTAAAGTGCTATTTTAACAAAGTCAGGGACGAAACTGCATGGTCCCCGCAGAGTCAGGGACCGATTTGCTAGTTTACTCAAAAAATATTTGTCTTTAATTACTACACTCCCCTCCAAGTAGCCAGCATTCATCTCTTCAAGATTTATTCCAAACTGTCATTCAATGTTGAGATATAGAACATACTACTCCGGACTTGACTATAAACAAAAATAACTAAATTCACACGTATTAAGAAAGTTGGTTAAATTCATTAAATTTTCTTGGTATCATGTAAAAAGTGTTTGCATTGACTAAATTACCCTACATTCAATTTTATTGAAAATTGTTTCAAGTGGACATACTCTCTTTCTATTGGCACATGATTCATTAAATAAAGTGGTTGGAAAGTAAAATCAAAGGACATTTTGGGTTTATCTCATTAAATAGGGTAAAAGCAGTTAAGATTTACTTATATTTTAGTCCACCGAATATGAGTTTTTTTTGCTTATATTCAAGTCCAGAGGGAGTATAATACATTGCCTCTTCACCAAATGATTCTCTTCTATCTGCTATTTTCTCTGACCTGGCATCCACTACGCAGCACCTGCAACACCGCGTCCCAAGCTTGGAGCAACACCCTCCCCTTAGGCTTTAATGCTGGCCATATCAAGCTCAACGTTGATTCACAACAAAGCTTGTGGCCAACAAAGGAACAGGGTCGGCCCAAGGGTAAGGCTGTTTAAGCCTTTGCTTTAGGTCCCCAATTATTAGTAACATCCTTTATACAAAAAATAAAAAAATATTATTATAATTAGGCCTAGTTCATTGGTTTATAAATTGATTTTCCTCCTCAATGGTTGTGAATTTTAACTTTTAAAGCCTCTTTCTTTCACTTCATGTATTTAAAAAGGCCCCAAAATAAAGTTTGTTTGAGACCTCAGTACATATTGGGCCATATTGGGCCGGCCCTGCAAAGGAATATGAACAATACCGTGTCACAATCACAAATGTAAATAAACGCTAGTTGCTTTTTTATCACGGCAGGTAGTAAGTAAAAAATCTAAGCCATTGAATATTATATTATTAAATCTGATGATTATTGAAGGGTCTGGTTTCCGTGCACGACCTATGCGGTAAAGTATCATAGACGTTACCTATCATGAAAGCAAATTATTTTTATTTTAAAAGATTTTAAAAATTAAACGTTGTAGCCCATGTCCCTAAGAAATAAAAAAATATTTTGATACTGAGTGGAAAGGTTTGTTGGAGAGGGTTCGATAGTGGATGACAAAAGAAGAGGGAGGAGACAAATTCCAGGCTCACAATTAAGGAGTATAGAACAACGTTGGGCACTGCCATTGTGCCGTGAGACTGTGAGAGGGATGAACAACGTAACCACTGTTATTACACTCTGCAACGTTATATGCACCACACCTTTCAACTGAAACATAAATCGGGTCTCTATTCACTTTTTCACCATAAATTTCTTTCAAATTTTTCAGCTTAAATCAATGGTCGACGGCATAACAAAATGGGTACATTATCCACATTTCAGAACACTTCATCCTATAGATTGACAACTTATGACACCTTCTGGAATGAAACCTAAACCTGCAAACACAATTACCACATCATAAACCATTTAAAACATATAATCAACCTCAGATAAAGAAAAATGACATAACCAAGATTTGATTCTATTTTGGGAGAAAATTTTTAGTACTCTTGTTGTATTAAAGACTTAGTACTCCGCCTCTTAGCAACTACCTTATTGTCAATATTTTTTATTTTAATTTAGATAAAAATTAAAATAAGAAAAACTAATCTTGCACGTTTAGATGTCAATATTATAGTGGGAGTAGCATACTACATGAGTACTAAAAATATCTTCTTTTAGAGATCTGTGGGTTAATAAAAGAATTCTAGGATATTGGAGAAATCTTCACATATACATTTTGGTACTTTGAGATATCTTAGAGACCTACTTGACCTAAAATTGTTTTTGCATTAACATCAATGCCCCACGTGATAAAACTTCGATGGCCACATTGTAATTTGTTTAAGCGAATTCTAAAGAAGAAGGCATCATAGCAATAATGGATAATGGCTAAAGTGAATCCTGAAGGAATTAGATGTGTTAATAACATGGTTTAGGATCTTATGATAGTCGTGATAGAGTTAACTATATAGTAAAATCAAGCTCTCTAACATCAAGGTACAAATCTAACATTGGAGAAAGAATAAAAGGGGGAGGATGGTGTTGTTTCACCTACTTGAGACTTGTCGGAATGGAAACAATGATGTGATAACCTTAGATGCATAGATGTGCATTGTCAATAAGGGTTAGAAAAATCCCCTAGGATATTTCTCACTGAACTAGAGCAAGAAAGAAAGGAAGAGAGTGTTGAGGCTCAGGACTTTTAGAGTTTGAAATCCCAAAGTTTTGATGATATAACACTTTTAAGAAATTTTATAAGAAATCTTTATTACTTGACTCGGCCTGAAGCTTTGTGTTTCACTTATAAGAACTTTTTGCAGCTTTGTCTAAAACGCACATCGAAATGAAAAGTTCAAGCATCAATCTGAAGTCTCAATACTCAATAGCGTCTAAAAGCGTTCATTCGAGGAGACTAGTTAAAGATTATATGTCTAAAGTGAAACTGAAGCACAAACAAAAAGAACGTTTGAAATGCGTCTGAAGGTTGAAGACTCAGAACAAATTTCAAATTCCAAAGAGGATAACCTTGGATGAAGTTACTATATCAAGTCATAGTGGGACTTTCACTTCAAAAGAAAGACAAAAGGATAAATTTCTAAGAAGTAGAAGCATTGTTGGCTTAAAGAAAAGAGAAAACAAAACAAAGGACAATTTCTTTCTAGAAAAGTTACTTAACCATTGAACCATTGTAATAAAGCAACTGCAACAACCAAATATTAGACCAACAATTTCACGCATTTAATGCTATAAGACAACGTTCAAAGTTTGTTTCACAACATAAGCCTCTGCTGGAGATTTTATAAATAGAAGATCGAAGAACACTAAAGCTAAAACTATGCAAAATTTTCATCTCTTTATTCTTTCATTCTTCTACTTTTTGTTCAATTTTCTTTCAAACGTATTGTTTGAATTAAAACTTGCAGTCACTCTTTGTATTGTATAGATTTATATCTATAACAAGTGTAAACACTAGAGCGTAACCTAGAACTTTCATCTTCTTACCTATCAGTTGTTGAGCCTAAGGAGGCTTGTTGAATAAAAGAATACCTGAGTGTTAATTAGAAACTGAAAAGGCTTTTAGAAAGAATATATGTTTGTAAAGGCATGAAGAGCTTGTTGAAGAATACTTGTACTGTGTAAAAGTATAGTGAAAATCCAAACTGTGTTAGGGACTGGACGTAGCACTTATTGACAAGTGTAAACTAGTAATAAACTCTAGTGTGATTCTTTTTACCTTTATCTCATTTGTTTTGATCTTGTCTTTGCATCTAATAAGGGTTTAGTGTTTACTTAAAGCAATTTTGAAAACATTTGTGAGAAACCATTTGAAAACTGCATCTAAAACTTCATTAACTTCTTCAAAGTTACAAGTATTCTCCTTCACGGGTCTCTTCAAGCTCCTAAGTATTCCCCTTCATGGACTCTTCAGGCTCCTAAGTATTCTCCTTCACGGGCCTTGTAACCTCCCAATAATTAAAACCAATTTCATAAAGAAGGATAGTATGTTAATGAACTTTGAGGGAAAGATTAAAAAAAGAGTAAGAAAGTGTAAGAGGAGAGCCTAAGGATGAGAAATTAAGATTTCAAGTCTCAGTATTCTCTCTCAAGCGAGAATGGGCTTGCTTGAGCGAGATTATCAGTAAAAATGGGAAAATGAGTTTCTGATAAACTCGCTTGAGCGAGAAGATTCTCGCTCAAGCGAGAAACAGGGGAGAGTTGGGGGCTTTCTGGATGTTTTTCGCTTGAGCGAGAAGGGGGTCGCTCAAGCGAGAATCTTCCAGAGAGGGGATACTCTCTGGAGTATTCTCGCTTCTCGCTTGAGCGAGAACGCGAAGAAGAGTTTTCCCCAATCCTCTCGCTCAAGTGAGAATTGTAGGAACACAGGGAAACACTAGAAGGGGGGTTGAATAGTGTTTCTGAATATTTTAGAAAGCTTTTCGCAAACAGGTGTTAAAATCACGATTTCAGACAGGCTCTTAAAAGGGCTGTCTGAAGTTTTCAGACGGCTTAAAAAAATACTGATTTTAAAAGATGTTTTGTGCCTTTATAAAATATCAGATTAATTACTCTATCCCCTTGATTAGTATAAAAAGAATTGACAAGAGATAAGGGTAAGAAAACTTAGCCAAGAAATTTATCCTGGTTCACTCACTACCACTGTGAGCTACGTCCAGTCCCAATGCCAACTAGCAATTGGATTTTCTCTTAATCTTTCAAGATTACAAGTATTCTTTTACAGTCAAGCCTCTTCAGGCTCTACACCCAAGTATTCTTTTGCAGTCAAGCCTCTCCAGGCTCTACAACCAAGTATTCTTTTATCAACCAAGCCTCTCCAGGCTCTAAACAAAGTTTACAGAGAAAGGAGTTTAAGCTTTTAAACTATACGAGTTTGAAGCTCAAACAAATACAATGTACAATAAAATCTGAGGTATGCTCAGGATATACAAATGTGTACAACGAATTTTATCAGAGAGTTTTTACAGAGTAAAAGCTTGCAGCGTGATGTTTCTCTGGGCTTTCTTGTATACTTAATTTTTTTTTCTTTTTCTCTTCTATCTTCTTGATGGTCTTCATGGAGGGGTATTTATACCCAAACTTCAATCCGTTGAAATACCACCGTTTAGAGATAGCATTAAATGCTATTTAATCCGTTGTGAGACATGCTTCTGAGAGCTCTGATGTTTCTGACACGGTACAAGGTTTCTCTTGCCATAAGGCTGCTACAAATGTTGCTGCAGAGGCTGCGTTGCAGAGATTTCCTCAGTGGTGTATGAAATTCAAAATCACCAGGAAAGGTCTCTGTGTTCCTTGCTATAAACGTGTTTGAAAAGGTACGTGCAACAGAGGTTCAGAAAAGTCTTCACAAACTTCAGCAGAGGGTGCCACGTCATAAGTGAGACTTCAGACGACTTCAATACTTCAGACTAGAGGTGCCACGTCATCAAAAGACTTCAGGCGACACTGATACTTCAGACGGGTTGAACTACTTCAGACAGCTTCAACTCTTCAGACGAGTTCTGCTTCTTCAGACAGCTTCAACACTTAGTCTTTTTATGTAGGCTTATAGTGACTCTTGCTGAAATCATAGATAAAACATTAAAGCATGTGTGTATCTATGATAAGTAATTTAAGTCAAATTTGTCAACCATTAAAACTTTGGGAATCTAGTTGTCTTAAAACATCATAAACAACCTTATGATATTTTTGAGACTCAACATTCTCCCCCTTTTTAATGATGACAAATTTGGTTAAAATATACAAATCTGTAATCAGTTTTTAAGAATAAGAAAGCTCCCCCTTAGATAGAAATATCCTTTAACAGGTTCTGTTTAAGGTATATTTCACTCATTTGTTCAAATTTCTCAGAAAAACATATGTACTCCCCCTGAGTCCTGTAATCACTTCAGATTCAGATTTTGTTAGTTTTAATTCTCCCCCTTTTGTCATCAATCAAAAGGGAATATCAGAGCAAAACAGTAACAGAGCAATAAATTCAGATAAAACATATATCATAGCATTAACAATCAACGCACAAAAATATGAGATAAGCCACTGATTGTATTTAGTGAATGTTCAGATAAAGAAACAGACAATCAGACACTTGTCATAAACATGAAAATAAGCAAAAGACAATGGCTAAAATTAACAGTTTAATCTTTCTTCTTCAGCAAGGCCTCAGTCAGAAAGGAAATCAAGTCGTCCTTGGCCTTGTTTATTGCTGCTTCCACTGAGGTTTTCAATTCTTGCTGACCAGATCTGATAAGCTGCTGTTCTTGAAGAATCTGCTCTTGTTGAGCAATTAGATGCTTAGTCTTCTGCTCTTGATCAGCATACTTCTTTTCAGGTTTCTTAACTTTGGACTTCAGCTTCAGATTTTCCTCAGTCAAGTCTTGCTCAGATTCATAGAAGATGAGCTGGATGTAGGGGCAAACAAATCTAAGCACTCCAAATCCTGGCTACAATCTGTATTCAGATGGCCTGAACACAGGGCAAAAGAAGGTGCCAATAGGGTTCAGCAGAACCCAATCTTCATTGAAAGAGTCAGCAGGTGGGGGAAAGTGATCTCTCATATAGTGATATTTGACATTGGTTGACTTTCCAAGTCCAACATCAGAATCAGCATCAGGACCAGTTGATCCCGAAGAAGATCCAACATCTTCTCTGATCTTCCAGTAAGAGGACCACATCCAATCTTGAAGTAGATGATCCAGGCCTCCTCCTTGGTTTCTGATGAACTCTGGTAAAGATTCCCACTCTGATGGACTCATCATTTCAGACAGAGGTGAAGATACAGAATAGACTTTAGCTCCTTTGAATTTCTCATCCTGATCTTCCTTTAAGAGATACCTAGGAACTATTCTATCAGGTTTCACCAAGATTTTAGTGGTTGGCCTGATTGAACAAGTTCTAGGTGGCCTGTAGCCTCTCATCCCAACTCCCTTGTGCAGATCCCTCTGAAACAGCTCAGACTCAGTGTTCAACTGCCTCACAAAACTCCATTCATCATTATTCAGCCTAAGGGAATCATTTGAGAATGGATTGATGGGAGCCCAAGTATGTGCAGGAGGGACAACACCCTTCCTGATCTTTTCTAATCCACCTGAAAGAGCACTGTATTGATTTCTAACTTCAGCAGCAGTTTTCCTGATTAAGCCATGATGCAAGGATACAACAGGTGCTGGTCTGAAATACTGTAGCTCTTCAGACAAGGTGCCAAACTTGGGTAGTGAGCAGGGATCCGAAGGAAGGAGAGATAACTGTAGAGCATCAGCAAGCACTTGGTCTTCTTCAGCAGAGAGCTCTTCTTCCAGAGAAGGTGTAGGTGGTGGAGGTGATGAAGGTAAGAGTGGTATCAGAGCAAGGTCATGGGTTTGTGGGGAAGGTAATGTAGGCTCAGAGAGTTGATTCTCTGAAGGTTGTGGTGAGGTAGGTTCAGAGGGTTTGGAAGGTTCAGAGGGTAGGTTTTCTGTTTGTGGAGGTGGTGATGGTTGTGATAGAGGTGAAGATGGTTGTTTTTCAGGTGATAGGGGTTTTGGTGAAGGTTGTGGTGAAGGTTGTGGTGAAAGTTGTGGTGAAGGTTGTGAGGGTTGATGAGGTGTTTGTTTTTCTGGTGAGGAGGGTGGTGAAGGAGTTACATTATCAAATCTCACCTTAATTCTCTTGTAGGGAGGCTTGGTTACCTCAGATTCTTTTGCCTTTGCTTCTTCCTTCTCCCTTTGTGCTTGTTTTTCTTCCCTTTTCCTTTTAAAATACTGTTGAGCTTTAACAAAATTTTGATACTTCTCAGCTTCATCTTCTGCTATCAGCTGAGAGGCAATACTTCTAGTCACCCTAGGTTCAGGTGCAGTCTGAAGTAGCTTGCTTTTGGTCCTCCTTCTCTGAGGTGCACTTGACCTCTTCCTTTTCTTTGCTCCCTCAGCTATGGTTGCTTGCCTATCATCTTCAGCATAGGCCAATTGTGAAGCAATAGTAATAGCTCTATCAGTCTTCTCTTGTTCTGCTTTCTTCTCCAGCTCCTCCTGCTCCAAAGCAGTAGCCAATGCTGCCACCTGAATGAGTTCAGGATCAGATGGGCATGCAGCCAATGGCTCAGCTACAACTGCATCAGTTTCATCTGCCTCTTGAGCCTGTCCTTCCATTTCAGAAGTAGGCTGTGGAGTCTGTACAGGTTCAGACAACTGACCCAAAATTTCAGATGGCCTTTGTGATGCCTTCTGAACAGGTTCAGACACCTGACTCTGCACAGATGCAGATGCTAGCTTAGCAGCACTCCTTACAGGTAGCTTCTTCAATTTTGCTTGAGGAGAGGGTTTTGATGGCTTGAACTCATGCCTCCTTATGTCTCCTCTGAGTTCATTCTCAAGAACCTCCATTGTTGTCTTCCTTCTTGCAGCTTTCTCAAGAAGAAGGCTCTCCTTCATGGACGGAGAGGGAGGTCTTGGAGTCAGCTTCACTCCCATGCTCTTGAGGTTTGATTCACCAAACACAGGTTGTGAAAGGCGATCAAAAAGCCTCTCAATGGGGACTTTGAAATGCAGCAAGATCTTGGTGATGATGGTATTGTGAGGGAAGCTCCCAGTAGAGTCTCTGAGACGCTTCTGCATGTGGTACATTATGATGTTGGGGAGGTTCACCTTCTTCTTCTGCAGTAGGTGAATCAGACAAAATCTCTCCAACTCAGAAACATGGTTTCTGCTTCTACTCTTAGGGATTACAGAGCACCCTAAGATGGCATGCAAAACCCTAGCCTTGTCTGACATATGCTTTGCATCCAAGCTTGCTGGTTTAGAGGTGCCATACAGAAACTCTGTGAACTGCTTCTGTCCTCCATTTCTTGCTTCCCAGCCAGGAGTGAATACAACTCCTTCAGTCCTGACCTCACAGATGTGAGCAAGGATATCTTCATCAACAAAGACAGGGACACCACGTACTGTGGCCTTGATGCTAGTGTAGATACCCTGAGGATTGGGTATTCCTCTAGCAGTAGCCCAGAAATCCAGCACACTCTGCTCATGCCACTGTGTCAAGTTGTGATTGAAATACGGAGTCCACCCAGCTGCATCAAACTCAGCAAATAAGTCCATTCCCAGAGATTGAAGATCCTCCAGAACTACACCCTTAGTCTTCACGATGTTGCTTCCAGCAGATTTCTTAGTATCCATTGAAGAGTTTTCTGAAGAACTTGAGAGAGAAAAAAAAATTGCTTGTAGAAGAAGGATCTCAAGAGATGAATACAGAATAGTGAACGGTGAAATTCTGTGACCCACTAGCTTCTGTATTTATAGATCCATAAAGCAATGATGACATGTACTGGCTGCGCAGACATAGGAAAACGTGCGAAGTGGAAGAGACAAAATAAATGGAATTAAACCGTGTCATAAAGCCACGTCATTTGTTTACTTCAGACAAGTGACAGATTTCAGACACCCATATAGATTTCAGACAACCCAAAATTTCAGACAAGTTACTTGTTTCAGACAAGCTGAAATTTCAGATACATCATTTTTGACAGATCAGATCACACACATTCAAAATGCATGTATGTTCAGATTATTTCTAATGAACTTAAATCTATCTTCAGTCAGAGGTTTTGTGAGTATATCAGCCCATTGATGCTCTGTATCAATAAACTGAATATCAAAAACACCTTTCTGAACATAGTCTCTAATGAAATGATGTTTTATTTCTATATGTTTAGCCCTAGAATGTTGAATGGGATTTTTGACAAATTAATAGCACTTGTATTATCACACAAAACAGGTATAGCAAATATAGTAATGTTAAAATCTTCTAACTGATACTTCACCCATAACAGTTGTGAGCAACAACTGGCTGCTGAGATGTATTCTGCTTCAGCTGTTGATAAGGCAATTGTGCTTTGCCTTTTGCTTGACCAGCTAATCATATTTTCTCCAAAGAAATGACATCCACCACTAGTGCTTTTTCTTTCAATTCTGTCTCTAGCAAAATCAGCATCACAGTAACCTATTATCCTGCAATCCTTACTTTTCTTATAGCACAGACCAAGATTAGTAGTACCTTTAAGATATCTGAAAATTCTTTTTACAGCTTTGTAGTGAGTACTCCTTGGATCAGATTGAAATCTAGCACACAGACATACACTGAACATTATGTCAGGTCTGCTTGCTGTTAGATATAATAATGATCCAATCATTCCTCTATACAAAGTTTGATTCACTGGTTCTTCCTTCTCATCTTTATTTAAAGATGCAGAGGGATGCATTGGAGTTGACATGGGTTTGCAATCATGTAAGTTAAACTTCTTAAGCATTTCCTTTGTATATTTTTCTTGATGGATCCATATACAGTCAGAATCTTGCTTAATCTGAAGTCCTAAGAAAAATTTTAGTTCACCCATTAAACTCATTTCAAATTCTGATTGCATTAACTCTGAAAACTCCTTGCATAATGAAGAGTCAGTTGAACCAAAGATAATGTCATTAACATATATCTGAACAAGTATAAGATCTTTGTTAGACTGTTTTCTAAAAAGAGTTGTATCCACTTTTCCTCTTTCAAAACCATTTGAGATTAGAAAACTGCTCAATATGTCATACCAAGCTCTTGGGGCTTGTTTCAGACCATAGAGTGCCTTTTTGAGTTTGAAAACATGTTCAGGAAAGGCAATATCTTCAAAACCAGGGGGTTGTCTAACAAAGACTTCTTCTTCAATGAGACCATTGAGGAAGACACTTTTAACTTCCATTTGATATAGCTTGATGCCATTATTTACAGCATAAGATAAAAGAATTCTAATTGCTTCTAACCTGGCCACTGGGGCAAAGGTTTCAGTGAAATCAATACCTTCTTGCTGGTTGTATCCTTGAGCAACTAATCTTGCCTTGTTTCTGACTACCTTGCCTTCTTCAGACAGCTTGTTTCTGAACACCCATTTGGTTCCAATAATAGTTTTCCCATGGGGTTTAGGAACAAGGGTCCAGACATCACTCCTAGCAAACTGATTCAGCTCTTCTTGCATGGCTAGGATCCACCCTTCATCATGCAGAGCTTCATCAATGTTCCTTGGCTCTATTTCAGATAGGAAAGCAAGAGAATTCAGAATCTTGAATTTTGATCTTGTCTTAACTCCTTCTGAAGTGCTGCCAATGATTTGCTCTTTAGGATGATGTGATTTGTATTTCCAATCAGGTTTCTGAGGAGGTATCACATCTGTTTGTTCTGTCTGAGACTCAACATTTGTCTGAAGAGGTTTAGTAACAGTAGGTACTTCAGACAGCTGCTCATCCTTCGAGCTGCTGTGGTCATTCAGCTCCATTCCTGCAAAATCATCCTCTAGATCTGATAGTTCCCTATCAGTCTCTTTGTTATCATTGAATTTAACATGAATAATTTCTTCAACAGTTAAAGTTCTAGAGTTATACACCCTATAGGCTTTAGATGTTTCAGAATATCCAATGAAAAATCCTTTATCAGACTTTGCATCAAATTTTCCATGATCATCCTTGGTGTTGAGTATAAAACATTCACATCCAAAGGTGTGGAAATATGATATGTTGGGTTTTCTTCCTTTCCACAGTTCATAGGCAGTCTTTTTCAGAATTGGTCTTACCAATATTCTGTTTTGAAGGTAACATGCTGTGCTAACAGCTTCTGCCCAGAAGGTTCTTGGTAAGTTGCATGAGTTGAGCATGGTCCTTGCCATCTCTTGCAAACTTCTGTTCTTTCTCTCAACAACCCCATTCTGTTGAGGTGTTCTAGCCACAGAGAAATTGTGTGAGATCCCATTCTCATCACAGAACATTTGAAAGTTTGCATTCTCAAACTCTCCACCATGATCACTTCTGATAACAGAAATACAGAATCCTTTCTCATTATGTACCTTCTCGCAGAATACTGTGAAATTCCTAAAAGTCTCATCCTTGCTTCTTAGGAATAACACCCAAGTAAATCTAGAATAGTCATCAATAATGACCAAACCATATTTCTTACCACTAAGACTTTCTGTTCTAATAGGACCAAACAAGTCAATGTGTAAAAGTTCTAGTGGTCTGCTAGTTGAAACAACATCTTTACTCTTAAAAGAGTGTCTTGTTTGTTTCCCTTTCAAACAGCTTTCACATAAAATGTCAGATTTGTATGAAAGCTTGGGCAATCCTTTAACAAGATTGTGTTTTGCTAATCTTGAGATTAATCTCTAGCTGGCATGCCCAAGTCTTTGATGCCAAATCTGTTTTTCATCTTCAACAGAAATGAAACACTTTACATTTTGACTTGCTAGATCCTCTAGATCAATTTTGTACACATTGCTGTGTCTCTTAGCAGTAAAGAGGATTTGCTCAGAGGAGTCTTTGACTATGCATCCTTCCTTAGTAAAGGATACCACATAACCACTGTCACATAATTGATTTATGCTCAGTAAATTATGCTGTAGTCCCTCCACTAGGAGTACATTTTTAATAAGGGATGAAGGAGATATACCTACAATCCCTATTCCAATGATCTTCCCTTGCTGATTTCCACCAAAGGTAACCACTCCACCAGCTCTAGGTCTAAGGTTTTAGAACAAAGACCTTTCTCCTGTCATGTGTCGCGAGCACCCACTGTCCAGGTACCATTTGTGGGGTCTCCTTTGTCCTGTTAAACACATCTGCAACATGAATAATTAAGTTTTTAGGTACCCATATTCTTTTGGGTCCTTTCTTGTTAGCTTTGGGCCTTGTCTTTCTCTTGTGTTTGCACTGAGCCACATTGTGTCCAGGCTTACCACAGTGAGAACACCCAATAACCTTCTTTTTAGAAAAATTTAAGACAGTAGGAGGTACAGACAAGTTATGATCACAAAAGCCTAGTCCAGTTTTGTCAAGGGAATGCCTTTGATTTCCAAGCATTATATTCAATTTTTAGTTCCTTTGACAAATTTGGCCAGATCTTTTGTCAGTTCCACAACCTGCTTCTGAAGTTTCTCATTTTCTTCAGACACAGCTTGTGAAATGCAGTTTTTAGTCTCAAAATTTTTTCTTTGAGCATAATATGTTCTATCTCAAGTGCCTCATATTTGTTACACATTTCTGTGTGGGCTTTGGATAGATTCTTATACTCTTGGAAAAGTTCTTGAGAACTCTCCACCAGATCATCATACATCTCTTGTAGAGTAAGAGGAAATACCTCAGCTTCAGAGCTGTCTGAAGATGGTAGACTAGCCATGAGACACAGATTTGCCTCTTCTGAAGTGTCTTCTTCTTCTTCTGAGGTTGATTCATCAAGGTCTTCCCATGTTGCCATAAGACCTTTCTTCTTTTTGAAAAACTTCTTCTTCTTGAAGTTGTTTTTCTTCAGTCTTGGGCAATCAGCCTTCATATGTCCTGGTTGCTTACATTCAAAGCAAATAATTTTATCAGAGTTAGACTCTTTACCTGTCTTACCTGATTTGGATGATGAAGGTTGGTTCTTTCTGAACTTTCCTCTGTTCTGCAACATTCTCTTGATCTTTCTGCTTAAAAGAGCAAGATCATTTTCATCTTCTGAGCTGTCTTCAGAATCTTCATCTGCTTCTAAAGTTTCCTCAGCTTGCATAGCCTTCATGTTGCCATGCCTAGACTGTTTGGCCTTGGAGTTTAGAGCTAGGGACTTCTTCTTGCTGTCATCTTCTCCAAGCTCAAGTTCATGGACTTTGAGAGATCCCAACAGTTCTTCCATTCTCAGAGAGTTCAAATCTCTTGCCTCTTGAATGGTAGTGACTTTGGGTCTCCAGGACTTAGGTAGACTTCTTAGAATCTTCCTGTTGTTGTCTCCAGATTTATAGGTTCTTCCTAAGGACCTGAGTCCATTGGTTATGGTCTGAAACCTCCCAAACATTTGGTCAATAGTTTCAGTTTCTTCCATCTTAAACATCTCATACTGATGTATAAGCATGCTGATTTTGGATTGCTTGACAGTTTCAGTCCCTTCATGGGTTGCTGCAAGAGTATCCCAAATCTCCTTGGCAGAAGTTCATCCATGGACCTTCTCATATTCTGATTTATTCAAGGAACATATCAGATAGAGTTTGGCTTTAGCGTTCATCTGGACTCTAGTCTTCTGCTCCAAGGTCCATTTAGTCTTAGGTATAGGCAGACCATTTTGCATAGGCACATAGTCTCCATCAGTGGCCATATCCCAAACATCAATGTTGTTGCTCTCAATGAACAACTTCATACGATCTCTCCAGTAGTGGTAATCCACTCCATTGAATGCTGGGGGTCTTGTGATAGAGGCTCCTTCTGTGATGTATTGCCTGTTGCTGTTAGAAGCTTCCATTTGGATCTTTCAGTCCTCAAACACTTGTTAGGTGCTTCAACCCTGAGTAGAGCTCTGGTACCAACTGTAGGAACACAGGGAAACACTAGAAGGGGGGTTGAATAGTGTTTCTGAATATTTTAGAATGCTTTTCACAAACAGGTGTTAAAAACACGATTTCAGACAGGCTCTTAAAAGGTCTGTCTGAAGTTTTCAGACGGCTTAAAAAAATACTGATTTTAAAAGATGTTTTGTGCCTTTATAAAACATCAGATTAATTACTCTAACCCCTTGATTAGTATAAAAAGAATTGACAAAAGATAAGGGTAAGAAAACTTAGCCAAGAAATTTATCCTGGTTCACTCACTACCACTGTGAGCTACGTCCAGTCCCAATGCCAACTAGCAATTGGATTTTCTCTTAATCTTTCAAGATTACAAGTATTCTTTTACAGTCAAGCCTCTTCAGGCTCTACACCCAAGTATTCTTTTGCAGTCAAGCCTCTCCAGGCTCTACAACCAAGTATTCTTTTATCAACCAAGCCTCTCCAGGCTCTAAACAAAGTTTACAGAGAAAGGAGTTTAAGCTTTTAAACTATACGAGTTTGAAGCTCAAACAAATACAATGTACAATAAAATCTGAGGTATGCTCAGGATATACAAATGTGTACAACGAATTTTATCAGAGAGTTTTTACAGAGTAAAAGCTTGCAGCGTGATGTTTCTCTGGGATTTCTTGTATACTTAATTTTTTTTCTTTTTCTCTTCTATCTTCTTGATGGTCTTCATGGAGGGGTATTTATACCCAAACTTCAATCCGTTGAAATACCACCGTTTAGAGATAGCATTAAATGCTATTTAATCCGTTGTGAGACATGCTTCTGAGAGCTCTGATGTTTCTGACACGGTACAAGGTTTCTCTTGCCATAAGGCTGCTACAAATGTTGCTGCAGAGGCTGCGTTGCAGAGATTTCCTCAGTGGTGTATGAAATTCAAAATCACCAGGAAAGGTCTCTGTGTTCCTTGCTATAAACGTGTTTGAAAAGGTACGTGCAACAGAGGTTCAGAAAAGTCTTCACAAACTTCAGCAGAGGGTGCCACGTCATAAGTGAGACTTCAGACGACTTCAATACTTCAGACTAGAGGTGCCACATCATCAAAAGACTTCAGGCGGCACTGATACTTCAGACGGGTTGAACTACTTCAGACAGCTTCAACTCTTCAGACGAGTTCTGCTTCTTCAGACAGCTTCAACACTTAGTCTTTTTATGTAGGCTCATAGTGACTCTTGCTGAAATCATAGATAAAACATTAAAGCATGTGTGTATCTATGATAAGTAATTTAAGTCAAATTTGTCAACCATTAAAACTTTGGGAATCTAGTTGTCTTAAAACATCATAAACAACCTTATGATATTTTTGAGACTCAACATTCTCCCCCTTTTTAATGATGACAAATTTGGTTAAAATATACAAATCTGTAATCAGTTTTTAAGAATAAGAAAGCTCCCCCTTAGATAGAAATATCCTTTAACAAGGTAGGTTAGGGATTAAGGAATGACTATCATGATATCTATTGATTTTATCTTGAGGAATTGTATGCTCATATTAACACTCATACTCATGTGATTATTGTTGATTGTCCATGTCCTTAACCCTAATCATGTAAAGAGGAATTTTGGGTCTAAGACCTCATGTAAATGATGAAGTTAAGCGTCCTTGGGGCCTCATGTATATTATGAATTGGGTCTCTAGACTTCATGTTAAATAATGAGATTTGGGTCTTTGGACTTCATGTTTTAAGACAATGTCTTTGTTCCTTGAGCTTCATGTTTAAAAGAGGAAAAATCATGGGTGAATCTATCATGTTTAAGGGTATGGTCTTTATGGCCTTCAGGAACGACGGTTCCTATTAGTCTAAGCTCAGTCTTGCCTCATGCAAAGTGGAAAGACCCCTAGGGTGTTGGGTAAACACTTCATGACTGACATTGCAATTATTGCTATATTGGATCTCTTATGTGTTGGTTGAATCTCAGTATAACTGTTGCATATCATTTGCTTGTTCCTCCTACACTGCATGTTTTATCACGCTCACTGGGACGTTAGTCTCACCCCACTCTGTGGGAAATATCTTCAGATGTGCAGGGTCCCCGTCCAGAACCTTGATGCATGGTGGGAGCTATTGTTGGGTTTTGTTATGATCCACTCTTTCGAGAAGATTATAGTTTATTTTGTATAGGAATATGTTGAATTATTTTGATGGGATAGAACGGTACATGTGGGGCCTTAGGGATTTATTTTTTTTCCAGGACATATGTATAGTTATATCCTGTTATGCCTATTGATTGAATATTGTATAATGAGCCATTGATGGCAACTATGATGTTGTTATGAATATGCATTGAAATTCTTGCTTAAGTAAGTGTTGGATTACCTAAGCCGTATTGTATTGTACTGTATTGTATGTCGATACTATTAATGCGCGAAATAATTTCACGAATTTGAAAATAGTGCTTCCAACAGACATTATTTTCAAATTAAGAAATTAGGACGTTACAGGCCTCTTCAGGCTCTTAAGTATTCTCCTTCCCCGGCCTCTTCAGGCTTCTCAGTATTCTCCTTGCAGGGCCTCTTTAGGCTCCTAAGTAGTCTTGTACAAGCGTCTCCAAGCTTATCCACTCAACACCACAACTCATAAACACTTTCTGACTTGGTGGAGGAGTTACAATAGAAATGGATAGAAAATAGGTTTTTCTTAACCTGAGGTTTCTAACACACAGAGTGTGAATGACCAATGAAGTCCTCAATTTACATTACAAAACTTTACTGCTCATAGAATAAAATTCAGAGGGTTGATACATAGTGAGGAATGTGTGGGGTAGAAACAAGATTTACAAGATAAAAATGTAAAAGACTTTCTGCAGAGTTTTTGGTTCTTTCATGCGTAGTCTCTCATTTGCTTCTGAGTTCCTTTTGGCTATTTGTAGAGCTGCTCATAAGATATAGTCGTTTATAGCCGTTAGGAATCCTTCCAACAACTCATTGTAATTTTGTGTCAGGAACTTTAGACATGTCATCAAGATGTACTTGCTTATGACTTTATCATGGGAGCGTCTGTGTCCGACTTACTTTGTGCATCTGAATTTTTGCATCTCTATCTGACCTTGGATTTATGTCTGATTTGAGATATAGTTTCTGTCCTTAGTTTTTGACCTTATGCTTCACAGCCATTTGAGCAGATGCTTCTTTATGGATCTGGAGGCTTCAATTCTTGTTTCAGAATTATAGTCTTGACTTCATCATTTGGTTCCGAGTCTGACTTGCATCTTTTTGCGTCTGACTCTAGTATTTGCATTTGATGCTTGATGAAGTGTGATTCTTAAGCCTTTATGTATCTACAATAGGGTCATATGCTAAACTGCACACTCAAATAACATGGTTAGATGTAGATTGTAAGTCAGAACTAAACTTGAATTTTTACTAAGTTAGAGGGGTTTCCAATCATTAGATCCTATGAAGAAACTTGTGCAAAGGTTGTCATATTTATGTTTCCAACCCTTTTGTGCTATAACCATTTAACATTCTGTTGTGACACAAGGAAAGTTGATTCACTCAGATTCTCAAGACTGATGTATAGAGATTTTTGTGCCTCTTCCCAGAGAAAATGATTTTCCCAGTCTTAGAATCTTTAACTTCCAAAATGTTGGTTGGAAATTGACATAAAAACCAGTGTCACACAGTTGACTGATACTCAATAAATTGTGTCTAAGTCCTTTTACATAAAAAAACATTTTGTATCTGAGTATGATTGTTCTTACCAACAGATCCTACTCCTAGGATCTTGGCTTTGCTGTTGCCCCTAAAGGAGACAACTCCACCCTTTCTTGACTCAAATGACAGGAACCTTCTTTTGTCGCTTGTCATGTGCCTTGAGCACCTAGTGTCTAGCACCCACAATCGCTCCTTCTTTGCTGCTTCCAGGCACATCTCATTATCACTGTCAGAATCATCTAAGTCTGCCATCAGGCAGATGTTGGCTTCATATGAGTCTTCTTCTTCCTGGCAGATTCACTAGCTTCTGAGTCATCCCTAGTGATCATCATGGATTTCTTCTTATAATCCTTCTTTAGAGTTCTTTTAAGAAGTGGACACTCAGATTTGATGTGGCCTGGTTTGTTGCATTCATAGCGGATGATCTGACTCATCTTTTCTTCCTTTTGGAGAGATCCCCTAGATGGAAACCTTCTTCTTCCTCCCCTTCCTTTACCTCTCCACAGTTGTCTGACCTTCCTTGTAATGAACACAAGTTCATCTTCATCTTCTTCATCCTCCTCATCTTTCTATGGATCATCTTCTGACTCCAATGATGAGGCAAGGGCAGACATTTGTGAGCTTCTAACTGAGAATTCTTTTGTTGCTTCTTAGCTGCTTTAAGGGCAATCATTTTGTTTTTCTTCGGTTCTTCTTCCTCCAGCAGCTATTGCTCATGAATCTTCAATGATCCCAACAATTCATCCATTTTCAATCTTGATAGATCCTTGGCTTCTTGGACTGTTGTGACCTTTGGTCTCCACTATTTGGGCAGGCTTCTAAGAATTTTTCTTACTCTTTCAAAGTTTGAATATTCTTTGCCCAAGGATTAAAGATCATTCACTATAACAATGAATCTTCTTATCATATCCTCTATGTTTTCTTCCTCAGCCATCTTAAACAGTTCATATTGTCTGACTAGAATGTTGATATTGGCATCTTTGACTTGATTAGTTCCTTCATGTGCAATGACTAGAGTGTCCCAGACTTCTTTAGCAGTTTTGTATATTGCAACTTTATCATACCCATTCTTGCTTAAAGCACATGTTAGAAAAAACCTAGATTTAGAGTTCAGAAGATACCTGCTTCTTTTTGTATCTGTCCAGGTATCTCTGGGCTTTGGTTCCTGGTAGCCAATATTATCTTCTATCGTAGGCTCGTAAGGACCATATTCAATTATGTCCAATAGATCCACATGTTGTGATTCTATGAAGAACTTCATCTGGTCCTTCCAATAATAAAAATCAGTTCCATCAAAGGTTGGAGGCCTATTGGTGGAAGCTCCTTATGGAATGTATAGGCTTGTGCTTGGGCCAACCATCTTCTTGGATCTTTTCCTCTTCACACGTTGGTGTGCTCAACCCCTTAGAGGTCGAGCTCTGATACCAACTGTAGTTGGCAAAGTCTCAAGAGAGGGGGTTGAATTGAGACGCGTCTAAGCCTGTAATAATTAAAACTCGTTTCTAACTTTCGTTCTCAAGTATTTTGAACTTGGACGTCAGAGTTTTAGTCTCGGACATAAGCAAATGTGAATCTGAGTTGAGTTTGATAGTGTATTAATATTTTGCTTCTGAGCAGTTTATAAAAAACTATGTTACAGTCTTAAATAAAAAATGAGTTAAGATTTGATTATAGCGTTTAGAAGAAAACTCAGAAGTTATTTTCAAGACATGTCGATAGTAATAAGGAGAGATAAGGGTCAGACGAGAAATACACAACAGATTTATACTGGTTCACTCTTATCAACCAAGAGCTATGTCCAATCCCCACCTCAGTGAGATTTTTCCACTAACTTCTTTAAATTTACAAGTATTCTCCTTCACGAGCCTCTTCAGTGTAGAAACACAGGGAAACACTAGAAGGGGGGTTGAATAATGTTTCTTAATATTTTATGAAAGCTTTTTGTAAACAACAAGTTTAAAATGATTTCAGACAGGTTTTTGAGAGACTGTCTGATGTTCCTTAAGACGGCTTCTGAAAATGTATTTTAAAAGGTTTTCTTGCTTTTAAAATATCAGAATTTCTTTTCAACACCCTTTGATTAGTATAAATAAATTGACAAGAGATAAGGGTAAGAAAACTTAGCCAAGGAATTATCCTGGTTCACTCACTACCACTGTGAGCTACGTCCAGTCCCAATGCCAACTAGCACTTGGATTTTTTCTTAATCTTCACCAAGATTACAAGTATTCTTTTACAGTTAAGCCTCTTCAGGCTCTACAACCAAGTATTCTTTTACAGTCAAGCCTCTTCAGGCTCTACAACCAAGTATTCTTTTGTCAACCAAGCCTCTCCAGGCTCTACAACCAAGTATTCTTTTGTCAACCAAGCCTGTCCAGGCTCTATAACCAAGTATTCTTTTGTCAACCAAGCCTCTCCAGGCTCTAAACAAAGTTTACAGAGAAAAGAGTTTAAGCTTTTAAACTATACCAGTTTGAAGCTCAAACAAATACAATGTACAATAAAATCTGAGGTATGCTCAGGATATACAAATGTGTACAGCGAATTTTATCATAGAGTTTTTACAGAGTAAAAACTTGCAGCGTGATGTTTCTCTTGGCTTTCTTGTATATTGATTTTCTGACACTTGATGGTCTTCATGGAGGGGTATTTATACCCAATCTTCAATCCGTTGAAATACCACCGTTTAGAGATAACATTAAATGCTATTTAATCCGTTGTGAGACATGCTTCTGAGAGCTCTGATGTTTCTGACACGGTACAAGGTTTCTCTTGCCATAAGGCTGCTACAAATGTTGCTGCAGAGGCTGCGTTGCAGAGATTTCCTCAGTGGTGTATGAAATTCAAAATCACCAGGAAAGGTCTCTGTGTTCCTTGCTATAAACGTGTTTGAAAAGGTACGTGCAACAGAGGTTCAGAAAAGTCTTCACAATCTTCAGCAAAAGGGTGCCACATCATAAATGAGACTTCAGACGATTTCAACACTTCAGACGGGTTGTGCACTTCAGACGGCTTCAACACTTCAGACGGGTTGAACCTTCAGAAGGCTTAACTCTTCAGACAGGTTGAAAGCACTTCACATAGTCTTTATATAAGCTTATAGTGGCTTGCTGAAAACATAGATAGATCATTAAAACATATATATATCTATGATAAATCTTTTAACCAAATTTGTTAAACATTAAAACTTAGGGATTGAGCTGTCTTAAATCATCATAATCTTCCTTATGATATTTTTGAGACTCAACATTCTCCCCCTTTTTAATGATGACAAATTTGTTCAAAATACATAAATCTGAAAGGAGTTTTAAAGATAAAAGAATAGATAGCTCCCCCTCAAATGATGATCTCTTAAACTGATTTGATAAAAAATACTTATCAGTTTCTTATTTACTCCCCCTGAGTCCTGTGATCACTTCAGATTCAGATTTTGTTAGTTTTTAATACTCCCCCTTTTGTCATCAATCAAAAGGGAATTCCAGAGCATAACAACAACAACAATCATAGCAAAATCATGAGGTATGAAAGAAAACAGCAAACTCAGACAAATAAACAGCACAAACACAGCATGATGTGAAACACTGATAGTATTAATCAAACTGTTCAAAAAATTAATCACTTAACAGAAATAAACATGAGACATGGCTACACATCATTGACTACCCATCCTTTTTCAGCAAAGCTTCTTTCATGAAGGAAATCAGCTCATCCTTGGCCTTGTCAATCTGAGAGATGAGAGCAGTCTTCATGTCTTCTTGGCCACTTCTAATCTGTTGTTGCTCTTGAAGAATCTTATCTTGTTTAGCAATGAGATCATCATTCTTCTTCTCTAGCTTCTCTATCTTCAGCCTAAGCTTTCTGTTCTCTTCTTCAGGATCAGGTGGTGCTTCATAAAGAATAATCTGGATGTGTCTGCACACAAATCTCAGCACATCAAAACCTGGAAGCAAACCATACTCCTGTGGATGATACACTAGAAAGAAGAATGTTCCAATGGGACACATAATCTCCCAGTCTTCATGAAATGATTCAGACAGAGGTGGGAAATGGCCTCTGATGTAATGATACTTCACATTCATGAATTTCCCATGCCCTATGATAGAATCAGCATCTGGTCCAGTTGACCCAGAAGAGGATCCAACATCCTCTCTGATTTCCAGTAAGATGACCAAACTCTGTCTCTGAAACTGTGATCCATGCCTCCACCTTGTCTCTTGACCTTTGCCGGTAGCTCCTTCCATTCTCTTGGAGTCAGAGGCTTGAAGGGAACAGGATAGGCCTTAGGTTCCTTGAACTTATCAGCAGGGCCTTCCTTCAGAGGGTACCTAGGAACAATTCTATCAGGTTGCACTAGAATCTTGGTGGTTGGCCTGATGGAAAATGTTCTAGGGGCCTGTATCCTCTCATGCCAACAGACTTGATGTAGTCCCTCTCTACTAGTTCTCCTTCTGTGTATAGATGCATTGCAAAACACCAGTCTTCATTACTCATCTTCAGACAATCAACATCAGAAAAGGGGTCAAGTGGAGCCCACTTGTGAGCAGGTGGTACCACACCCTTTCTGATCTTCTCAAGTCTGCCCTGAGTACATGTTGATCTGAAGCTTCCTTGATACTTCTCCCTTTCAGCATTCTGAGGTGTGCTTGACTAAGCCCATGGTGCAGAGAGAATGGGGGTGCATCTCTGAAATATTGTAGTTCTTCATAGAGGTTTGGGAACTTGGGAACCCTTTCCCTCTCAAAGAAAGGTCCTTCATACCTCTTATGAGGCACTTCAGCTTCCTCATCATACTGATGCTGAGTGAAAGGAAAATGCATAAGGATCAAAAGTGGGTTCTGTGAAGAAATCCCTACTTTTAGGTCCTAGCCTAATGTGTTCAGGCAGCATACTCCCTTTCCACACCTTTGAGCTCCCTCCTTGCTGAATCTCTACAAAAGGTTCTTCAGATTGGGTTGACTCTGAAGATGATGATGATGATGAAGATGGTGGTGATGGAGATGGTGGTGCTGGTTCTTCTTCTGTCTCCATAGGTTGCTGAACAACTTCCTTCTCTTTTCCTTCTTTCTTTTCTGGTGAGGAAGGAGATGATGGAGTCACATTGTCAAACCTCACCCTTGGTTTTTCACAGGGGGTTTGACCTTCTCAGGTTCAGACACCTTCTCCCTTTCAACTTGTTTTTCTTTTCTTCTCTTCTTGAAATAGAGATTGGCCTTTACAAAGTTCTGGTACTTGCTAGCTTCATCCATAGCTTCCATTTGGCTAGCAATGCTCCTTGTAACCCTAGTAGTAGGTTCAGGAGCTGTCTCAAGAATCTTGCTCTTGGTTCTCCTCCTTTGCTGAGCACTAGACCTCTTTCTCTTCTTATTACCTTGAGCCAAGGTAGCTTGCCTTTCATCTTCAGCCAAGGCTAGCTGAGAGGCCACAACAATAGCATAGTCTGTCTTCTCTTGCTCAGCCTTCTTATCCAATTCTTCTTGCTCTAAGGCAGTAGCTATGGCTGCTACTTGAATCAACTCTGGATCAGAGGGGCAAGCTGCCAGAGGTGGAGCTGCTACAGCTTCAGGATCAGCAAGGTTAGCAATCTCTTCCTCATGAGCCTTTCCTTCTATGTCAGAAGTAGGCTTAAGAGGTTTTGCACCTTCAGAACCCTGACCCACTATTTCAGACGGCTTTTGCAAAGCCTTCTGAACAGGTTCAGATGCCTGAGTGTGCAAAGTAGAAGCTGCTGAAGATACCTTTGCTGCACTCCTCACAGGGAGCTTCTTCAGTTTAGGTTGAGGGGATGGTTTGGAGGCCTTGAACTCTACTTTTCTGATGTCCCCTTGAAGCTCTTGTTCAAGAATCTCTATTGTGCTTCCTCTTCTTGAGGCCTTCTCCATGAGAACACTCTCCTTCAGAGAAGGAGATGGAGGTATTCGGGTGAGAGTGAGATTCATGCTCTTCAGATTAGCCTCACCAAAGAATGCAGGTGACTTGTGATCAAACAGTCTTTCAATAGGTACTTTAAAGTGCAAGAGTACCTTTGTTATGAGGGTGTTGTGAGGAAGATTTGCACCAGAATCTCTGATCTTCTTTTGCATGTGGAACATTAAGATGCTTGGAAGATTCATCTTCTTCTTCTGCAGTAGGTGAATCAAGCAGAATCTCTCCAGTTCAGACACGTGGTTTCTGCTTCCACTCTTAGGGATTATGGAGCACCCTAAGATGGAGTGAAGTACTCTGACCTTATCCAGCAAGAACTTAGAATCAGGAGTCTTGGGTTCTTCTGTACCATACAACATCTTTGTGTACTTCTTTTGCCCTCCATTCCTCAACTCCCATCCCGGAGTGAAGGTTTCTCCTTCAGCCTTGACCTTGGTGATGGTGGAGAGAATCCCTATATCAACAAAAACAGGGACTCCTAGCACATCAGCCTTGATGCTTTCATACACTCCCTTGGAGTTAGGTATTCCTCGAGCTGAAGACCAGAAATCTATCAACTCTGCTCATGCCATGAATAGTAAATGTGGTCGAAGAAAGGAGTCCATCCAGCAGCATCAAATTGCCTCAACCAAATCCATACCAAGATTTCGAAGCTCCTCAAGGTCCACACCTTTTGATCTGACCACATTTCCACCGGAACTGGAAGACTTCTTTGGTTCCATTGATAAGTTGCAGAGAAACTTGAGAGGAAACGGTTGCTAGAGAGAAGAAGAAGTTTAAACAGTGCTGAGAGAAAGTGTAAGACTTCCTCGACACTCTTACTCTTGCATTTATAGATCCACGATGCAATGATGGCTAGTACTGGTTGCGCAGACATTGGGTAACGTGCTGAAGTGGAAGAGACAAAATAAATGGAATTAAACCGTCTCAGATAGCCACGTCAGCAAGTCATTTCAGACAAGTGAGAAATTTCAGATACACATAAAATTTCAGAAACCCTAAAATTTCAGACATGTCACAATTTCAGACACCCTGGAATTTCAGACGCTCTTAACATATCAGACAGTATCATACACAATCAATTATTAGAAAATGCATGTATGTTCAAATTATTGCGTATGAACTTAAATCTATCTTCAGCCAGGGGTTTTGTGAATATATCTTCCCATTGATGCTCTGTTTCAATGAACTGAATATCAAAAACACCTTTCTGAACATAGTCTCTAATAAAATGATGCTTGATTTCTATATGCTTAGCCCTAGAATGTTGGATAGGATTTTTAGACAAATTAATTGCACTTGTATTATCACACAAAACAGGTATAGCAGAGATAGGAATATTAAAGTCCTCAAGCTGATACTTCACCCATAGCAGTTGTGAACAACAACTGGCTGCTGAGATGTATTCTGCTTCTGCTGTTGATAATGCAATGGTGCTTTGCCTTTTGCTTGACCAGCTGATCATGTTACTTCCAAAGAAATGACATCCTCCACTGGTGCTCTTTCTTTCTATTCTATCTCCAGCAAAGTCAGCATCACAGTATCCTATTAACCTGCAATCCTTGTCTTTCTTATAGCATAGACCAAGATTAGTAGTGCCTTTAAGATATCTAAAAATTCTCTTAACAGCTTTGTAATGAGTAGTTCTTGGATCTGATTGAAATCTAGCACAAAGACACACACTGAACATTATGTCAGGTCTGCTTGCTGTTAGATACAATAAAGAGCCAATCATTCCTCTATACAAAGTTTGATTCACTGGTTCTTCATTTTCATCCTTGCTTAAAGATGAAGAGGGATGCATAGGAGTTGACATGGGTTTGCAATCATTTAAGTTAAACTTCTTGAGCATTTCTTTTGTATATTTTTCTTGATGGATCCATATACAATCAGAATCTTGCTTAATCTGAAGTCCTAAGAAAAATTTTAGTTCTCCCATTAAACTCATTTCAAACTCTGATTGCATCAACTCAGAAAACTCCTTGCACAGAGAAGAATTAGTTGAACCAAAAATAATGTCATCAACATATATCTGGACAAGTATAAGATCTTTGTTAGACTGTTTTCTAAAAAGAGTTGTATCTACTTTTCCTCTTTCAAAACCATTTTTGATAAGAAAACTGCTCAATCTGTCATACCAAGCTCTTGGGGCTTGTTTCAGACCATAAAGAGCCTTTTTCAGTTTGAAAACATGATCAGGAAAAGCTATATCTTCAAAACCAGGGGGTTGTCTAACAAAAACCTCTTCTTCAATGAATCCATTGAGAAAAGCACTTTTGACATCCATTTGATATAGTTTGATGCCATTATTTACAGCATAAGAGAGAAGAATTCTAATTGCTTCTAACCTGGCAACAGGGGCAAAGGTTTCAGTGAAGTCAATACCTTCTTGTTGATTGTACCCTTGAGCCACCAATCTTGCCTTGTTTCTGACCACTTTTCCTTCTTCAGACAGCTTGTTTCTGAACACCCATTTGGTTCCAATAATAGTTTTCCCATGGGGTTTAGGAACAAGGGTCCAGACATCACTCCTAGCAAATTGATTTAGCTCCTCTTGCATGGCTAGGATCCACCCTTCATCATGCAGAGCTTCATCAATGTTCTTTGGCTCAATTTCAGACAGGAAAGCAAGAGAATTCAGATTCTTGAATTTTGATCTTGTCTTAACTCCTTCTGAAGTGCTACCAATGATTTGCTCTTTTGGATGATGTGATTTGTATCTCCAGTCAGTTTCTGAGGTGATATCAAATCAGTCTGAGACTCAACATTTGTCTGAAGAGGTTCAGATGGTGCTTCAGACACCTGTTCATCCTTCCTGCTGTCATGAGTATTCAGCTCCATTCCTGCAAAATCATCTTCTAGATCTGATAGTTCCCTATCAGTCTCTTTCATGTCATTGAATTTAACATGGATTGATTCCTCTACAATTAAAGTTCTAGAGTTATAAACTCTATAGGCTTTAGATGTTTCAGAATAACCTATGAAAAATCCTTTGTCAGACTTTGCATCAAATTTTCCAAGATCATCCTTGGTGTTGAGTATGAAACACTCACATCCAAAGGGATGGAAATATGATATGTTGGGTTTCCTTCCTTTCCACAATTCATAAGGAGTCTTTTTCAGAATTGGTCTTACCAATATTCTGTTTTGAAGGTAGCAAGCTTGTGTTAATAGCTTCTGCCCAGAAGGATCTTGGTAGGTTGCATGAGTTGAGCATGGTTCTACCCATTTCTTGCAAGCTTCTGTTCTTTCTCTCAACAACCCCATTTTGCTGAGGTGTTCTTGCCACAGAGAAATTGTGTGAGATCCCATTCTCATCACAGAACAGTTGAAAGTTTGCATTCTCAAACTCTCCACCATGATCACTTCTGATGACAGATATACAGAATCCTTTTTCATTCTGTACCTTCTTGCAGAATATTGTGAAATTCTTGAAAGTCTCATCCTTGCTTCTTAGGAATAATACCCATGTGTAATCTAGAATAGTCATCAACAATGACCAAACCATATTTTTTACCACTAATGCTTTCTGTTCTAATAGGACCAAACAAGTCAATATGTAACAGTTCTAAAGGTCTGCTAGTAGAAACAACATCCTTACTCTTAAAAGAGTGTCTTGTTTGTTTCCCTTTCAGACAGCTTTCACATAAAATGTCAGATTTGTAAGAAAGCTTGGGCAGTCCTTTAACAAGGTTGTATTTTGCTAATTTTGAGATTAATCTCAAGCTGGCATGCCCAAGTCTTTGATGCCAAATCTGTTTTTCATCTTCAACAGAGATGAAACATTTTACATTTTGACTTGCCAACTCCTCTAGATCAATTTTGTACACATTGTTGTGTCTCTTAGCAGTAAAAAGGATTTGATCATGAGAGTCTTTGACTATGCATCCTTCTTTAGTAAAGGAGACCACATATCCACTGTCACATAATTGACTTATGCTCAGTAAATTGTGTTGCAGTCCCTCTACCAGAAGAACATTCTTAATGAGGGAGAGAGGAGATATACCTACAGTCCCTATTCCTGTGATCTTCCCTTGCTGGTTTCCACCAAAGGTGACCACACCTCCTGCTCTGGGTCTAAGGTTTTGGAACAAAGACCTTTCTCCTGTCATGTGTCGCGAGCACCCACTGTCCAGGTACCATTTGTGGGGTTTCCTTTGTCCTGTTAAACACATCTGCAATAGGAATGATCAAGTTTTTAGGTACCCATATTCTTTTGGGTCCTTTCTTGTTAGCTTTGGGCCTTGCTTTTCTCTTGTGTTTGCACTGAGCCACATTGTGTCCAGGCTTGCCACAGTGAGAACACCCAATAACCTTCTTTTTGCCTTTAGTAAAATTTAAGACAGTAGGAGGTTCAGAGATGTTGTGATCACAAAAGCCTAAACCACTTTTGTCAAGGGAATGCCTTTGATTTCCAAGTATTATATTAAGATTTTTTGTTCCTTTGACAAATTTGGCTAAGTCTCTTGTTAGTTCCTCAACCTGTTTCTGAAGTTTTTGATTTTCTTCAGACACAGTTTGTGAACTACTGTTTTCAGATACAAGGATCTTCTCCTTGAGCATAATATTTTCTATCTCAAGAGCCTCATATTTACTACACATTTCTGTGTGGGCTTTGGACAGATTCTTATACTCTTGAAAGAGTTCCTTGGAACTTTCCATCAGGTCATCATACATCTCTTGAAGAGTTAAGGGAAATACCTCAGATTCATGAGCTGTCTGATGAGGGCAGGCTGGCCATGAGACACAGGTTGGCCTCTTCTGAAGTGTCCTCCTCTTCTTCTGAGGTAGACTCATCAAGATCCTCCCATGTTGCCATCAGACCCTTCTTCTTCTTGAAGAACTTCTTCTTATTGAAGGTGTTCTTCTTCAGTCTTGGGCATTCTGCCTTCATGTGACCTGGTTGTTTGCACTCAAAACAAGTAATTTTGTCATTTTGAGAGTCTTTACCTGATTTACCTGCTTTAGAGGTTGAAGGTTGGTTCTTTCTGAACTTTCCTCTATTTTGCAGCATTCTCTTGATCTTCCTACTTAGAAGAGCAAGATCATCATCTTCTGAGCTATCTCCAGAATCTTCATCTGCTTCTGAAGTTTCCTCAGCTTGCATAGCCTTCATGCTGCCATGCCTAGGCTGTTTGGCCTTGGAGTTTAGTGCTAGAGACTTCTTCTTGTTGTCATCTTCTCAAGCTCAAGCTCATGGACCTTGAGAGATCCCAACAGTTCTTCCATTCTAAGAGAGTTTAAGTCTCTTGCCTCTTGAATGGCAGTAACTTTGGGTCTCCAGGACTTAGGCAAACTTCTTAGAATCTTTCTATTGTTGTCTCCAGATTCATAAGTTCTACCTAAGGACCTGAGTCCATTAGTTATAGTCTGAAACCTTCCAAACATCTGGTCAATGGTTTCAGATTCCTCCATCTTGAACATCTCATATTGATGTATGAGCATGCTGATCTTGGATTGCTTGACAGTTTCTGTCCCTTCATGGGCTGCTGCAAGAGTATCCCAGATCTCCTTGGCAGAAGTACATCCATGAACCTTCTCATACTCTGATTTATTCAAAGAACATATCAGATAGAGTTTGGCTTTGGCATTCATTTGTACTCTAGCCTTCTGCTCCAAGGTCCATTCAGCCTTAGGAATGGGCACTCCATTATGCATAGGCATATAGTCTCCATCAGTGACCACATCCCAGACATCAATGTTGTTGCTCTCAATGAACAACTTCATACGATCCCTCCAGTAGTGGTAATCCACTCCATTGAATGCTTGGGGGCCTTGTGATAGAGGCTCCTTCAGAGATGTATTGCCTGTTGTTGTTGGAAGCTTCCATCTGGATCTTTAGTCCTCAACACTTGTTAGGTGCTCAACCCTGAGTTGAGCTCTGATACCAACTGTAGAAACACAGGGAAACACTAGAAGGGGGTTGAATAGTGTTTCTTAATATTTTATGAAAGCTTTTGTAAACAACAAGTTTAAAAGATTTCAGACAGGTTTTGAGGAGACTGTCTGAAGTTCCTTAAGACGGCTTCTGAAAATGTATTTTAAAAGGTTTCTTGCTTTTAAAATATCAGAATTGCTTTTCAACACCCTTTGATTAGTATAAAAAAATTGACAAGAGATAAGGGTAAAAAACTTAGCCAAGGAATTTATCCTGGTTCACTCACTACCACTGTGAGCTACGTCCAGTCCCAATGCCAACTAGCACTTGGATTTTTCTTAATCTTCACCAAGATTACAAGTATTCTTTTACAGTCAAGCCTCTTCAGGCTCTACAACAAGTATTCTTTTCAGTCAAGCCTCTTCAGGCTCTACAACCAAGTATTCTTTTGTCAAGCCTCTCAGGCTCTACACAAGTATTCTTTTGTCAAGCCTCTCCAGGCTCACAACCAAGTATTCTTTTGTCAAGCCTCTCAGCTCTACAACAAGTATTCTTTTGTCAACCAAGCCTTTCAGGCTCTACACCAAGTATCTTTTGTAAACCAAGCCTCTCCCAGGCTCTACAACCAAGTATTCTTTTGTCAACCAAGCCTCTCCAGGCTCTAAACAAAGTTTTACAGAGAAAAGAGTTTAAGCTTTTAAACTATACCAGTTTGAAGCTCAACAAATACAATGTACAATAAAATCTGAGGTATGCTCAGGATATACAAATGTGTTCACGGAATTTATCAGAGAGTTTTTACAGAGTAAAAACGTGCAGCGTGATGTTTCTCTTTGGCTTTCTTGTATATTGATTTTCGACCACTTGATGGTCTTCATTGGAGGGATAGTTTATACCCAATCTTTAATATCGTTGAAATACCACTGTTTAGAGATAGCATTAAATGCTTTTTAATTCGTTGTGAGACATGCTTCCTGCGAGGCTCTGATATTTCTGACACGGTACAAGGTATGCTCCTGCCCATAAAGCTGTTACAAATGTTACTGCAAAAGGCTGCGTTTTTTCACAGGAGATTTCCTCAGCTGGTGGTATAAAATTCAAAAAACACCAGGAAAGGTCTCTGTGTTCCTTGCTATAAACGTGTTTGAAAAGGTACGTGCAGCAGAGGTTCAGAAAAGTCTTCACAAACTTCAGCAAAAGGGTGCCACGTCATAATGAGACTTCAGACGGACTTCAACACTTCAGACGGGTTGTGCACTTCAGACGGCTTCAACACTTCAGACGGGTTGAACCTTCAGAAGGCTTAACTCTTCAGACAGGTTGAAAGCACTTCACATAGTCTTTATATAAGCTTATAGTGGCTTGCTGAAATCATAGATAGATCATTAAAACATATATGTATCTATGATAAATCTTTTAACCAAATTTGTTAAACATTAAAACTTAGGGATTGAGCTGTCTTAAATCATCATAATCTTCCTTATGATATTTTTGAGACTCAACATTCAGTCTCCTAAGTAGTCTTGTACAAGCCTCTCCAAGCTTCTCTACTCAACACACCACAACGCAGAAACACTTTCTGACTTGTGGAGGCGTTTATAGTAGAAAAGGATAGAAAATAGGTTTTCTTCACCTGAAGGTGTTTCTAACGCACAGAGTGTGAATGACCGATGAAGTCCCTCAAGCTAAGTTATAGAACTATACAGCCCACAAAGTAAAACTCAGAGAGTTGAGACACAGAGTGAGGAATGTGTGGGTTAGAAGCAAGATTTACAAGTTAAAAATGTAAAAGACTTTTATGCATAGTTTTTGGTTCTTTTCGTTCGTAGTCTCTCATTTGCTTCAGAGTTCCTCTTGGCTATTTATAGATGTTTGCTCGTGGAGATATAGTCGTTTTATAGCCGTAGGAATCCTTCCAACAGCTCATTGTACTTTTGTGTCAGGAGCTTTAGACATGTGATGTTGTACCTTGCTTTTGACTTTATCATGGGAGCGTCTGTGTCTGACTTACTTTGTGCGTCTGACTTTTTGCATTTGTGTCTGATCTTGGATTTTTGTCTGACTTGAGATATGGCTTCGTTCCTTAGTTTCTGACCTTATGCTTCTCATCCTTTTGTGCAGATGCTTCTTTTATGGTTTGGTGGCGCTTCAATTGTTGTTTCAAAATTATGGTTCTTGACTTGACCATTTGGTTTTTGAGTCTGAGTTACATCTTTCTGCGTCTGACTCTAGTATTTGCGTTTGATTCTTAATGAAGTGTGATTCTTAAGCCTTTATGTATTTGCAATAGGGTGAGATTCTAAACTGCACACTCAAGTAACGTGGTTAGATGCATATTGTAACTCAGAACTAAACTTGATTTTTTTACTAAGTTAGAGGGGTTGCCAATCATTAAAACCTTATGCATTTGAGGGTTTGCCTTAACACAATGAGATGATGCAATAAATGCAAATTAGTAAATTTGAATCAAATAAGGAGTTCGTGTCTAATGGACTAAAGATCACCTGCCATATATTGGAACTCATTTACTCTAGTGAATGACAGTTGTCGAACCTGCACAAAATTATGAATATAATTATCCAATATGCAAACTACTTGTAGTAGAATGCTACAAACTGGGTCGAACCCTGAGTGCTATTCAATTTCATGTAATGCTGTCTATTCTGTTTTCCAAGCCCATTTTGACCCACTAGACATCCAACTTAGCTTTTGAGTTCTTCATCAAAGTTGTAGGGCTTTCTTTATCTTTCCTGCAATATAAATTGAATAATTTTTAGATGTCTAGAACTCGAGTTATTCTTGAAATATGAAAACAATGTAATTTTTCAGTTATGCCGAAAAATGTAATTAAGCACAATATGAACTTGAATTGGCAATTATGCTTATGACTTGTTAATTAAGCATAAAAGATGTATTAAAAGGTTAAATTTGAGGGTTGATTAATGTGTAGATTTGTATTTATCAAATTCCACCACACTTACCTTTTGTACGCCCGGGAAAATTTGGAATATAAGAATAAGTTATAGACTTAAAGAAGTGTTCCATTAAATTAGTTGAAATGCCAAAGAAAACGTGAGCTAAAGATGAACTACAAGACTTTATAACATCATAAACTTCAATGTTGTACTCTTAAGTTTATTAGAAAGGAATTTTAATTGAAAAGGTAGATTGAAACTGATAGAACCTTATAGGAAGTACTCTCAATCTCTCAAGTGTTTAAAAGGTATGTGTTTCTCTCAAATTCGAGCCATGAAAATTGCACTATCATAAGCTTGCTATCTTCACTTTCCACTGCAAATTACATACAAACCACAAATCAAAGGTCTGTTAGGGTAGTAATGGAGTTACAATCTAGAGAGGTATAAACAGATATAAGAAGTTAAACTGAAGAGAATAAAAGAGGTTGGAGAATGAATCCAAGTAACAAGTGTGATAGATACATATGAAATCAAGCCTTGAAGTTTAGGTACATCATTTCAATCATTTGGATTCTTTAATTTTTCGTATATCTTCTTTTTCTTTTTTCTTTTACATAACAATGAAGCACTATGCATGTAGCAACCCATATAATTAACATTCCCTGACACTTTTTAAAGAATCCATTCATATGATAAATCCAATACTTCTTTCCCTAAGGATAGGTAAAAGTTTGGTTTTATACTTAAGTATGGAATGAGGAACAACAAATAAGGCTCAAAATGTAGGAACACAAAAGAAACAGTAGAAGAGGGTTGAATAGTGTTTTTATAAACTTTAACGTTTTGGAAAGCCTTTTCGTAAACTGAGTTTTAAAGAATTCAGACAAGTTTGTGAGCTATCTGAAGTTAAGTTTGTCTGAAAATTTTCAAACAGAGGTTAAGAACAATTTTCGTAAACTATATTTAAGAATTGCTTATAAGAACTCATTTCAAAACCCTCTTCTTGTTAGGTTAAATTGAATGTAAAGAACTAAGGGTAAGAGAAGTACTTAGACAAATTTATCCTGGTTCACTCACTCCACTTGTGAGCTACGCCCAGTCCTACAACCATCAAGCTTATGGATTTACCACTAATTTGAAACGATTACAAGTATTCTTTTCTATCAAGCCTCTTAAGGCTCTACACCAAGTATTCTTTCTTCAACCAAGCCTTCCAGGCTCTAGACCAAGTATTCTTTCTTTAACCAAGCCTCTCCAGGCTCTACAACAAGATTCTTTCTTCAACCAAGCCTCTCTAGGCTCTCAGCACTCTCAAAGTGTTTTACAAAGAGAAATGAACTTAGAACTCACAGGTCTTCGTTCAGAATGTACAGAGATAATAGTGATCTAAACACTGGATATGAAAATGTATATTACAAAGAATTGTGCGTGAAATTCAAAAGAGAATATGCAGTGTTTTGCTTCGAGTGAGATTTTAAACTTTTGTTTCTTCAGTTTCTTAGCAAAGTTCTAGCTTCAGAAAGCTCTCTGTATTAGCTTCTAAAAAAGTTCTCTTCTCTTGAGGAAGATTTCTAATATATATAGGCTTCTGAGATGCTAGCTGTTTGAGAATCCGTTAAGAGATAGTTAATGCAATTGCTCCCGTTGTGAGATACTTCTGACGAAAGGATGAGGTAGGCAGTATTTTATCTGACTGTAGCAGATAGATGCTCCAAATTCTCTTTTCGCACTAGATAATTCAAAAAACATATCCCAGAAAGCTACTTTTTGTCACTCCTACTTTGTGTACAAAGGTGCATTCAGAGTGGTGCAGACTGAGTCATGCCAGTAAAATAGACCTTTGGCTTCAGATAGCACTCGGTCTTCAAACAGTGCTTCATTCTTCAGATAATACTTCAGTTTTCAGATTGCACTTCAGTCTTCAGACTTCAAACAGTACTTCAGTCTTAAGATGCATTCAGTCTTCAGACTTCAAATAGTACTTTAGTCTTCAGATCGCACTTTAGTTTCAGACGGATACTCCCTCCAGAACCAAAGTAGCACTTCAGATTAACTTCTTTCAGATTTAGAGCGTACTTCAGACACTTTTTCATTAGATGACGTTCAATTTTCTGAATACGCGTACACTCGTTAAAAATAGTTGTGAAGTCTTAATCTAAGTTTGTATCATCAAAACTTATCATAGGGGTGTCTTTAGACTTTCAAGTCTTGAGACTCAAATTCTCCTAATGTTATGCTCAGTAGGTTGTTGAAGTCCTTCAACAAGTAATAAATTTTTAATATAAGACAAAGGTGCCATACCAATTGTACTCACTCCAGTGATCTCCCTTGATGATTTCCACCAAAAGGAGGCCACTCCATCATCCTTGGGTCTAAGTTTTAGAACAAAGACTTTTGCCCGTCAGTGACACGAGCATCCACTGTCCAGGTACCATTTGAGGGTTTCCTTTGTCTTGTTAAACACATCTGCAGTAGGAACAATTAAAGATTAGGTACCATACTCTTGGGTTTTTTTGTTAGCTTTAAATTTATTTTCCTTTGTGTCTGCACTTTGACACATGGTGTCCAGGCTTGCCACAATGGGAAAACCTTTACCTTTCTTGAAAACCTTTTTGGTATTAAATTTAACATCAGAGGTATCCGATGATCACTATCAGAGTTACCTAGCCCAACTTGTTATTTGAACCTTTTTGAACTCCTATCGGTTTGTTCTGTTAGAACCACAGGAAACACTAGAAGGGGGGTTGAATAGTGTTTTAAGCTTGATTGATTTTGGAAATTTAATTTAATTCATGGAGATGAACATGTTCAAAACAAGTTAAGATTAGAGATAATTAAAACGTGCGGAAGATAAGAAAAATAAAGTTTCTTCTAAAGCTTAAGATTGTTTTAAACAGAGGCTCTTAAAGTATCTTCTGAAGATTATTACAAAGAGTATTTTCAGAACGGTTTCTGAAAACTTCAGATGACTAGAGGTTGTTTGAAGTCTGTTTTGATTCTGAACTGAGCTCTTTCCAGACTCACTTCAGATAATTATTTCAGAAGTTCTTCAAGGTACATTCTTTGTAATGCTTCAATGATATGAGATACATTTCATGTTTTGTTCATATGGAAGATCATTTTATTGAAATAGTTGTGTTAAGTTTATTAAAAAATACTTTTCAATCCCCAACATAAATATGAAAACTGTAAATAAAAGAGATTAAGGGAAAGAGAACTTAGGCACAGAATTTATCCTGGTTCACCCACAAACCGTGAGCTACATCCAGTCCCAGAGGCAAACCACCACTGGATTTTCCACTATATGAATCCACAGATACAAGTTATTCACAGCCTCTTCAGGCCAACACAAGTATTACTTTGTTTTCAATTGCCTCTCCAGGAACTCATTGCAGTATTCTTTTACAGACAAGCCTCTCCAGGCTCAACAAGTATTCTTTGTTTTCAACTGCCTCTCCAGGCAACTCTTGCAGTATTCTTTTACAGACAAGCCTCTCCAGGCTCAACAAGTATTCTTTTACAGACAAGCCTCCAGGCTCAACACCGAGTATTCTTTCTTCCACCAAGCCTCTCCAGGCTCTCAGACACTTAACCAAGTGTAAAGTATTCTTTCTTCCACCAAGCCTCTCCAGGCTCTTAGACACATAAAGTGTTTACAAATTAAATTAAGTTTAAGTTTCCACGAAACATAAACTTAATCTTTTCCTATACTAGAGGTTAACTGAGTACTACTCAGGATACAATGAATGAATTCTAAGTACAAGGGTAAGATAGTGATACAAGTGTATAAGTTTAAGTACAATCCCTGTCTCTGATATGAGGAAAACATCCTCTGAGAATTGGCTAGGTAGATAACTGACTTTAAGCTCCAGCCTTGTTTCCAACCATTGGTTTCCATGGGCTACATTCTCACCCGTATCATTGGAATAACCAAGGTACATTCGTGGCTTCAAACCATTATTGGTTCATTGTCATTTTGGGCCATCTTCTTCAACTGACCAACTTGGTTGATTCAAGTAAGCATGGTCAACAACCAATAAGGTTGCTTCAAGTACTTCTTGATCAACAACCAATAAGCTTTTCTGATACATCTTGATCAACAGATTGAACCAAGTGAATGTGTTCAACATCTTCAAATTCTTCCTTGAGGCTATTTATATGTTCTGTTGGAATATAGCCATTTGAAGTGATTCATAATACCGTTAAGATAATTGATGATGTGGCTCATATAGTCGTTTGTGTAGTAATGTCTCAAACGGTTGCTTCTCCTTAAGCAAATAAGTGTTCAGACGATCCTGTGCTGACACTCTAGAGATGAGCTCTTTAGAGAGATTTTCTTGATATTATTTTGCATGTTCTCTCTCTTGATTTCCTTTTGCTTTTCTTCAGCTGTCTTCTGATTTCTTCTGCGTTCCTCAGCTGACTTCTGATTCTTCTGCTTTTCTTAGGAGTGTATGAGGAGGTATCCGTTGGATTTGTTTTTTGCTCATTTTGTATATACTCCTTTTCTGTTTGCTCCTGACACCATTTCTTCTTTCTTCTTTGAGTGAGGTGTCTTGTTGAATAGTGTTGTTGCAGTTTTCTTTGAATAAAGACATATGATATTATAGTCGTGAATCATAGTCTTAGCTTCTGTATTGATTTCTTCAATGTTGAAATCTGTTTCATGCACTTAGAGAGTTTATATGTTCAGACAATTGATTTCTTCACATATACTCAAATGCTTGTATTTATCACATCGTGATTACTTCAACTTGTGCTCATCGTATTAATTCAGGCTTTTCTTCTACTTCAGCTGATTGCTATTCTGTTCTTCGCTGCAACTTCTTCTTCTTATTGCTTTTTCGGTTTTCTGATCACCTCTGTATGGCAGCAGTTGCAGGTGCAAGTCTGCGCACGCAGATCCCTTATGTTGCAGGTGCAACATGCGTTGCCGAAAGTTTGCCGAGTTTCCTTATTTGTGAAAGACTTTGGTCGAGGTATAAAAAATGTTTAGCTTTTATACTGAAATGCCTTTCTTTGCAGGTGCAGCAGTCATTAGAGAAAGTCATTGCAAAGTTTCCTTATTTGTGCAAGACTTTGATCGAGGCATAAAAGCATGTTTAGCTTTTATACTAAAATAAGTGTACTCCATTTTGGTAGAGTGTGCTTTACACTTTAGCAACGTCTTCAAGAGATCAATTCTTGATTCTGTTTGTAGACTTCTTCAGATAGTCTTCACGTCTTCAGATAATCTTCTGGTCTTTAGATAGTCTTTGTCTTCAGACGGGTTGCGCACTTCAGACAGTTTCAGCACTTCAGATGAGTTGCTTCTTCAGAGAGCTTCAGCACTTCAGACGAGTTGCCTTCTTCAGACAGCTTCAAACTTCAGACGAGTTGCATTCTTCAGACAGCTTCAACACTTCAGACGAGTTACGTTCTTCAGACAGCTTCAACAGTTCAGACGAGTTGCGTTCTTCAGACAGCTTCTACACTTCAGACGAGTTGCTTTATATTAAATCCTGCATTTGTTCTTCTGATACTGATCTTCTGATTCTTATCAAGTCTTCTTAATATTCCAACCTGAAACACAATCAACAAACCAATACCTTTCAGTAGAATCTGTTTTATAATCTTATTTGTTCTTATTATGTTCTTATATATTCTTATTTGTTAATATTATGTTCTTATATAATCTTATTGTTAATATTATGTTCTTATATAATCTTATTGTTAATCATTAAAACTAAAGGATATTAAGTCTTTGAGTCAGGTTTGAATGCTCAAACTGATTAATAGACTTCACATGTTCAGGTTTTCAGTTCCTTTAACAAAGTTGGCAAGGTCTAAGGTGAGCTCCTTAACCTTCTTCTAAAGTTTTTCAACCTCTTCAGAACATTTTTTAGATCCACCCCTCTTATAGTTCTCAAGCTCCTCCTTGAGTACAAGATTTTCTTGTTCAAGAGCCTCACTCTTGTTACACATTTTTGTGTATGCTCTTGACAGATCCTTGTGTTCTTGGAAGAGTTCTTTTGAACTTTCCAATAAATCATCAAATCTCTCTTGAAGATCAGGATTAGATTGAGATATTACCTCTGAGTCTGAGGTGTCTGAAGATGGCAGGCTTGCCATTAGACAGAGATTAACTTCTTCAGCTGACTCTTCTTCCTCTTTTGAGGTTTAGTCATCCAGTTCCTCCCATGTTGCCATCGGTCCCTTCTTTCTTGAAGAACTTCTTGAAGGAGGATTTCTTTAGCATGGGGTAATCGGCCTTTATATGACCTGACTGCTTATACTCAAAACAAGTTATTTTATCAATAATGGAAATGTCCTTACTAACTTACCATTTTTGCTTTTGAAGGGTTGCTCCTGAACTTCCCCTTTTTCTGCAACATCCTTTTGATCTTTCTGCTTAGCAAGGCAAGATCATCTTGATCAGAGCTATCTTCAGAATCTTTATCAGCTCCTGAAGTTTCTTCAGCATGCATGGCTTTCATGAGTCCATGCCAAGTTTGGTTTTTGTGCTCAGTGCCAATGAATTTTTCTTGGACACATCCTCACTAAGTTCTAACTTATGAACTTTAAGAGATCCCAACAGTTCCTCTATCTTCAATACATTAAGGTGCTTTGCCTCCTGAATAGCGGTAACTTTGGGTCTCCAAGCCTTTCGTAAGCCTTGGAATCTTTCGATTATGATCTCCAGATTCATAGGTTCTTCCTAGGGACTTGAGTCCATTTGTTATGGTCTGAAACCTACCAAAAATTTGGTCAGTGGTTTCTAACTCATGCATTTTGAACATCTCATACTGATGTAAGCATGCTAATCTTGGACTGTTTGACATTATGAGTATACCTTCTTGGGCTAAAGCCAATGTGTCCCAGATTTCCTTGGCAGTGTTGCATCCATGAACTTTCTCATACTCAGGTTGTTCAAGGAACAAACTAGGTAGAGTTTAGCCTTGGCATTTAGTTGTACTCTAGTTTTCTGTTCACTGGTCCATTCAGACTTAGGTGTGGGTTGTCCACAATGCATGGGAATTAATCACCATCTATGACTATGTCCTGAAAATCAATGTTGTTGCTCTTAATGAACAATTTCATACAATCTCTCCAATAATGGTAATCAACACCATTAAATGTTGGAGGCTTTGTCATAGATGCTCCTTCTGTGAAATAATGACTTGTGCTTGTAGAGGCTTCCATTTGGATCTTCTTTTCAACACTTTCAAGTGCTCAACCCGAGTCTGAGCTCTGATACCAACTGTAGAAACACACAGGAAACACTAGAAGGGGGTTGAATAGTTTTTTTTATAAACTTTAACATTTTTGGAAAGCCTTTTTTGTAAACTAAATTTTAAAGAAGTTTAGACAAGTTTTGTGAGCTGTCTGAAGTTAAGTCCTTTGTGTGAAATTTTTCAGATAGAGGTTTAGAACAATTTTCGCAAACTATATTTTAAAAATTGCTTATAAGAAATCGGTTATGAATCCTCTTCTTGTTGGCTTAAATTGAATGTAAAGTGTTAAGGGTAAGAGAAGCACTCAGCCAAATTTATCTTGGTTCACTCACTCCACTTGTGAGCTACGTCCAGTCCCAGAGCCAACAAGCTTCTGCATTTACCACTAATTTGAAACGATTACAAGTATTCTTTTCTATCAAGCCTCTTCAGGCTCTACACCAAGTATTCTTTCTTCAGCCAAGCCTCTCCGGGCTCCACACCAATTATTCTTTCTTCAACCAAGCCTCTCAAAGCTCTACACCAACTTTTCTTTCTTCAACCAAGCCTCTCTAGGCTCTCATCACTCTCAAAGTGTTTTACAAAGAGAAATGAACATAGAACTCACAGTTCTTCATTCATAATATATAGAGATATCAATGATCTAACACTTGATATGAAAGTGTTTATTACAAAGAATTCTACGTGAAATTCTAAAGAGAATATGGTAGCGTTTTCCTTCGCGTGAGTTTTTGAGATTTTTTTTTCTTCAGTTTCTTAGCAAAAGTTCTAGCTTCAGAAAGTTCTCTGTATTAGCTTCTAAAAAAGAATTCTCTTTGTTTTAGGAAGATTTCTAATATATATAGGCTTATGAGATGCTAGCTGTTTGAGAAATCCGTTGAGAGATAACATTTAATGCAAATGCTCTCGTTGTGAGATACTTCTGACGAAAGGACAAGGTAGGCAATACTTTATTTGACTGCAGCAGATAGCTACTCCAAATTTCCTCTTTTCCTACCAAATAATTCAAAAAGATATCCCAGAAAGCTACTTTTTGTCACTCCTGATTTATATAAGTAGTTTGCGTGAAGTAGTGCTTCAGACTGAGACATGCCACGTCAGTTAGACCTTTGGCTTCAGACAATACTTCAATTTTTAGACAATTCTTCATTCTTTAGACAGTACTTTAGTTTTCATATTGCACTTCAGTTTTCAGACTTCAATAGTACTTCAGTCTTCGGATTGCACTTCAGTCTTCAGACAATACTTCAGTCTTCATATTGCACTTTAGTCTTCAGACGGATACTCCTTCCAAAACCAAAGTAGCACTTCAGATTAACTTCTTTTAGAATTAGAGCATAATTTAGACTCTTTCATCAGATGACATCTTTACTGAACTACGACATACTCGTGAAATAGTTTGAAGTCTTAATCTACGTTTTTCATCAACCTTATCATATGGGGTGTCTTAGACTTTCAAATCTTAAGACTCAACATTCTCCAATCTTATCTTAGGGTGTCATTATACTTTTAAAGGAGTAACCACAACTTTAGTCCATGAAAGTGTGGTCAACTGTCAATTTAGTCCCTGAATTGAAAAAAACCCTGAAAGTGTAAAATGTCGGTCAGATTAGTCCTTTTATTTCACATTTTGTTAACTAACGTACATTTACAAAAGGACCAAACTGACCGACATTTTACACTTTCAAGGACTAAATGACAGTTTTTTCAATTCAGGGACTAAATTGACAGTTCACCACACTTTCAGGGACTAAAGTGGTGGTTTACTCACTTTTAAAGTCTTGAGACTCAACATAAAATGGTTGATTCAAAGGGAAATCATATAAGGTTTGCTACTTAACTGGGTAATTTATTTAAGTGAAAGAAAAATTTGCCGTAATCATTTTTTGTTCATGCATGTGAAAGTATAGCTTAAAAAATAATCAAAGCTTGTTCTGAAGAAACAAATTCCATGGTTGAAAATCACACAAAAAATAAAGTTCAATTTGTCAACAAGGCTCAAATCCTAATGGCTAATGACTATCAAATCAATCCATTCATTTTAAATCTTTGTTTCCAAACCACTAATTTCAAGATGTCAGGCATTTAGTTCAATCATGTTATGCAATCTTAAAATTACCTCTGTCTCTATGTTTTATTTTACACTTGTTATTGGAAAGCTTAAAAAAAGCAAAACAAAACAACAAACATAATTAATTAAATTTTTTTATTATTAACGGGATGCGTATCAAGAGTTAAACTTAACTCCTTACTCTGCCATCCTATTAATGTTTTTTTTACTTTTTGAAAATTAAAACAGACCATCTTTTTCCTCCCACTAACCTAATTAAGATATTGTCCCTAATGTCTTTGTAGTTTGGTGATTTTTTTTATAACAAAAAATTGAAAAAATGTATTTACAGCTTTGAGAGGAAGGAAAGTTATAACTGGAGGGTGGTATCAGCTTTGATGCATAAAGTTTAGGTGAAAAGTTTTGCATTTGTTCAAGAAGTTCGTTAGCATTTGAAGAGGATACCATGATTCAGTGTAATGCTTGAGGTATGAATCCTTGCTCCATAGCCTGATCCAAAAAACTCAACAAACCATTATAAAAACCATTAACATTAAAGAATCATAATGGCTTTCGGCGGAAGTTAGAATTTTCCCAAGACACAATGGTGACAATATCTTCTAAGATTCTGAGACCACTAGGTAATGCATTAAATGCATCAGAAATGTATAGCATTTGTGCCCTACGTTCTTGCATTATTGAAACCTTTAGTACAATGCCTAGGGTAAGGTTTTTGGTCTTCCGGTCATTCCCATTCTTTAGAGAAACCCCAAGACTTTGCTCCCTCTTGTGATTGTAGTTCCTGTTATACAACCCTTTAGGCCTTGAAGTCCCACTCCATACACAACATTGATTTTTTTAGCAGCTAATGTTTTTCCAAGGTCATAAACTGCATGCCGGAATGCTTCATCCTTTATGAGATTGGTTCCACCAAAGACACAGATGCTGTGGAATCTGTGTGTAGATGGTCCTGCATTTTCTTTGAAGAAAGACATTTGTTGCACCCCATCATTTGTGAGAGTGAGAATTTATAAAGGTGAAATAACCAGTAGAAGATCAAATTGTTAGTTTTTTGTTAAGTGTTAGTCGTGAAAAGACAAGTAAGGATAAACAAAGATACGCATGAATTATAAAGTCAAATTAAAAGATACAATGGAAAAGAAAACTCAAAACTAATTAAAGACATGCGTGAATTATAAAGTCAAAAGACAACAGAAAAGAAAACTCAAAACTAAATAAAAACAATGTTGAATTATAAAGTCAAAAAGATACATCAGAAAATAATTCAAAGATGGGCATGCATATGAACAATAGTTGTGATTTTGGCTTACATCTTCATCTGGTTTTTCATCTAGTAAAGGCTTGAACGCCTTCTATGAGTCAGGGATTTTCTTCCCATCCAGTTTTCTTTTAAACTGGAAAATAAGGTCTTTTAGAGTCAGATTTCCAAGACTATATTGCTCCTTCTCCTTGTGGAATAATTAAGCTAAATAAAGAAGAACCATTTGAACTTGTCCACTAGGATGCGTCTCAAGAGTCTGGATAATGTTATCCAAAGACTCCTTACTCAGTCCATCCTTAATGAATTTAATTTTATATTTTCGATTTATAGAAGTGTTGGGATTTGATTTTCAATTTTCGAATTCCACAAGTGACAAGGGTATGATGCCATTTCGAATTTATAGAAGAGGTAAAGCCACCTCATTTTGAATTTTGATAATAAGTCTGTTAACTTAGAGAAAAATTCTTGATTGAAGTCAAGGCAAAAAGACTTTAGGAATTCGAAAAGAAGACAAGTGTAAATTCGAGAAATAATACATTGCAGGTATTTCAAAAGACAAGTGATAGTTCTTTTATTCATGATCCAAATTCAAATCACATTAGTTTGAATACATTGGAAATATATTAGCAAGGAAGCTATCCTAAGTGCCCAATACATTAGAAAGGAAACTATCCTAAGTTATAATGAGTCCTTGACTCATGTCTTCCACACCTCTTTCTCTTCTTCCTCCCCCACAGGCTTGATAGAGCCAATGCAAAGGAGAATATGTTTTCCAATTTGTTGAACCACCTTCAACCTGGGGAAGAAATCAAGGTCAGCATGGGAAAACAATAATATTCATTTATTATATAAATGAACCTATATTTGGCTATTACGTACATCCAAAAGAAAACCTTCAAAGAAAGGTTGGAAAAGTCAATAGCTTTGGCTATTTCGTCAATCCCATAAAAAATGGAATCATTCCAGATAGGATTGTACGCAATAGCCAAAGGGATTAACTTCTTCATATTCTTTGAATAGATTCTTTAAGAGAATTTAGAAAAAAAAAGAAAGAAGAAAGAATGAAGAGTTGTGAAAGGATTGTGCAAAAGTATTCCTATTTATAGGAGTAAAAAGGTTCTAGTGTCATTAATAAGACCATTTTAACATCCAATGAGAAGAAATCTCATAATGAGATTGAGTGAAGTAGAATGGACGGTGGCTGGTGGTCTTCATGACCATTAACTCAACCAAATGAAGCTTGACATGTGGCACGTAAAATAGGATGAACAAGTCTTGAAATTTGAAAAGATTTAGTGAATTCAAGTTTCAATAAAGGTTAAGTTTCAAAAGAAGAAGATTTCGAAATTCAAAAAGATGATTTCGAGATTTTGGAAGTAGAATTCGAGTACAAGAAGTCAGAATTCCAGAAAGAAGATTTCGAGTAATGGAACAGTAAAATCTCGAAATGAACAAAGAGCAGAAACTCGAAAACATAATGTCTGAAGACTTGGTAAATTTCTGAATCTGAAAGTGATTTTTCAAGGAAACAGAAGATAGCAGAAAACAGTTACTGGAAGTTACAGAAGTTTATTGATCAAGGACAGATGGAAACATTTCAGTGAAAGCATTTGAAAAAGTTCAAAGCAGAAAGGTAGTTTTCTAGTTGGCAGATAACGTGGCAAGCATGCAGGCTGCCAGCACATAGGGCTAGATGATGTCATATGTACATTAGTTAGCCGTTAGGATTAGGAAACTATAAATAGGTGAACTCTTGATGTAATAAGGGTTGGCAGTGTGTTGGAGCACCCACAGATCCTATAGTAAGACAAGTGGCTAATATGAATTCCCCTGTGAATCAAGGGGATCAAAATAATCAAATACCAAATCCTATTAATCTTGTCGAAAATAGAGAAAAACGCTCCTAGAATTATCCTGAATAGAAATCAGAATGCTGATGAAATTCTCGAAAGGATAAGAGCAAATAACTTAGGGGGACAACAAAATGTTGTTGGAATTGTTGAACAAGTCCTAAATAGACATGGTTTAATGTAGGATTTGCGAATCATCCTTATGTAGTGTCTCCTTTTACCCAGATGGTGTTGCAAATGAATTGCCAAGGGGTAACACCCGCATTTTTAAACCGTTTTGCCGTTTTTGCCGTTTTGAGTGTTTTATTGAATTTTGAGTGATTAAAATTATTTTTAATCATCAAAATTTATATTTTTGGATTTAGAATTAAATTTCCTATTTTTAGGGAATTTTTGGGAATTTTTGGGGTTTTTTTGTGAAAATGACCTTTTTGCCCCTCCTGTCCCTTGAACCGGGCCCGAATACTCTTGATCCGGGCCAGAAAAATTTACACTGACTCACCTTGACACATCATAACAGCCATGCATGCAGAATAATGTGCATGGGAGACACTTGTAAATTTTCTCCTTCCTTACAAGACAAGTGTGCAAGCAAATAAGCCATGTGTCATTTATGTTTCCTAAAGCAAAAACTCCACTTTCTTCCTTTTCCTTTCACATGCAAACCAGAATTTTTTCTCTCATTTCACTCATTCTCATCCACTTGCAGCTGTGAGCTTCCTTCCCATTTTCTCTCAAGTTTTCCATTTTTCTTCCAAACACATTCAAGCTAAAGGTTCCATTTTTGAACCTAAGCTTAAACACCTAGCCTCCAACCTTGTAGAAGTCCTTGTTGGTGATCAAGAGGAGGATCTTGGAGCTGTTTTTGGGGCTGTTACTGCACCTTATTTTTACAGAAAATTCCTTAGGTAAAGGGGGGGAAACTTGAACTCTAGTAGGATTGGTAACTAGAGTCAAGGATTTGCCCTTAAAATCCTTGTTTTTACTCTTGTTCTCCTTGAAAAAAATCACTTTTTGAGCTTTTCTTTGAGCAAATGTTTTGGATTCTTGGAGCTGGGTTGTTTACATGTTTTTAAGTTTATTTTGATGCTTGGAATGTGCTTGGATTGTGATTGTTGGTGCATGCAAGCCAAGAAACAATTTTGGAAAAATTTTCCCCTTTTTCCTCTAATAGCTCTCGGCCTTGAGGGATTTTGGGGCTGCATGTGTTTCAAAATTTTTTTGGTGCTTGGAATGTGTTTGTATAATGAATCTATGAACATGCATGAAGTTGGTTGAAGGTATACAATTGTTTTGGATGATTGATCTTTGAAAAATAGTGTTTATGAGCTTGAAAATGGAGTTATGAACTTTAATGTGTATGTGGATGATTTTGAGTGAATTAGTATGATATTTGGCATTTAGATTGTTTGTTGATGAATGTGTGAAGTTTTGGTGAAGATTGGATGTTGTGAAAAATTTGAAGTTTTGATGAACATTCAAGTTGTTCTTGATGTTCATGAGTTGTTCTTGATGAAACTCATCAAGAATACCTTTTTGATCTTAAAAAGGTCAAGGGTATGTTGAAAACATGTTTATGGGCTTTGGTGGTCCAAAAGGACTAAGAAGCAATTTTACAAGTAAAAGGACTAAAGTGCAATTAAGAATGAGTCTTTAAAAATAAATAAAACAAATTCGGATTTCCAATTCCAACCAAGTAAAAGTCAACTTAAAGGTCAATATTTTAGGTTACCATGACTAAAAATAAGTTCCTAAGAGTTATAAAACCTTTAGGCTTTTAATTTAAGTTTAAAACCTTTAAGAAAGGAGTTAAAGACTCATTAAAAGTCAATCAAGATTAGATTATGAAATTAAAAGTTAGATTGGAGTTGGACTTCAACTCTAATCCAAGTTATTAAGAAATTAAAACTTAGAAATTAATTAGTAGACTTAGCTAATCTAATTACCTAAGTTAAATTAACATAATCTACTTAAGTTAATTAAGTAACGGATGATTAATTAAGGTTAAAGTTAATTAACCTTAATAAAAGTATTAAGTAATTAATTAGCAATGATGATTAATAATTAACTAACTATGATTAACCTTAATCAAATGTAATTAAAAGCTTAGTCCAAAACTAAGGAAGAGATTAAGACTTAATTAAGGAGGATTAAGATTAATCATAGCCCAGTTAATGAAGATTGATTAAAAGTTAAATCTAATCTTAATTATTTATACAAGAAGAATTAGGATAAGTAATACCATCCATAAGACACAATCATAAGTCTTAGTAAATTATAGGACTTAAGTGAACATGATTATTAAGAACATTAGTACAAACTACTATAAAAATTATAACCAACACCCTCTTTCTTCATAAAACTTGAGAAGCTTAGTGAGAGAGTGCGTTTCCAACCCAAGGTAGGGTTCGGTTTTCCTTGAAGGAAAGACATTGAATTCGGGCCGTGCCACGGGGATGTGGTGACGTTGAATGGTTCAATGGGCTTTGCCTGTAAGGATGTGAATGTTATGAGCATTGTTGTGTGACATGCATCATGAAGCATTGTTGATGTTCGAGGTTGAAAACCTTATGACCTATATAACAGTAGCACTTGGTACAGTGTGAAATCGGTTGGGAAGGGTGCAACTGGGTTTTGCAAAGAACGCCAGTGGGTCCTCAAAAGGGACGCCAGCCCTGAGGATAGCCTAGCTCCCGGAAGATCTCAGGTGACGTAGATTAGCTCCCTACTGTCGAGATTGGGGAACCCAGCTTAGCTATTCCTGTCGCTCTCATGATTTTCGGGTCAGTTGAGATTGTCTGGAAGAACGCTTAAATGATTTGGCCAAAATGTATGAGCAATGCTCTTTGTACCAATGCTAGTACAGACTCTAACTCCTGACGTGCTGTGTATATATGGTCGGGCAGCTGCTATGTGCTCTGCCTATGGTGATGTTTCCCTGGGCCCGCATGCATTAGATATTGCATTATAATAGTAAAAGTTGCGTTCATATGAGTACACCATGATGAGATGTCGTGATTGCTTATTGATTCGACTGTGTGGATTGCCTCTGTGTGTGTGCTCTAGTTTGCTGTATCCTACATGCTGTGAGTTCATGCGATGTTCTCACCCTTCCTTTCTGCTTCTGTTATTTTCTGCTATTGTGTTCCTTCGCTACGTCGATAGCCGGCATCGGAGATTTTCAGTATGACATCGATGAGAGTGCAGCAGCGATGGATGCCCAGAGGAACCTGGCGGGTGACGGACATCTCGCATAGATGTGAGACCAGTGTAGTTTTGAGTCTAGGTAGTAGCAGCTCTGATTTAGCGACCTCTTATTTTGTATTTGGTCGAGGTCTTGTTTATTTGGTCTACTACCAGAACTCATATTTTGATGTGGATATCAGGATGGCTCGAGAGACATACTGTTATTATGTTGTATGTATATATTCATGCTGTTTCCTTTTCTTATGATTGATTTTATAATTGCGTGTATGTTGTGTGTGTGCACGAGTTGATAATCATCTAGATGTTTTTCGGAAAACGAGTTTCAGATTAAGGAAAGAATATTTCATGAATACCTAAAATGAAAATCTGAGATGTAATAGATTGATGACGACTAAATCCTTTTAAAAAAAAAAATATATCCGTGTTTTTTTTGACATTTCTAAAAGCAGTAAGTTCGACGGTTACGTATTATAATGTGATGTTCTTAGCGGTATAACTAAGGGTGTCGCATTTAGGTGGTATCAGAGCTGTTCTTTCCTTTTGGCCTCGGGTATGGTCTATAATACCCTTCTCTCTGTGTTTACTCTGTGTCGATTGTTTGTTTGTGTAAATTGACTGCCTTGTGTGAACTGTTTGCTCTTATATTACTACCTTTGTAATATGAGAATCCGTGTAGCGTTACTTATTCTTGCTTGAATGATTCTGCATGAAACGGAAGAAGCTGATTTGTTCTGTGAATGCAGGATTCCATGGCAGGAAGAGGTAACCCTATGATGAACGATCTCCTAGGAAGGATCGTGAACGTTCTAGAGAACCAGCAGCAAACGTTGGACGAGATCAATCAATCCCGTAATCAAAACCAGAACAATATCCCTGACGCTTACCGTGGGCTGTCTACCTTCAAGAAGAATAACCCACCACAGTTCAAAGGAGGTCATGACCCTGATGGATCTCAACTATGGTTAGAAGAACTAGAGAAGATTTTCTTGGCTATGGGTTGTCCTGACGAGCAGAAGGTAACTTTGGCTGTGTTTATGATGGTTGGAGAAGCTCAGCACTGGTGGGAGTATGCCAGGCGTCAGTTAGAAGCTACTGGGAGACTGATCACCTGGAATCTGTTCAAGGAGACTTTTCTTCAGAAGTATTTTCCAACTGATTTGAGGAAGCGCAAGGAGGTTGAGTTTCTGAAGTTGGAACAAGGGAGCATGAATGTTGGAGAGTATGCCGCAAAGTTTGAGGAATTATCCAAGTTCTGCCCATACTTCCAGAACACGGTAGATGAAGGATCCAAATGCTCTAAGTTTGAAAGTGGGTTGAGGCCAGAGATCAAGCAAGCCATTGGCTATCAGCAGATCACCGAGTTCTCTAAGATGGTCAACATGTGTCGCATCTTTGAGGATGACACTAAGGCGAGGCAAGCTCAGTGGAAGAATTTCGGCCCGCAGAGGAACAAACCCAAGGTTACACAAGAAAGGAGGAAACCTTATTTCGTCCCAAGGAACAACTTTGGCTCATCGTCTGGGAGTGCCGCGAGACCGCAATCAGTGGTTGCTAGTGGAGTAAGTCCTGCAAGCAGTACCGGCAACAACTATGCCAGCTGTCCACGTTGTAAGAAGAATCATCTTTTGAAGGACTGTCCAGTCAAGAACCAGACTGCAAACCCATCCGGGGGACCAATCTGCTATCATTGCAAACAAGGTGGCCATATCAAGAGGGATTGCCCTGCTCTGAGAGGAAGTGGTAGCGGTGTTGCAAGTGCACCTGTGTCAAATCTGAATGCGCAAGTTGGAAGGCCCAGAACCAGAGGCAGAGTGTTTACCATGAGCGGTGCTGAAGCTGCTGAATCCGAGGATCTGATCCAAGGTAAGTGTGTCATAAGTGGAATTCCTTTAATTGTATTATATGATTCGGGTGCGACGCATTCTTTTATTTCTCTGGAGTGTGTGAAACGATTGAAATTTCCTGTTGCTAAATTGCCCTATGATCTTGTTGTTTCTACTCCCACTGCTAAACCTGTGATCACTTCATTAGCCTGTTTGAACTGCCCAATCACCATTGGTGATAAAACCTTCTCTGCTGATTTGATTTGTTTACCCCTTTCCCAGCTTGATATCGTTTTGGGAATGGACTGGTTATCTTCCAATCGAGTCCAACTTGACTGTTATAATAAATCTGTTGTGTTTGACTCTTTTTCTCCCTCTACTCTTAATTCGGTAAGTTCGAGATTCTTGTCCGTCAACCAAGTGAATGCTTCTTTGAGAAAAGGAGCTCAAATCTACATGATATTTTCTTCTTTGGAAGAAGAGCGGGAATCTGAAATCAGTACACTGCCTGTGGTGAGAGAATTTCCTGAAGTATTTCCTGAAGATATTCCTGGTTTGCCGCCAGAGCGAGAGATAGAGTTTAACATAGAGTTAGTACCTGGAACCGGACCTATTTCTATAGCTCCGTATAGGATGTCCCCATTAGAGTTAGCTGAGTTGAAGAAGCAGCTAGAAGAGTTGTTAGAAAAACAGTTCGTTAGGCCTAGTGTGTCCCCTTGGGGAGCACCAGTGTTGTTGGTTAAGAAGAAAGACGGTAGCATGAGGCTGTGTGTAGATTATCGTCAGCTAAATAAGGTGACGGTAAAGAATAGGTATCCTTTGCCTAGGATAGACGACTTGATGGATCAATTAAGAGGAGCAACTGTATTCTCAAAAATTGACCTTAAGTCAGGTTACCACCAGATACGTGTTAAGTCTGAGGATATTCCAAAGACAGCTTTCAGAACACGCTATGGGCATTATGAGTATTTAGTGATGCCGTTTGGTGTAACCAATGCGCCCGCAGTTTTCATGGATTATATGAACCGAGTTTTCCATCCCTACTTGGACAAATTCGTTGTGGTCTTCATAGACGACATCCTCATATATTCCAAGAGTGAGGAAGAGCATGCAGAGCATCTTAGAATAGCCTTGCAGACCCTGAGGGATAGAAAGTTGTATGCTAAGCTATCAAAGTGTGAATTCTGGTTGAAGGAAGTGAACTTCCTAGGTCATGTGATCTCTAGTGGAGGGATTAGCGTAGACCCAGCTAAGGTAGAAACCGTGTTACAGTGGGAAACACCTAAGACTGTGACGGAAGTAAGAAGCTTTTTGGGGTTAGCCGGTTACTATCGTAAGTTTATTGAGAATTTTTCTAGGATAGCAACCCCGTTGACCCGTTTGATTAGGAAGGACCAACCTTTTTGTGGAGCCAGAAGTGTGAGGATAACTTTCAGGAATTAAAGAAGAGGTTGACTTCTGCGCCTGTTTTAGTTTTACCTGACCCGCAAGAGAGTTTTGAAGTATATTGTGATGCTTCGAAACAAGGATTGGGCTGTGTGTTGATGCAAAAAGGAAAAGTAGTGGCTTATGCCTCTAGGCAACTGCGAACACACGAAGTAAATTACCCTACGCATGATCTAGAGTTGGCTGCCATAGTTTTTGCTCTGAAGATTTGGAGGCACCATCTGTATGGCGCTAGGTTTGAAGTCTTTAGTGACCATAAGAGCTTGAAGTATCTGTTTGATCAGAAGGAGTTGAATATGAGGCAGAGACGATGGATGGAGTTTTTGAAGGATTATGATTTTAGTCTGCAGTACCACCCTGGGAAAGCCAATGTAGTGGCTGATGCGTTGAGTAGGAAATCTTTGCACATGTCAGCAATGATGGTTAAGGAGCTAGAGTTGATAGAAAAATTTAGAGACCTGAACCTAGATGTTGGATTTGGTCCTAAGAGTATAAGATTGGGAACCTTAAGGATTTCAAGTGATTTCTTGGAGCAAGTTCGTGTAGCACAGGAAGTGGATCAATCTTTGCAAGTTTTGAAGGATCTAGTCCCTAAGAAAGGAGAATCTGAGTTTTGCAAGGGAACTGATGGGGTTATTAGATTCAAGGGTAGGATATGTGTACCTGGTGATAAGGAAATAAGGAAACTGATCTTAGAAGAAGCTCATAAGAGTGGATTGAGTATTCACCCTGGAGCAACTAAGATGTATCAAGACCTGAAGAAGATGTTTTGGTGGTCTGGAATGAAAAAGGAAGTAGCTGAGTATGTGGCTTCTTGTTTGGTTTGTCAGAAAGCTAAGATTGAACATCAGAGACCATCAGGAGAGTTAAAACCTTTAGATGTCCCTGAGTGGAAGTGGGATAGCATATCTATGGATTTCGTGGTAGGTTTACCTAGAACTCCTGCAGGTTTTGATGCTATATGGGTAATTGTTGATAGGTTGACAAAATCTGCTCATTTCTTGCCCATTAACATTAAGTTTTCTCTAGAAAAGTTGACCCAGTTGTATATTAAGGAAGTAATAAGACTACATGGGGTTCCGTCTAGCATAGTGTCAGATAGAGACCCTAGGTTTACCTCCAGATTTTGGGGTAGTCTGCAACAAGCTTTAGGAACCAAGTTGAGGCTTAGTTCAGCCTATCACCCTCAGACGGATGGTCAGTCTGAGCGGACTATCCAATCCCTAGAAGATTTGTTGAGAGCGTGTGTGTTAGAACATAAGGGAAGTTGGGATCAGTTGTTGGCACTGATCGAGTTCACCTACAACAATAGTTTCCATTCTAGCATTGGAATGGCACCGTACGAAGCCTTGTATGGTAGGAAGTGTAGGACACCTTTGTGTTGGTTTGAATCTGGCGATGGCCTAGTGTTGGGACCTGAGATGATTCAGCAAACCACGGAAAAGATCAAGATGATTCAGGAAAGGATGAGAATATCACAGAGCAGGCAGAAAAGTTACTATGATCGGAGGAGGAAACCCCTTGAATTCAAAGAAGGAGACCATGTCTTTTTGAGAGTTACACCAACGACTGGGGTTGGTAGGGCAATGCGATCTCGAAAACTTACGCCTAAATTCATTGGTCCCTACCAAATTTTGAAAAGAATTGGTCTTGTTGCTTACCAAATTGCTTTGCCACCTTTTCTTTCTAATCTTCATAATGTGTTCCATGTGTCACAACTCCGAAAGTATATTCCTGACCCTTCGCACGTCATAGAACCCGACGTAATACAATTAAAAGAAAACTTGACTTATGAGGTATTACCTGTGCGAATCGGAGACCGAAGGATCAAGCAGTTGAGAGGAAAAGAGATTCCGTTGGTGAAAGTTATTTGGAGTGCAACCGATGAGGGGAATGCAACCTGGGAGTTGGAAGAGCAAATGAAGAAGTCCCATCCTCATTTATTTCAAGAAGGTACGCACAAATTTCGAGGACGAAATTTCTTTTAAGAGGGGGAGAGATGTAACACCCGCGTTTTTACCGTTTTGCCGTTTTTGCCGTTTTGAGTGTTTTATTGAATTTTGAGTGATTAAAATTATTTTTAATCATCAAAATTTATATTTTTGGATTTAGAATTAAATTTCCTATTTTTAGGGAATTTTTGGGAATTTTTGGGGTTTTTTTGTGAAAATGACCTTTTTGCCCCTCCTGTCCCTTGAACCGGGCCCGAATACTCTTGATCCGGGCCAGAAAAATTTACACTGACTCACCTTGACACATCATAACAGCCATGCATGCAGAATAATGTGCATGGGAGACACTTGTAAATTTTCTCCTTCCTTACAAGACAAGTGTGCAAGCAAATAAGCCATGTGTCATTTATGTTTCCTAAAGCAAAAACTCCACTTTCTTCCTTTTCCTTCCACATGCAAACCAGAATTTTTTCTCTCATTTCACTCATTCTCATCCACTTGCAGCTGTGAGCTTCCTTCCCATTTTCTCTCAAGTTTTCCATTTTTCTTCCAAACACATTCAAGCTAAAGGTTCCATTTTTGAACCTAAGCTTAAACACCTAGCCTCCAACCTTGTAGAAGTCCTTGTTGGTGATCAAGAGGAGGATCTTGGAGCTGTTTTTGGGGCTGTTACTGCACCTTATTTTTACAGAAAATTCCTTAGGTAAAGGGGGGGAGAACTTGAACTCTAGTAGGATTGGTAACTAGAGTCAAGGATTTGCCCTTAAAATCCTTGTTTTTACTCTTGTTCTCCTTGAAAAAAATCACTTTTTGAGCTTTTCTTTGAGCAAATGTTTTGGATTCTTGGAGCTGGGTTGTTTACATGTTTTTAAGTTTATTTTGATGCTTGGAATGTGCTTGGATTGTGATTGTTGGTGCATGCAAGCCAAGAAACAATTTTGGAAAAATTTTCCCCTTTTTCCTCTAATAGCTCTCGGCCTTGAGGGATTTTGGGGCTGCATGTGTTTCAAAATTTTTTTGGTGCTTGGAATGTGTTTGTATAATGAATCTATGAACATGCATGAAGTTGGTTGAAGGTATACAATTGTTTTGGATGATTGATCTTTGAAAAATAGTGTTTATGAGCTTGAAAATGGAGTTATGAACTTTAATGTGTATGTGGATGATTTTGAGTGAATTAGTATGATATTTGGCATTTAGATTGTTTGTTGATGAATGTGTGAAGTTTTGGTGAAGATTGGATGTTGTGAAAAATTTGAAGTTTTGATGAACATTCAAGTTGTTCTTGATGTTCATGAGTTGTTCTTGATGAAACTCATCAAGAATACCTTTTTGATCTTAAAAAGGTCAAGGGTATGTTGAAAACATGTTTATGGGCTTTGGTGGTCCAAAAGGACTAAGAAGCAATTTTACAAGTAAAAGGACTAAAGTGCAATTAAGAATGAGTCTTTAAAAATAAATAAAACAAATTCGGATTTCCAATTCCAACCAAGTAAAAGTCAACTTAAAGGTCAATATTTTAGGTTACCATGACTAAAAATAAGTTCCTAAGAGTTATAAAACCTTTAGGCTTTTAATTTAAGTTTAAAACCTTTAAGAAAAGGAGTTAAAGACTCATTAAAAGTCAATCAAGATTAGATTATGAAATTAAAAGTTAGATTGGAGTTGGACTTCAACTCTAATCCAAGTTATTAAGAAATTAAAACTTAGAAATTAATTAGTAGACTTAGCTAATCTAATTACCTAAGTTAAATTAACATAATCTACTTAAGTTAATTAAGTAACGGATGATTAATTAAGGTTAAAGTTAATTAACCTTAATAAAAGTATTAAGTAATTAATTAGCAATGATGATTAATAATTAACTAACTATGATTAACCTTAATCAAATGTAATTAAAAGCTTAGTCCAAAACTAAGGAAGAGATTAAGACTTAATTAAGGAGGATTAAGATTAATCATAGCCCAGTTAATGAAGATTGATTAAAAGTTAAATCTAATCTTAATTATTTATACAAGAAGAATTAGGATAAGTAATACCATCCATAAGACACAATCATAAGTCTTAGTAAATTATAGGACTTAAGTGAACATGATTATTAAGAACATTAGTACAAACTACTATAAAAGATTATAACCAACACCCTCTTTCTTCATAAAACTTGAGAAGCTTAGTGAGAGAGTGCGTTTCCAACCCAAGGTAGGGTTCGGTTTTCCTTGAAGGAAAGACATTGAATTCGGGCCGTGCCACGGGGATGTGGTGACGTTGAATGGTTCAATGGGCTTTGCCTGTAAGGATGTGAATGTTATGAGCATTGTTGTGTGACATGCATCATGAAGCATTGTTGATGTTCGAGGTTGAAAACCTTATGACCTATATAACAGTAGCACTTGGTACAGTGTGAAATCGGTTGGGAAGGGTGCAACTGGGTTTTGCAAAGAACGCCAGTGGGTCCTCAAAAGGGACGCCAGCCCTGAGGATAGCCTAGCTCCCGGAAGATCTCAGGTGACGTAGATTAGCTCCCTACTGTCGAGATTGGGGAACCCAGCTTAGCTATTCCTGTCGCTCTCATGATTTTCGGGTCAGTTGAGATTGTCTGGAAGAACGCTTAAATGATTTGGCCAAAATGTATGAGCAATGCTCTTTGTACCAATGCTAGTACAGACTCTAACTCCTGACGTGCTGTGTATATATGGTCGGGCAGCTGCTATGTGCTCTGCCTATGGTGATGTTTCCCTGGGCCCGCATGCATTAGATATTGCATTATAATAGTAAAAGTTGCGTTCATATGAGTACACCATGATGAGATGTCGTGATTGCTTATTGATTCGACTGTGTGGATTGCCTCTGTGTGTGTGCTCTAGTTTGCTGTATCCTACATGCTGTGAGTTCATGCGATGTTCTCACCCTTCCTTTCTGCTTCTGTTATTTTCTGCTATTGTGTTCCTTCGCTACGTCGATAGCCGGCATCGGAGATTTTCAGTATGACATCGATGAGAGTGCAGCAGCGATGGATGCCCAGAGGAACCTGGCGGGTGACGGACATCTCGCATAGATGTGAGACCAGTGTAGTTTTGAGTCTAGGTAGTAGCAGCTCTGATTTAAGCGACCTCTTATTTTGTATTTGTCGAGGTCTTGTTTATTTGGTCTACTACCAGAACTCATATTTTGATGTGGATATCAGGATGGCTCGAGAGACATACTGTTATTATGTTGTATGTATATATTCATGCTGTTTCCTTTTCTTATGATTGATTTTATAATTGCGTGTATGTTTGTGTGTGTGCACGAGTTGATAATCATCTAGATGTTTTTCGGAAAACGAGTTTCAGATTAAGGAAAGAATATTTCATGAATACCTAAAATGAAAATCTGAGATGTAATAGATTGATGAGCGACTAAATCCTTTTAATAAAAAAATAATATTCCGTTGTTTTTTTTTGACATTTCTAAAAGCAGTAGTAAGTTCGACGGTTACGTATTATAATGTGATGTTCTTAGCGGTATAACTAAGGGTTGTCGCAAAGGGGAATGGAAAGTTCCAAATTTACCAAATTTTCTGGAGAAGTAGGAGAATCTACTGTCGAACACATTGCTAGATCTTAAATCGAAGCAGGCGATTTGGCAAATAATGAAGAGTTGAAAATGAAATATTTTCCTAGTTCTTTAACCAAGAATGCTTTCACTTGGTTTACAACTCTTTCCCCGAATTCTATTCATTCATGGAATCAATTAGAAAGAAGTTTTTCATGAACAGTTCTTTAGAGGGGAACAAAAGTTACTCTTATGGATTTAGTGAACCATTAAAAGATTTCCGAGGATGAGTGAATCCATAGACGATTATTTGAATAGATTCAGGCAAATGAAATCAAGGTGTTTTACCCAATTCCTGAATATGAGTTAGTCCAAATGGCTGCTGGAGGGTTGGATTATTCAATTCGAAAGAAATTGATTAATCAACAACTTAGAGATATGGCCCAATTGGCTGATAAGGTTAGGAAAATTAAACATCTTAAGAAAGAAAAGAGAGATTTCGAAAACCTGAAAAGGACTTTTCGAAAAGATAAAATAGCATATTGGAAGTATCTGATGATGGTGATTTCAAATATGACATAGAGGATAATGATGTTCATGTGGCAGAAACTTAAGCCCGGACCTCCTTATGTTTGTCAATCTTTGAAACCTAGTGTAAATACTAATAATGATACTAAAGATAGGTTTCCTAAGAAAAAATATGGTTTCGATATTTCGAAAGCAGACTCAAATTTTCGATATATTGGTAAAAGACAAACAAATAACTCTAAGTGATGACCATAAAATTCCTTCTCAAGAACAGAGAAGAGTCAAAAAGTATTGTAAGTATCATCATACTTATGGACATTGGACTAATAGCTGTGTTCATTTCAGGGATATTATTCAAGAAGCTATCAAACAAGGTAGATTGAAATTCGAAGAAAAGGTTCCAATGGCCATGAAGATTGACTCTGACCCACTCTAGGTGAACGCCAACTACGCTGAACCTGCAAATGTGAACATGGTCGAATTGGAAGATTCCAATTCTGTTGGACAGGCCACAGAGATGGCCCTTGATGGAGATCAGGAATTACATGATGTTTATACAAAAGGGGGTGAATCCTTGTTGGAATTTCTGAATCGAAAGAAGGCAGAAGATGCCTCAATTGAACTTTTGTCTAAGGTGTCATGTTGTATTCGATAGGTCTGCAGCCAAAGCTTTTCGTGGATCATAAATGAAGACACCACTATCAGCAAGTGGCTGCCCCAGCATCAGCAGAAAGAAAATAAGCAGAAGAAGCCTCATCCTTCTTATGGGGGTTGGATTTCGAAGTCTGAATCCATTTCTGGAGGAAAGACACCTGTTAATATGAATAGGTTTGATAAGGGAAAACAGCCCATGAATCCAAAATTTCATGAAGACAGGAAGCCTCAAACTTTTGTACCATCATCATCAACTCCCCCGAATCAATGGGTTCGTCCTGGCTACATGAAATATCAGAATAATTTCCAAGGTTTTCACTATAAACCTTATTATGGAAATAGGCCTCAAATAACGAAGACCCAGTGGAGAAGGGCACAAAGAATGAGAAACGCTGCTTTCGAGGAAAAAGGAAAGAAGAACATGATTGTTGAACAAAACAATCAACAACCTGAGCCTATGCAAGCAAAAAATTCTCTAGTAATTCAAGTCCAAGCAAATTCGAATCAACCATCTTATGCTCAAGTGGTGAAAAGAAGCCTTCATTCCAAGTTATTGGAGGTTTTGATGAGAATGAAGATGACCTTATTAACAGAAAATTTCGAAACTGGATTTGCAGATGGTCTGGATGACATATGTGCAGTTGTTTCTGTATTACCTGCTGAGTATGCTGAAGAACTTGAAAAAGGCTTAGAAGATGAAGATTTTGAGGAAGGTGATATAGGTGAGGATCCAATATGTTATACTTACATTGGCAAACAGATTTGCCAGAATACTTCTGCAGTATTCGAAAACCAACTGAGGATATGCAACTTCATATGAAGCCTTTGTTCATTGGGCGTTAGTTGGAGATGTAAGTATTGGAAGGTCCTCGTAGATTCTGGTGCAGCAGTAAATCTGATGCCGAAATTTATGATGAAAAAAATTGATGGAAGACTAAGTTTGATCTAATGCCTCATCAGATGATGATTACTGATTTCAATGGGAAGACTTCGAAATCCGAAGGAGTCTTATGTTTAGAGTTAATAGTGGGAACCATCATGAGACCCACTATGTTTGTTGTAGTTGATTCGAAAGCAAACTATAACTTACTTTTTGGAAGAGAGTGGATCCATGGTGTAGGTGTTGTTCCATCTTCAATGCATCAGAGACTTTGCATGTGGACTCTAAAGAAGGTGTACCCATTTACGTTGATGGAGACAAAAACTATTTTAAAGTCGAAGAGGATGCTGTGGATTGTGAGGAGTACTGAAAGAAGGTTATGAAGAAAGACCATATGAAATGATTGATAAGTATATGTTGGTGCCCTACAAAAATACCTTATTCCCTAAGATTTGAATCCAAATTGTGGGTTTATGTTACAATGTGATGTTGGCCCTATCGAGGCCACAGAAATTGCTGAATGGTCAGACCCATAATAGATTCGAGCTTTTGGGCTCGAATTTCGGCCTATGTGGCCGAAAAGAAGGTAGAGGCGGCTCTCGAAGCCGAATCTAATCAAAATAAACAAAATAAAGAGATAACGGCCCTAAGGCCGAATGGTGAGAAGGTAGAATAGTCATTGAGGAGATAATAGAAGAAGAAATCTCATCAGAAACCGAAAGGTAAAAATTTTGAAGATGTTTCTAAGGAAACTAGAAATGCTGAAGAGGTTTCTGAAGGAAGTAGAGATTCTGAAAAGAAGTATCTTGAGGAAATGCTCAAAAAGGTTTGAGACATATGTTCAAGAGACACAAGGGTTTTGAGTTCAAAAGGTTAGATTGCATCTATGATGACTCTCCTTTGGGTTTTCGAAGGTATTCTGTCGCAAGGCATTAAGAAAATGGAAGCTCAAGACCCTTTAGAGGAAATAAACTTGGGAACGGAGAATGAGAAAAGACCAACGTTTATAAGTCAGAATCTCGAAGGAGATTTCAAGAAGAAAATCATTGACTTGTTAAAAGAGTATAAAGATTGTTTTGCTTGGGATTATCATGAAATGCCTGGTTTGAGTCGAGAACTGGTGGAACATAGACTTCCAACTTTTCCAGAAAGTGACTAGTAAAACAGGGCTCCAAGAAGATTTGCTCCAGAAATAGTTTCAAAAATCAAAGAAGAAATAGAGCGTCTTTCTAAAGGCTAAGTTCATTTGAACTGCCAGGTATGTAGATTGGATTTCTAACATAGTTCCTGTTATTAAGAAAAATGGAACTTAAGAGTTTGCATTGATTTTAGAGATCTTAATGATGCAACTCCTAAAGATGAATACCTAATGCCAGTTGCTGATATGGATTAATAGATTAGGCAGCAGGAAATGAACTTTTAAGTAGTTAGATGGGTATTCAGGTTATAATCAAATTTTATTGGCCGAAGAGGATGTTTCGAAAACAACTTTTCGAGTGTCCTGGGGCAATAAGCACTTATGAATTGTTATGATGCCTTTGGTTTAAAAAAAAATGCTGGGGTGCCACTTATCAAAGAGCCATGAATTCAATTTTCATGATTTAATAGGAAACTTTATGCAAGTTATATTGATGATGTTGTGGTTAAGTCTGAATCAAAAGACTTCCATTTAGATCATTTAAGAAAGCTTTCGAGAAAATGAGAAAGCATAGTTTGAAAATGAATCTTATTAATGTGCTTTTGGTGTATCTGCAAGGAAATTTTTTAGGATTTCTTGTACACAAGAAAGGTGTTGAGATTGATAAAAACAAAGCTAATGCTATTCTTTGAAGCATTTCCACCTACTACCAAGAAGCAATTGCAATCTTTCTTGGAAAAGTGAATTTCCTTTGAAGGTTCATCTCGAATTTGTCAGGAAAGACAAGGGTGTTTTCCGCATTATTGAAATTGAAGAAAGAAGAAAACTTCAAATGGGAAGATGAAAATCAAAGAGTCTTCGAGGAAATCAAGAATATTTGACAACTCCTCCAATTATGACTCCTCCTTTGCCAGGAAACCTTTGAAGTTATATATTTCTGCTTCAGAAGCCACAATTGGAAGTGTATGTTGGCTCAAGAGGACGAAAATGGCGTAGAAAAGAGCTGTTTACTATTTGAGTAGAGTCCTAATGATGCACGAAGAACTAGATAATGTGCTATAGAAAAGTTGTGTTTATGTTTGTACTTTTCCTGTACTAAACTAAATATTACGTCAAACCCCATGATGTATTTGTGATTTCTCACTTTGATGTAATAAAGCACATGTTGTTGAAACCCTATATTGCACAGTAGAGTTGGAAAATGGGCGTTAGCATTGACTGAGTTTTCATTAAATTTTGTCCCATTAAAAGCAATGAAAGGACAAGTAGTTGCAGATTTCTTAGTTGATCATCCCCCAATTCCAGTTGAGGAATCAATATATGTAGGCTTAGAGCCTTGGAAGCTATATTTTGATGGATCCAAACATAAGAATAGATCAGGGATTGGAATTCTACTAATTTCACCCAAAGGATTCCCAACTCGAATGATGTTTGAAATAAACATCCTTGTTCGAATAATGTAGTAGAGTATGAAGCTCTTATTGCTGGTCTCGAAATTCTAGTTACCATGAATTCGAGAAATGTTCATATTAAAGGAGATTCTCAATTAGTTATCAAACAGGTAACTAAGGAATACAAATGTTTAGATCCAAAATTGGCTAAGTATTTGGTTCAGGCCAATAAACTTCTGGAAATGTTTGATGAAGTAAAAATTGAACATATTCCAAGAGGTCAGAATTTCGAAGCCAATGAATTGGCTCAAATAACTTCAGGATATAGAATTTCAATTGGAACTCTCAGAAAAATTAATGATATTCAAAGAGGCTTCCAATGAAGGAATTTGATATCCATAATATAAATCTTCTAGATCAGAATGATTAGAGAAGAGAAATTGTGAATCTGATACAAAATCCTTCCCTGATAAATAAAAAACACTTTGAAATATAAAATTCTGAACTACTTTGTTTTAGGTGAAGAGCTTTATAAGAAAGCTATTGATGGGAATTTACTTCGATGTTTAGGAGAAACTGAAGCATACTTAGCTTTGGTCGAAGTACATGAAGGTGCTTGTGGAGCTAACCAAGCAGGAAAGAAAATGGAATGGATTTTGAGAAGAAATTATTCTTTTGGCCTTCAATGACCAAGGATTGTCACAATTTCGCTAAGTCTTGTGAAGATTGTCAAAAGCATGGAAATGTGCAACAAGTTCGAGCAAGTGAATTGCATTCAATAATAAAACCTTGGCCTTTCAGAGGATGGACTTTAGATTGATTGGAATGATTCACCCAGCTTCTTCGAGAAACCATAAATTTATTCTAGTAGGAGTTGATTATTTTACTAAGTGGGTAGAAGCAATTCCTTTAAGGGAAGTTTCTCAAGAAGATATCATTCGTTTTATTGAAGAAAATATTATATTTCGATTTAGCTTACCAGAAACCATTACCACAGATCAAGGAACGATGTTTACTGGGAGAAAAATGGTCAGGTTTGCTTAATCGAAAGGGATAAAATTACTTTCTTCTACTCCTTATTATGCACAAGCCAATGGTCAAGTTGAAGCAGTTAATAAAATTATTATTGCTTTGATTAAAAGAAATATTGGGAAAAGGCCTAGAAATTGGCATGAAACTTTGAATCAAGTTCTGTGGGCCTATAGAAATTCACCAAGAGAGGCTACTTGAACTACCCCTTATAAGTTGATTTATGGTCACGATGCTATAGTACCGGTTGAGGTAAATTTATAATCAATAAGGGTTCAAAGACAGATTGAGTTACCTTCTCAAGATTATTGGAATTTGATGTTTGATGAATTAAACCAACTTGATGAAGAGAGATTGGTTGCTCTTGAAAATATAATTAGGCAAAAAGAGCAAATTACTCGTTGTTATAATAGAAGAGTTAAGAAAAAGAGTTCCAAGTTGGTGATTATGTTTGGAAGTTAATTTTGCCAATTGATAAAAAGTCTAAGACGTTTGGTAAATGGTCACCTAATTGGGAGGGACCTTTCGAAATTGAGAAAGTATTTTCTAATAATGCATATTCAATTCGAGAGTTAGTTGGTGATATGCGCATAATGTCAATAAATGGAAAATACTTAAAAGAATACAAACCAAACTTGCAGGAAATTAGAATTGTGCATAAAGAAAAATAAATTGTTCAAAGGACAATTGAATTTGAGCCCATGCTCAACAAATAAATTCGAAATTACATAGTAAAGATTCGAAAAGAGGCAGAAGCAACTAAAAAGGATAATTATTCTTCATCTTTGCGAAGTCATGCATTAGGTCTTCATATTGGATCTTCAGGCTTGTAGTCAGATTTTTCCAAATTACTAATATCTTTCGAAACGTCTACAACACTTCTCGAAATTCCTTTAACAGAATTGAGAATTTCAGTTCGAGAAGACCTCTGCCTCGAGATGGTGGCTTCCAGCTCTCTTTGCTGTGTGACTTCACTCTGGTGGCATCCTCCTGAAGTTTTTGAATTGCTGCCTCAATTCGAAGATTCTCTTTTTCGAGATCCTCAACCTTGGATAAATTTTGCTTGATGGATTGGCGTATTTTCGAACTTTGCCTTTGCTATCCTGAAGCTTATCCATCAGCTCAGCTTTCTCACCTTTTTGAATGCTTAACCTCGAAGTAGTCTCTTCAATTTGATCAAGAGTGTTGAGGGCATTCTGATATAATTTTGAGAAACCTTTGATCCATTCTTGTTGAGATTCAGAAAATTATTTTTGTTTCTTATCGAAAAAAGTCAAGTAACATTGAATCTCTTCTTTGTAATGAAGATCCTTAGGGATCATTTTCAACATGGGTTTCTCGAAAACTAACTTCTTGAAGTTTTGAAGAACTGCTTCTATTGAATCTACTTCGTTCAAAGGGTTCTGTACAGTTGCTTCAGAATGGGCTGATGATAAAGAAACTTCCCCAGAAAGGACTTCAAAAATCAAAAATGGATTTTCATCCAAACTTTTGAGGCAATCATCTAAGTCTATAGGAGTGTATACAAGAGTAGACCTGATAACACTCTGCTAGGAGCTTGGACCTGCAAGACCTACATTGGAGGATATGCACCAACTTCAAGCAAGGAAGAGTTGGAGAAATTAGTGTCCTACAAATAAAGGGACACTACCCTACAAAATAAAGGTCACTACCCTACAGAAGGACACCTTGACCCTGGATAGGACCCTTGTCCTATGGACCACCCTTAATTAGGACTCTCTTGTATTTTCTTTTTATTTTTGTATTTTCCTTTTTATTTAATTCCACATGGGTGCTAATTGTATGGGTTTTATTGGTTAGTAGGATACCTTGCTACAATGTTTAGGAGGTCATGGGATCTAATCCCACCTAAGATAGAAAAATTACCTCATCTTTCTTTTCCTTGTTAAAAGGGGCGCTATTTTTGGATTTATTGGCTTAAGGCTTAGCTTAGCCATAAGCCATTAGGGGCATGGGTTCAAATCCCATTTAGGATGGGATTTCACTCTTCTTTTATTTTTCTCCCCCTTCCCTCATGTAAGTGGCCGCCCCCCTTACTCCCCCTCTCCTATATAAAGGGCCCTCCTCTCTTGTAAAGACACATTGAATTTTGAAGTAAAGGCATTATGCCAAATTTTCTCCTCCCTTTGTGAGTTGAGTAAGGCTTGGTGGTTGTTGCTCAAACCATACTGAGACTTATCTAATTCTCCTGAATTAGTGGCGTCTGGCATTGGACTTATCTGCTGCAAGTGGATTCTTGCTTCAGTGGCGTCCTTCCCATTTCTTCCTCTTCACTTTTTCTTTCATTTTCTCTCATTTTCCTTCACTTTATTGCGTGAATATAGCTGCTGTTCCAGCACCTATATTTCGCAATTAATTGCTTAATTGTGATTCTAATCGGTTGGTTTTGCTCAATTCTAGATCCTACACCTATCCGGCTATCAATTGGTAATCAGAGCTTGTTGAATTTTAGCAAATTTGGAGCAAATTGGGGCTGTTTGGGCACGCAAAACTGCACCTATTTAGTGCATAATTTTCATCATTTTAGTGTAATTCCATCCCTCTTTTCAATTGTAATTTGGACTTGGACTGTTTCCCGGGCCCGAGGTGCCTTTCTGCTGCTATCAGCACTTGTCTGTCTTGATTGATTTGCTTGAATTCTTGCTAGTTGGGGGCTATTTTGGGCCGCTAATTCCCACCCCCTAGGTGTTTGTTTAAATGCCTCTTTAATTGCTCATACTTGTTCTTGAGTAATTCTTGCAAATTGCTTGATATAACTGCTTGTTTGTGGTGAAGTGTGGTAAGAGGAGGCATTGTTGTCTTCATTTTTCCAAAGATCGTTCACCTACATTTCTCCCCTTCACCATTAATTGTTCATCCCCCATATTCATCTCTTTACTTTCCGCCTTTAATTTTTTGCCATTTAATTTCCGCTTCTCCCCATCCTTTTAATTTCTGCTCTCCCCTTTACATTCTTCCATTTACATTTCTGCTCTCCCCATCCTTTTAATTTCCGCTTCCCCCTTTACTTTTAGTCATTTACTTTCAAGTCCTCCCCATCCTTTTAATTTCCGCTTCCCCCTTTACTTTTCTGCTCTCCCCATCCTTTTGCTTTCTGCCACCCCCTTCTACTTTCTGCCATTTACATTTCTGTCCTCCCCATCCTTTTAATTTCAGTTTCCCCCTTTATTTTCTTGTCATTTATTTTTGCGCAATTTTTCCTTCTTATTTTTGCCATTTTATGTGCATATTTTTGGGCTCTTGTGTTGTTCAATTTTCTACTCTTGTTATGTCTGTTTGATTGGCTATCTGATTGCAAATTTGGATTGACTGCTATCTCTACCTTGGACTTTCCCCGTTTGATTGTGCAAAACGCTCACCTATAGGATCTTTTTTGGTTCATAGTATTGGAAGAAGATCAACAAATTCTAATTGTTGATTTTCCTTCAAATTTTAATTCCAATCTTAAAATTGAACCAAGCGAGTTTCTGTGACCATACCAGTTTTGTATAATCAACAAGGAAGTGCTAAGCAATTTTTTTGGCCATTTTTGAAATCAAGTTGCCATCACGTTTTTACAGTTTTTAGAAATCAGTTTATTCATTATTTTTGCTTTTCTGTGCCACTTGGACCAGTTTACTGTCAGAAAATTCAAAAAATATTACAGTAGGTACAGTTAATTTTCTTTTCATTGTGTACAAATTTCTGTAATTTTCTGTTGGGGAAAAGACAAAAAAAGAAAGAAAAGGCAAGAAAAATACAAAAGTACGTACGTGCCAAAAATACAAAAAGAGGTGTAAAAAGCAAAAAAGGGTGCAAAAGTCAACAAGAAGGAAGAAAAAGTCAAAAGACACCCAAAAAGAGTAAAAAATTCAAAAAAAAAATTCAAAAAAATAGAAAAACAAAAACAAAGAAGTATCCCAACAATATAGTAACATTTTTACTGTAATTTTTCTGTTTCATTTCCCTGTATACCGTAATTGAGTTGTATTTGATGTTTTCTTAAAAACGACAATTTTGGCAACTCTTTTTCAAAAATCACCAAAAACAATTCTCTTTGCAATTTCTTCCGTCTTGTCTTGTTTTCTGTCTGCTCTTGTGTATAAGCTTGTTTGAGTGCCAGCTTTTCTTGTTTGTCATATCAATTCTTTTGTTTTGTCTTAGGATTTTTCCAATCTTCTTCCAGTAGATATTTTTCTTTGTTAGTGCGCTTCTATTTGGGTAAGGGTTAAGACTTAGACTCACGTTGGTCTTTGCAACTTCTAATCAACCTCCAACCGAGTAGTAGAAGAGGCAAGAGAGTTTTCATTATAGAAAAAGCCTAAAAAGAGTGACATACACGAGTGTTTACATCCCATTGAGTGTAAACACTTAGTGAGTGGTGAGGTCCCTTAAAAAGCTTTCAAATAAAATCAATTTAAGATGTCATATAGAATGTTGAGAAAGGAGCTAGCTGAAGATAGGAGAGAATTTAGAAGAGAAAAGGAAGTGAGAAGACACTCTTCTCATGTTGAAAGGTATAAAAAAGAAAGGAAGGAAAGAGAAATAAGTAGATATCATTTTGAAGATAGTAAGAAGAAGGAAAGGAGTTATGTTAACTCTAACCATGATAGGAGGAGGTATGAGGAAGAAAGAAAGTTTAGAAAATATGATGAAGAAAGAAAGTATGAAGAAGAGAGAAAACTTAGGAGAAATTATGAGAGTGAAATTAGAAGAAAAGATCATGAAAAGAGAAGAAGAGAAAATAGGAAAAGTACAAAAGATTCTTTTGAAGATAGAATTGGAAGAAAGTTAGAAAAATTTTGTAATGAAATCGAAGATAAGCTTTCGAAATTCTTTTCAAAGTCCTTAATTGAGATAGAAGAGAGAAGAAAATTAGAAAAGAAGGAACAATTAGAAAAAGAAGAAGAAGAAAAGCTTAAGAGAGAAAAAGAAAAGGAGGTAGAAAGAGTGCAAATAGAAGAAGTGAAAAACAAAAACTTGGGAAAGCAACTAATTTTATCTTATGATCCTTTGTTAACTAACCCTTTGTGTGAAGGCATGAATAAGTTGATGGCAAGTACTTCTATTGTTGCAAAGAGGACAACTCAAGCTATTGAGAGGGAGTTCCCTAAACTAACTTTCTTTATGCATGAAATGCCTCTTTCTATGCACAATTATATGCCTCAAAGCATTACATGTGTAAAAGAAGTAAACAATGTTGATAATGCTTTGAAACCTATTACATGTCTAGAAAAACCAACTAAGTTTAAGAGTGCCATAACATTTACTAAAGATACATGTCTAATCAACTCCTTTGATCAATTTGGATTGAATATGCATGTACCTTTGGTTTGTATCTATAATGTGCATACACATTTTGGACCTAAAATAATTGTTTCATATAAAGATGTGTATTATGCTCTTGAACTAGTAGAGGAAAAGAATAAAATTTTGGATGAAGATATCACATGTAGGAAAACTTGTTTGACATCTATTTCACATGATGATATGCTTCTTGATATGCATGCTCAAAGTGAAGCTTTAAGTATACCACCTTACATGTCCACATATGATGATTTTCATAGACGTAAGGCACTTCCAACTCCATACTTGAGTAAATGCATTTATGATACAAATTATAACAATGACTATAGGCATGTTAAGGCTTTGTTGAAAAATAAATCATATATGCCTCATAGTTTTAATTGTGCATTCATTTGGCAATATATTGTGGATTACTTTGTTGGTTTGAAACATGCATATCACTTGTTTAAATTTCATTTTAACAAACTAACCCCTTTACTTGAAAAGAAGGGCTTCAAAAGATTAGTTTTTGATCCAGGATCTAAATCAACAGAGTACATGGACAAGATGGTTCAATCTTCATTGAGGGAGTTTTCTAACCCTTATCTCAACTACCTCTTGTTCACATCCTATGTTTTTCTTTTACCAATCTTTATGATCCCCAAGTATTTTTGTTATGAGTCTTCACTTTGTTTGCTTGGGAATAACACTTATGGGTCTTCTTCTTGTTGTCTAGGCTCAAGGAAGATGTTCAACTTTTGGACCTCTAACTCTACTCTCCAAGGGCTAAGGGAAGTATCTTCTTACTTCCTAAATTTTGTCATCCATCCCCTTCTTCTACCCAGTTCATTACTCTTAAGGCTTCTTTCTGAATTTTCAGATTTGAGGTCAAATCCTTTTCAAGGGGGAGGGAATGATAACACTCTGCTAGGAGCTTGGACCTGCAAGACCTACATTGGAGGATATGCACCAACTTCAAGCAAGGAAGAGTTGGAGAAATTAGTGTCCTACAAATAAAGGGATACTACCCTACAAAATAAAGGTCACTACCCTACAGAAGGACACCTTGACCCTGGATAGGACCCTTGTCCTATGGACCACCCTTAATTAGGACTCTCTTGTATTTTCTTTTTATTTTTGTATTTTCCTTTTTATTTCATTCCACATGGGTGCTAATTGTATGGGTTTTATTGGTTAGTAGGATACCTTGCTACAAGGTTTAGGAGGTCATGGGATCTAATCCCACCTAAGATAGAAAAATTACCTAATCTTTCTTTTCCTTGTTAAAAGGAGCGCTATTTTTTAGGTTTATTGGCTTAAGGCTTAGCTTAGCCATAAGCCATTAGGGGCATGGGTTCAAATCCCATTTAGGATGGGATTTCACTCTTCTTTTATTTTTCTCCCCCTTCCCTCATGTAAGTGGCCGCCCCCTTACTCCCCCTCTCCTATATAAATGGGCCTCCTCTCTTGTAAAGACACATTGAATTTTGAAGTAAAGGCATTATGCCAAATTTTCTCCTCCCTTTGTGAGTTGAGTGAGGCTTGGTGGTTGTTGCTCAAACCATACTGAGACTTATCTAATTCTCCTGAATTAGTGGCGTCTGGCATTGGACTTATCTGCTGCAAGTGGATTCTTGCTTCAGTGGCGTCCTTCCCATTTCTTCCTCTCCACTTTTTCTTTCATTTTCTCTCATTTTCCTTCACTTTCTTGCGTGAATATAGCTGTTGTTCCAGCACCTATATTTCGCAATTAATTGCTTAATTGTGATTCTAATCGGTTGGTTTTGCTCAATTCTAGATCCTACACATATCCGGCTATCAAGACCTAGATGAATCCCTCGAAAAACTTGGGACTTTTTCTGGAGTCTCTGATTCTGATTGGACATTTGAAGTCCCTTTCATAGGAGTTTTCTTCTCTTCTTGAGGGGTAGGTTGAGGAGAAGGCACGAGATTATCTTCTTCCATAGGAGAATCTTCTTTATTTGGATTTGAAGGGGATTGTACTTCTTCTTCTTCCCCTTTCTCTTCTTCTTGTTCCTCACTACTCCCTTCGATATTGTCCAAAGGTTTTTTCTGAGGTAAGGACTTCTTCGAAGCAGTAGCCTGAAGTGGATTTTCTATGATTTTCTCTTCATTACCACCACTTTCAGCTTGGGAACTTGAAGAAATATTTATCTGAAAATCAGAAAATGACTTAAGTTAGATAAACAAGAATATAAGGGTAGAAATCAATAGTTGATTTTTTTTCTTTCTTTCGAAGAGAGAGTGAAGAGGTTTACTTGTTCCACAACCTCACTTGGGATTTGTTTCTTATAGGCCTTAATCTTAAATCTTTGGCCAACTCTCTGATGTTTTACAGAAAGAAAACAAATTTCAAAAACTGAATTTCGAAAAGAAAAGTTTCAAAGATAATATTAAAAGATAAGATGAAAATTGAAACTTACAGCTCCAATGGTTTTCCCTGGTGGAATTACAGAAAGAATTTTTGGTTTGGGAGCTTTCTTTTCTTTCTTTGTAACTTTTTCTCTCAAAGGGATAATTTGTTGTTCAGGAGTGCTTTCCTGTTAAAAGAAAAGAATAGTTAGATTCTTCGAATTCTATTAAGATTTTGAAATTAATAAGAGAATTCGAAAACACCTTTGAGAGAGATTGTTCATCAGATTTTTCAGATTGACTCTTCTCTTGACCCTTTACTGTCTTCTTCTTGGAAGAATTAGAATCATCTGCTTTTTCCTTCTTACTCACAGAAGCAGATTGGCTTTTATCCGAAGGTTCGTTATTTTTTTTAACCTTATTGGACGTAGCTTTCTTTCGAGATTTAGGAGCAGCAGTCTGGAAAAAGATAAAGGAATAAGAAGTTAGGTTTCGAAATCTAAATCTAAAATAAGTTCAGATTTTCGAAATAAAACTTACAGAGGGTTTTTGAGAAGAGGATGGAGTCTTCCTTTTTCTTAGATTTCTTTTCTTCCTCTTTGTCACTTTCCCAGTCTTCTTCAGTATCCTTCGAGAGCTTGCACTCTTGAGCTGGAAAAGAAAAGAAACTTGTAAGTATAAGATTGGGATAAGTTAGAAAAAGAAAAGAAATGTTTATGTTATTACCTTGAACCATGAAGTTCTTAGAAACTATTCTCGCATGTTCTATATCCAAATGAGGTATGAAAGGGTAATTGTCCAAAGTATATTTAGTTAAACTAACTCTTTTTGCAAGAGGTTTGAGATGATTAAAAAGAAGATCAGGAGTTACAGGTCTAGTCCATTCAGGACCATATAAACTTTTTGCCAAACCAAATTTTGCTGTTGGTAAAGGAGGAAACTTTGGACAATATTTTTCGAAAATAGTTTTGCCTTTGGGATTAACAAGTTTGAAATTTTGTTGATTCAAAGAAATTTTTTCTTTTAAACAAAGAGCTGCTTCAGAAATAGTTCTATGAATTTTATTACGAATATAGAACACATGAAAATATTTCTCGAAAGCTTCAATTTCTTTGATATGTGTACCTTTCGTCTTTTTGGTTGATTTCTGCATATAAGCAATGTCTTTTGTTAGTCTTGTAAAGCAGGTGGCTTCATCAACTTGAATAGCATTATAATAATGTGACCAACATTCTTCGAAAGACAATGTGCAGTAATAGGAAAGCTCGAAAGGAACCGGGCATAAAGATAAGGGTTTTTCACCCTTTTTATTTTCTAAGTCATTGAAGCCTTCTTCGCCATTCACCATGTCATCTATCAGAATTTGGGATTTGGAAATATAGCAAGGTGTTGGTCAAAATTGGCTTAGCCCAAATTGACGAGCTACCAATTGAGGTTGGTACTGGAAGACTTTGAAATCTTTCAATTGAAAGCCACAGTATATGAGATCATAAGATAAGAACTGCTTCCACATTTCTAAACTTTCAGATTGTGCACCCGGAGTGTCACAAGGGAATTTTCGAGTAACACATTCAGGTCCTCAAGTTCTCGAAGAGAAAGGTACAAGTTGAGGAGTATGTTTTTTGATTTTTAGGAAGGAAGAGAAGTAAGCTTTGAATGACTCCAAACGATTCTTTTTAGACGAAGGAGTAAGGAAAGAAAGTCTGAAACCTTCAATAGAAAAAGGAAGATTCGATTCTGAGGGTTCAAAACTTTCGAATTTGTCTTCGAAAATGGCATTTAGCCAAAGTTAAAGAAACCAGAAAGGGCCACAAAGATTTCGAACTGGTTCTTTTATTTTTAGAGCAAAAATGGCCTCAGATAGCATATCATAGACATTGGCCAAAAGACATCTACTTAAATCCATTCAAATACCCTTGGCCAACATCTGAGCAAGGGGAAGATAGGATTTTGGAACTTGGTTGGATCGAGAACAGAAAACATAAGCTGAAAGCCAAACCATGAGAAAGGCAACATGCTCTTTCTCAGTGACTTTACCAGATTTGGCATTGAGTTGGATGAAATGGGTATAAGTTAACTTATCCCAACAAGGCTCAACATGAGGTTCAGGAACCTTCATGAAAGGAAGAACAAGTTGGCCTTTAGGTCGAAGGCCGGTTATGGCAGCAATATCGAACAAAGTGGGAGTATGCATGCCATAATGAAAATGAAAAGAATTAGTGGTTCTTTCCTAGAAAAGAAAGGAGGAAAGAATGAGAGTATGGTCAAGACTAAGATCATATTTACTAAGTTGAATAAGATCAAAGATACCCAATTGCTTCCACAAGTAACCCATGGTGCCTTCAATCCTATTTAACCACATGATATAGGAATCTTTTCGAGAAGGTGGAGTTGCTCGAAAAATATCAGAAATATTTTCGAGATGATCAAATCGAATCTTAGACTTGAAAGCATGAATTTTTTCTTCTTTATAACTAGGGAAGAATTCATCATATGAAGTAAGGGAAGACACAGGAGAATAAGGACCTAAGAAAGCAAAGTGTTTTTTCCTTATGGAGTATGGAATGAGTACCTGGGAATTCCAGATAGTTATTTTCTCTTCTGCATTTTCTGGTTCTGGGACATAAACCATATCGTCCTGAGCAAGAAAGTCACCCTTAGTAATGACAAGAGGAACAGAGTTGAGACCTTCGGAAGACATTAATGGAGTTTTTAAGCTTCTTGAGAGAGAAAAGAAAATGAGATAACGGTGACAAGGAGCTGGAATATTGCCAAGAAAAGTAAAATCAAAACCTTTGAAACTATCAATCGGTGAAAATCAAGTTAAAAGAAAGGAAGAATGATCAATGAGAAAAAATAAATCTCACCTTGAATAGGAAGGAAACGCCGAGAAAAGAGAAGTTGAGAGGTTCTTTGAAATAGAAGACGAAGTGAAAAGTGAAAATGAAAGGTTTCACTTGGGATTTATATAAAGAGTAATATTGTCATGATTAGAGGGAAGTTTAAAAGTAATCATGATTGCACATTTCTTGGAACATGAGTTAAATACCCTAAAGACGTGGGATAATCAGTTATTTTGATAAAAGTAACTGAAATTTAAATTTAATTGGAAATTGAAGGGTTTATCTAAAAGGATATTAAAATTTTTTTCCTTCTTCTTTTTTGAATAATTGTTAAAAGGAATACCAAAAGTTTGTTCCAAAAATATCTCTTTCTGCAAATAAAAAAAAATTATTATTACTTGAAAGAGACTATTTTTGGGGGGCATCTGTTGGGATTTGATTTTCAATTATTTCGAATTCCACAAGTGACAAGGGTATGATGCCATTTCGAATTTACAGAAGAGGTAAAATCACCTCATTTCGAATTTTGATAATAAGTCTGTTAACTTAGAGAAAAATTCTTGAATGAAGTCAAGGCAAAAAGACTTTAGGAATTCGAAAAGAAGACAAGTGTAAATTCGAGAAATAATACATTGTAGGTATTTCAAAAGGCAATTGATAGTTCTTTTATTCATGATCCAAATTCGAATCACATTAGTTCGAATACATTGGAAATATATTAGAAAGGAATCTATCCTAAGTGCCCAATACATTAGAAAAGAAACTATCCTAAGTTATAATGAGTCCTTGACTCATGTCTTCCACACCTCTTTCTCTTCTTCCTCCCCCACAGGCTTTGATAGAGCCAAGGCAAAGGAGAATATGTTTTCCAATTTGTTGAACCACCTTCGACCTGGGGAAGAAATCAAGGTCAGCATGGGAAAACAATAATATATTCATTTATTATATAAAGGAACCTATATTTGGCTATTACGTACAATCCAAAAGAAAAACTTCAAAGAGAAAGGTTGGAAAAGTCAATAGCTTTGGCTATTTCGTCAATCCCATAAAAAATGGAATCATTCCATATTGGATTGTACGCAATAGCCAAAGGGATTAACTTCTTTATATTCTTTGAAGAGATTCTTTAAGAGAATTTAGAAAAAAAAGAAAGAAGAAAGAATGAAGAGTTGTAAAAGGATTGTGCAAAAGTATTCCTATTTATAGGAGTAAAAAGGTTCTAGTGTCATTAATAAGACCATTTTAACGTCCAATGAGAAGAAATCTCATAATGAGATTGAGTGAAGTAGAATGGACGGTGGCCGGTGGTCTTCATGACCATTAACTCAACCAAATGAAGCTTGACATGTGGCACGTAAAATAGGATGAACAAGTCTTGAAATTTGAAAAGATTTAGTGAATTCAAGTTTCAATAAAGGTTAAGTTTCAAAAGAAGAAGATTTCGAAATTCAGAAAGATGATTTCGAGATTTTGGAGGCAGAATTCGAGTACAAGAAGTCAGAATTCCAGAAAGAAGATTTCGAGTAATGGAACAGTAAAATCTCGAAATGAACAAAGAGCAGAAACTCGAAAACAGAATGTTTGAAGACTTGGTAGATTTATGAATCTGAAAGTGATTTTTCGAGGAAACAGAAGATAGCAGAAAACAGTTACTGGAAGTTACAGAAGTTTATTGATCAAGGACTGATAGCAACATTTCAGTGAAAGCATTTGAAAAAGTTCAAAGAAGAAAGGTAGTTTTCTGGTTAACAGATAACGTGGCAAGCATGCAGGCTGCCAGCACATAGGGCTAGATGATGTGTCATATGTACATTAGTTAGCCGCTAGGATTAGGAAACTATAAATAGGTGAACTCTTGATGTAATAAGGGTTGGCAATTCATTACACTCATACCCTTAAACACCTTAACGTCCGATCACACTGCGACTAACAGGTTTACAAGGATTGACTGTATGTGATGAACCCATCAACTTTTATCTTTATGCAACTTTTTTTTTCTTTCAATTCATTTACTTTCTACGATTTACATTATGTATTCTTCATTCCATGCACTTTTATCTTTTTGCTTTGAATTCTGTATTCTTACAGACATTCTGAAACTATAACTTTCTTTAAGTTTAAAGTATTCAAGTGAAAATTTAGAACTTTTGATAAAATTCTGAATCAAGTGGTTCTAATTCTTAGTGAAAGATAAGTTTTTTATAGAATTATGAATCAAACTCTTTGAAATTTATCATTTTCGGATTTCTGAAACTTATCATTTGATTTGGTGAAATTCTGTACCAAACTGTAGATGCCTGGATTGCAGGTTTTGATGATGCCAAATGAGAAAGAAAGAAAAAGAGGAAGTTTGACAATGACAAAAGGAAAGAACTTATTCAAGTCAAGAAGATCAAGAACGAAAGTCAAGTCAAGTCAAGCAACAAGGTCTATTAGGTTAAGCTTGATTTAGTTAGTTAAAAATGTTAAAAGAAATCTTAGTATTTGCAAGGAACTTGGCACTAAAAAGAAAGTTAAACAAAATATTTTTATAAAGTAAAAATCAGTTCAAAGATTAAAATTTTTGAACTAGTAATTGATTACCAACATGGTGTAATCGATTACCAGAAGTTCAGAATTCAAATTTCAAAAATTTTTGAACTGGTAATCGATTACCAAATCCTGTAATCGATTACCAGAGTGCAGGAAATTCAAATTTTGAATTTCAGGCACAACTGTTCGCAAATTGAACTTTGTAATCGATTACCAAACCGTTGTAATCGATTACCAAAGTTCTGTTTTTGAAAATCTTGAAGAGACATGACTTCTGATCAAGGTTTACAATGTTTCATTAACATCCTTATATATATATGTCTCATTTTCGAAATCAAACCAGATTACTCATGTGAAATTCAAAAGAGAAAATTTATTACATCAATCAAGATTGTGCCAAAATACTTGCAAATCTTAAGAGTTCTTATAGGCTTTCAACTTGTGATATCTACTCTGAAGGAGAGTCTAATTGTATTCATCGATTCAATTTGTAATTGTATTGTGAAGACAGGGTGCCTCTCTTGATGTGTGGATTGATTCTCAACACAAGGAAAGGTTCCAAGGTGTTGGAGGATTGATCGTTTGTAAAAGACTTTACAAATAGTGGAAATCTCAAGTGGATACTTGGGGACTGGACGTAGGCAAGTGGTTGGCCGAACCAGTATAAATCGAGTTTGCAATTCCTCTTTCCTTAACTCTTATTTACTTATTGCAATTACAATTCCATTATAGTAAGAACAATCATTCATACTTCATCTTAGAAAAGGCATTTTAAGAATAATAAAGGCAATATAAATTAATAATCGAAAAGATTAATTAAAATCGAATAACTTAATTCACCCCCCCCTCTTAAGTTAGTGAGGCCACTTGTCTAACAAGTGGTATCAGAGCTTGCATCTTGTTTAAGGATTAGAAGCCTCAAGATCACATATGGCCTCATCAAATACCCTTTTCGCAGAAGGAAACTCCTTTAACAGACATCCCGTATTTAATGGAGAAGGTTTCCATTATTGGAAATCAAGAATGCAAATATTCATAGAGTCAATAGATCTAAATATATGGGATGCTATAGAAAATGGACCTTTTGTTCCGTCAATGCAATTAGGGGATGAAGTTAAGATAACACCTAGGGATCAATGGAGTGAGGAGGATAAAAGGAAAGTTCAATACAACCTAAAGGCTAAAAACATAATTACATATGCATTAGGTATAGACGAATATTTCAGAGTATCAAACTGTAAAAGTGCTAAAGAGATGTGGGACACATTGGAAGTAACTCATGAGGGAACAAGTGATGTCAAAAGATCTAGAATAAACACCCTCACACATGAATATGAACTATTTAGAATGAATAAAAAAGAAAGCATACAAGACATGCAAAAGAGATTCACTCATATAGTTAATCATCTTGCATCATTAGGAAAGGTTTTTCCAAATGAAGATTTAATTAACAAAGTTTTGAGATGTTTAAGTAGGCAGTGGCAACCAAAAGTAACAGCAATTGCAGAATCAAAAGACCTCACAACCATGACTATTCACTCACTATTTGGAAAACTACAAGAACATGAGTTGGAGTTGATAAGACTAAATCAAAATGAAGAGAATGATAGAAGTAAGAAAAGCATTGCTCTCAAAGCTTCATCATCATCCATCCATGAAGAAGAAGAAATCATTGAAGATGAGGACTTGGATGATGATGAAGAGTTTAGTTTATTCGTTAAAAGATTCAACAAATTCCTAAGAAATAGAGGAAATAGAAGAAGATCTACAACTAACACAAAGAAGAAAGGAGAAGATTCTCAATCAATCTAGAAATGCTTTGAATGCAACCAACCAGGGCATCTTAGACTAGATTGCCCCATTTACAAGAAGAGAATCGAAAAATCAAACAAGAAAACATTCAAAGATAAGAAAGCAAAGAAAGCCTACATCACATGGGATGATAATGACATAAGCTCCAGTGACTCAGAGGATGAAACAGTTAACCTAGGACTTATGGCCAGATACATTATGCCAAATACATAAAGATGAAATTGAAAAATTAAATACTGCACTTGCAAAATTCACCTTTGGTAAAAATAATTTAGATGTTATTTTAAGAAATCAGAGGTGTGTATTTGACAAAGCAGGATTAGGATTTAATCCTCAATCTCAACAAAAGAATTATAAGAACTTCTTTGTAATTTCTCAATCCACAAGTTCTCCATTCTTAACATGCTTCTATTGTGGGAAGAAAGGACATAGTGCATCAAATTGTTATTTTAGAAAGAATCCTACAAATCTCAAAAATATGATGTGGATCCCAAAAGGATCTTTAATTAGCACTAACACTAAGGACCCAAAGAAAGTTTGGGTACCTAAATTAAACAATTCTGTGACTTGTAGGATTCCATGAAACATACTTGGTACATCGACAATGGATGCTCCAAGCACATGACCGGGAATATCTCAAAGCTTATGGACATCACTCCAAAGAATAGTGGACATGTTACCTATGGAGATAACAACAAGGGTAAAATCTTGGGAATCAGAAAAATAGGAATTTTCTAATGACATGCAAAGTGAGTTTGAAATGTCTATGATGGGCGAGTTGAACTTCTTCCTTGGACTGCAAATCAAACAAACCAAAAATGGTATATTCATCAACCAAAACAAGTACTGCAAGGAACTACTCAAGAGATTTGGAATGGAAAACGCTAAACATATGGCTACACCTATGAGTACTGCTTGCTACTTGGATAAGGATGAAGATGGGAAGTCCATAGATATAAAGCGATATCGAGGTATGATTGGATCCCTTCTTTATTTATCAGCAAGTAGACCAGATATTATGTTTAGCGTATGCTTGTGTGCTAGATATCAGTCAAACCCTAAAGAATCTCATTTAAGTGTTGTTAAAAGGATAATGAGATATCTTTTAGGAACTGTAAATTTTGGATTATGGTATCCTAAAAACATGTCTTTTAATCTAGTAGGATACTCTGACTCAGATTTTGCAGGATGCAAAACTGATAGAAAAAGTACCAGTGGTACTTGTCATTTTATTGGGTCTGCTTTAGTGTCTTGGCATAGTAAAAAGCAAAATAGTGTTTCCTTATCAACTGCTGAGGCAGAATACATTGCTGCTGGAAGTTGTTGTGCCCAAATACTTTGGATGAAACAACAACTCTCAGACTATGGCTTAAATATAGATCACATACCAATTCATTGTGATAATACAAGTGTCGTTAACTTGTCTAAAAACCCCGTGTTACATTCTAGAACCAAAGATATTGAGATTAGACATCACTTCCTTAGAGATCATGTGCAAAAAGGAGAATGTGTTCTAGAATTCATTGAGACTAAACAACAACTTGCAGATATTTTTACCAAGCCATTACCTAAGGACAATTTCTTTACAATAAGGAGAGAATTAGGTATTCTAGATGTTTCCAACTTAGATTCATAAAGGTTTTAGGGATAAAAATGGTTTAGAACCCAAAATAAAAAATCTGGGAAGTGTGTAATCGATTACATAGTAGGTGTAATCGATTACCATGTTATAGTAATCGATTACCTGAGAGCTTTCATGTCTGCAATCGATTACAATATTGTTGTAATCGATTACCTGAGAGCAGTTGCCTCTGTAATCGATTACAGTATATACGTAATCGATTACCTGCGTCAGTTATCTCTTACCTGGAAACATGGTAATCGATTACAACAATGCGTAATCGATTACCCACCTGCGCGTACTATATATACGCTAGTTCATTTCGAAACAAAACCGTCTCTCTTCTCTCTCTCACTATTGCACGAACCCTAACCCCTTTCACCTTTCAAATCATCATAACTCCCTCAAATCTTCACCAAATCAAATCCCACAACTCCCAAATTCTTTCTCTCTTCATTCTCTATCAATCTAACTGATCAATTTCTTGAATCGTTGTCTCAAATGGAGGAACCCTCCAAGAGACTCAAGCGTTCCATTTTTCGTAAATCTCGTGAGGGCACCTCCGATGATCCTCCAGCGGCATCTAATCCCTCACCTCAACTTGCTCTTTTCTCCACCAACAAACAACGTCTTAGGTACATTTCGCACTTTTCGACTCGTAGCATTATCGACCCTAAGTATATGAATACGGATTTCTTTGAGCAAGAACAGTTTGATTGCTATGAAACATTTAGAAGTTTTGGTTTGATAGAGTTTATGCAGTTGAAAGCTCCTGTTTATCCTGAATTAGTGAAAATAGTTTATAGTAACCTAAAGATTAGGGATGGTGTTCTGCATACTGACGTCAACCGCATTCCTATAGTAATAGACCAATCATTGTTTTGTGCTTTGACACACCTTAGTGGGGATGGGGCACTGTTTGAGGGGACTCTATTGGATGAATGGGAAGATTTCTTTAAAAATACTATTGTTCGTCAAATGGTATGTCATGAGAACACTGATATGTCTGGACGCTTGTTGGCTGATTCTCTTACCTTTGATTGTAGAATTATGCACTATATCATTGTTAGGATTTTGCTTCCCCGTTCTACTAACTTAGCCCAGGCCTCAGAGGAAGACCTCATTATTATGTGGGCATTGCTGACTGGTAGACAAGTAAGTTGGACACACTTGAGGACCAAGACCGATAGCATCCTCAATGCGATCAAGGCGAGTCTCAATGGCATCAAAGCGCTCTCCCACATACACCTTTAAGTTGTCATTGAGACTCGCCTTGATCGCATTGAGGATGTTGTCGGTCTTGGTTCCCATTCCTCCGATGATCAGTAGATCGCTTTATTTCTAGTTCTATTGCCTTGTATTTGGCATTGTCTTTAGACTTGTTTTGGTATTGCTTTTCGCCACTTTGGTTTGGCTACTTTAGACCACTTTGTTTCCGTTTGATGCTTTAGTTTGGTACTATGTTGCATACTCTGTTTAGTATACTCTGTTTAGTTTGGTACTATGTTGCATACTTTGTTGTGGTTATTTGGGATATTCTGTTAGTTGATATTTTTGGATGCCTAATATTGCTTTTGATGAAGTCAAAGGGGGAGAGATTAGGGAAATATGAAAAATGGAATTTTGGAAATAGGGAAAATGGAATTTTGATGAAATGTTGGAAATTCATAAATTCTATGTGTTGGAACAAGTTTTTGAAATTTATTTTGGAAATCTTTTGAAATCTATTTGGTCTTGTACAATTGTTTTTACAAAAAGATAAATCCTATTTCCAAAGTATCTCAACCATTCTAAAAGATAAACATAAAGGGGGAGACTAAGGGGAGTGATCGTTATTGACTTGAAATATCTGTATTTTTCATCCTTCCCTAAATTGATGGTTGTCATCATCAAAAAGGGGGAGATTGTAGATGCCTGGATTGCAGGTTTTGATGATGCCAAATGAGAAAGAAAGAAAAAGAGGAAGATTGACAATGACAAAAGGAAAGAACTTATTCAAGTCAAGAAGATCAAGAACGAAAGTCAAGTCAAGTCAAGCAATAAGGTCTATTAGGTTAAGCTTGATTTAGTTAGTTAAACATGTCAAAAGAAATCTTAGTATTTGCAAGGAACTTGGCACTAAAAAGAAAATTAAACAAAATATTTTTATAAAGTAAAAATCAGTTCAAAGATTAAAATTTTTGAACTAGTAATCGATTACCAACATGGTGTAATCGATTACCAGAAGTTCAGAATTCAAATTTCAAAAATTTTTGAACTGGTAATCAATTACCAAATCCTGTAATCGATTACCAGAGTGCAGGAAATTCAAAATTTGAATTTCAGGCACAACTGTTTGCAAATTGAACTGTGTAATCGATTACCAAACCCTTGTAATCGATTACCAAAGTTCTGTTTTTGAAAATCTTGAAGAGACATGACTTCTGATCAAGGTTTACAATGTTTCATTAACATCCTTATATATATATGTCTCATTTTCGAAATCAAACCAGATTACTCATGTGAAATTCAAAAGAGAAAATTTATTACATCAATCAAGATTGTGCCAAAACACTTGCAAATATTAAGAGTTCTTATAGGCTTTCAACTTGTGATATCTACTCTAAAGGAGAGTCTAATTGTATTCATGAATTCAATTTGTAATTGTATTGTGAAGAGAGGGTGCCTCTCTTGATGTGTGGATTGATTCTCAACACAAGGAAAGGTTCCAAGGTGTTAGAGGATTGATCGTTTGTAAAAGACTTTACAAATAGTGGAAATCTCAAGTGGATACTTGGGGACTGGACATAGGCAAGTGGTTGGCCGAACCAGTATAAATCGAGTTTGCAATTCCTCTTTCCTTAACTCTTATTTACTTATTGCAATTACAATTCCATTATAGTAAGAACAATCATTCATACTTCATCTTAGAAAAGACATTTTAAGAATAATAAAGGCAATATAAATTAATAATTGAAAAGATTAATTAAAATCGAATAACTTAATTCACCCCCCCTCTTAAGTTAGTGAGGCCACTTGTCTAACACAAACAACCATTTTTTCAGAAAACTTGAACTTTTGAAAGTCTTTTATAAATCAGAAACACCATAAATCTACTTTTTAAAGAGTCCTGTAAGAGGATCTGATTCTAATCCCCAGATTGTTCGTAGAATCAAAGTGATAAAAATTTAATTTTCGAAATTAGATTTTTTCACCACAAAAAAGAAGTCATTCTGACACTCCTACATCTCGAGTTACAATTCCATCTTGCACACTTATAACAAACTTGCATTCTTTTTGCTCTTCTTTTTTTAGAAAAAGAACTCCTACCCATTCTTAACAATTGTCTAGCAAATGAATCTTGAAATTCACCTGCTAAGCGTACCTTGGCCTCGATGATCCAACATACATCCTCAGGAAGGCTTGAGTGCATCAGTACTCTCAGCCTTTCAAGTCTACATCTGTAAATTTTCCTGAGATCGTCTTGAGGGAGAGTAGGGAACTGAACTCTGAGCTTGGCAAAGGTTTCCTCTAGTGTTTCTCTTCTAGCAAAGTTGTTCAGTACAAGGGTGGATTGTTCTGTATATATAATAGTTAAGGAGAACAAATCAAAGAATTGCACAACAAGCACAATAATAATAAAATAAAAATAATGAAAAACTCTAGAAACTCTCCCCATATAATTAACAAAGTGAAAAATACTTATCATTAACAACAATAACTCAAGAAGAAAAAAATTGGGAAGAGAAATTTCTGCTTTAAGTCAAGCCAAGTATGTGGCATTGTGTAGGTGCACCTCTTCCACTGTATACTCTTGAAAACCCTCATGAAAGGACTTAAGCCGATGTCCATTTACCTTGAAGACCATTTTGGTTGTCTCATTTGTGATCTCTACTGTAGCATAAGGAAAAACATTAGTAAGTAGAAGTGGACCTAACCATCTAGAACGTTACTTACCAGGCATAAACTTAAGACGAGGATTATATAAGAGCACTTTTTGTCCAATGATGAACTCTTTTCTTGTTAGCATCTTGTCATGGAACACTTTGGTCTTTTTCTTGTAAATTCTGGACTTCTTATATGCTTCTAACTAAATTTCTTCAAGTTCTTGCAATTGAAGCTTTCTATGCATTCCAGCTTCAACCAAGTTCAAATTGCATTGCTTAATAGACAAATATGCTTTGTGCTCAATCTCTACCAGTAGATGACATGTTTTGCCAAAGACTATATGGTAAGGGGACATCCCTATAGGAGTTTTGTAAGTTGTTCTGTAAGCCCATAAAGCATCATCAAGCCTTTTGCTCCTGTAACGTCCTAATTTCTAAATTCAAGAATAATGCCCGTTGGAGACACTATTCCCAAATTCCTAAAATTATTTTGTGCCATTACCGATATCTCTACATACACATTCATAAAATTCTTAAGTAACTCCAACAATTACATAAGTGGAAAGCGATAATCAGACACCATAACTTCCATAATACAAATGCCACTCTATGTGATGGCACCTGTCAGTAGACTTCTGAGCAGACAGCTAGGATCACAGGAGCTGGTGGCAAGCCTGGGCATGCTAGGAGTGCTTGGAGCTGAACCAAGCATGGGTCAACCTCAACATAGTCAACCCATTGACTTTGACCTTGGACCTAAGTCAACATACAAGACTCCACCTAATTAGGATTAATAAAAGTACGATTAATTTTAAAGTTTAAATCGAAATTAGGACATAATTGTAATTTTTCCTTTTCGTCCTAGTTTGGGGCGCTAATTAATGGGTTTAATGGCTTAAGAGTTAGCTTAGCTACTTAGCCATAGGATTATGAGTTCAAGACCCACTTTTAGATGGTTTTTACTCATCTTTTATTTTTCCCCATTTTCATTCCCTTTGGTCGCCCCCTTACTCCTACAAATAGGAGGCTCCTCTCTTGTATTTTCACAACTTTGATGAATAGTAAAGGCATTCTGCCCAAATTCCTCCTCAAGTGAGAGTAGAGAAGGCTTGGTGGTTTTTTCTCAAACCAACCAGAGAATTATTTGATTCTCCTGGATCGGTGGTGTCTAGCATTGGGACTTTTCTGCTGTGGGGGTTGCCTGCTTTAGTGGCGTCCAAACCATCCCTTTCTCTTCCACTTTTTCTTTCATTTTCTCTCATTTTATTTCATTTTATTGCGCTAATTTGATGCTTCCCAGCCGAGAATTTTGCTTGAATTTTCAATTCTAACCGTTGTTTTTGCTCAATTCTAGATTCGTACACTTCTTGCTATCAATTGGTCATCAGAGCTTTGTTGGATTGAGCAAATTTGGGGCTGTTTGGCCGCTGCATTTGCTGCACTTTGGGTGCAGAATTTTTGGCCTAAATTATGTAATTCATCCCTTTGTTTCATTTGTAATTCGGACTTGGATTGTTTCCCGGGCCCGAGGTGCCTTTCTGCTGCTATCAGCTTGCTTGAATTGCTTGCAATTGTGTGAATTAGTGGGGTTTTTGGTGCGCTAAATACCACCCCCTAGGTGTTTGATGAATTGCTTCTCCTAATTGCTCATACTTGTTCTTGAGTGATTCTTGCAAATTAACTGTTATAACTGTTGTTTGTGGTGGAGTGTGGTAAGTGGAGGCATTGTTGTCTTCATTTTCTAAAGATCGTTCACCTAGATTTTCTTCCCATTCCAGCATTAATTGTTCATCTCCCATATCACTTGTTCATATTTGTTGGCTTTTGGCAGAAATAATAAAAAAACAGAATAACAGAGAGAAGAATAAGTTTAATCAAAGAAGAAGAAAATAGGGAATTCACTTTTTATTCATCGGCCAACATTACATTTATAATACTTGAAAGCAAAATAGAACACTAGTAAACACTAATATTTCAGCAAACTTAGATAAAACAAACTAACTTGCTCCTAAAGTGTAGGAACCACTTATTGACTAAATCACTAAAAGTATTTAAATCTGAAACAGTAACAAATAAGGATAAAATTTAAAAATCATGCAGTTCAAAAACAAATAATTAACACTCCTCCTTACTTTAGGATCTGCAAACTCCAATCTTCTGCCTTAGAAGTTCAAACTTGCTAACAGGAAGTGGCTTTGTGAACAAATCTGCCAATTGATCTTCTGACTCATAATAAACCAAACTCACTTCTCCACTTTGTTGCATCTCTCTTAAGAAGTAGAGCTTGATGTTAAAGTGTTTAGTCTTTCTGTGACACACTGGATTCTTTGAGATTGCAATTGATGCCTAGATTTCAATAAAAAATTCTATCTTGTGATTCTGCTGCATATGTAAATCACATAAAACCTTTTTTTAGCCACAAAACTTGATTTATAGCTGTTGTTGCTGCTATGAATTCAGCTTATGCGGTGGATTGTGCTACAATGTCTTGCTTCTTTGTGCACCATGAAAAACCCCCTGAACCTAGGCTGAAACAATACCCTGAAGTGCTTTTCATGTCATCAATGGATCCAACCCAGTCACTGTCAGAGAATCCATACAACTTGAACTCTTCACACTTCTCAAATTTGACACCATAATTAACAGTGCCTTTAATGTACCTTAGTGCTCTCTTTGCTGCTATTAAATGCATTTGACTAGCACAATGCATAAATTGAGATAGGAGACTTACAGCAAATAGAATGTCCGGCCTTTTTGCTGTGAGATACATTAAACATCCAATCAAGCTCCTATAATACCCTTCATCAACTTTATCAGCGCCATCTTCCTTGCTAAGCTTCTCCTTTTGATTCATTGGTGTGCTAACTACTTTGCATTCCTTCATCTGAAACTTCTTCAATATTTCTTTTGCATATTTCTTTTGGCAAATGAACACTTCATTCTCATTTTGTTTGATCTCAATTCCAAGAAAATACGTCATAAGACCAAGATCTATCATTTCAAAAGCTTGCATCATTTCTTGCTTGAACTCCTCAACCAGTCTTGTACAATTTCGAGTCATAATAGATCATCAACATAGAGGGAAACTATGAGCAGGTTGTTTCCCTTATGTTTCACATAAAGAGTGGACTCAGATAAGCTTTTTTCAAAGCCTATGCTCAATAAATGATCATTTATCTTGTTGTACCAGGCCCTTGGTGCTTGTTTAAGGCCATAAAGAGCCTTTTTGAGTAAATAGACTTTATCTTCTTCACCTTGCTTCAAAAATCCCTCTGGCTGCTCCATATATATTTCTTCTTGCAAAACTGCATTTAAAAAAGCTGATTTGACGTCTAATTGGAACACTTTCCAGCCTTTATGAACAACAACAGTTAGGATCAATCTAATGGTATCTAGTCTGGACACAGGAGCAAAAGTGTCGGAATAATCAATACCAAAAACCTGTGCATACCCTTTAACTACGAGTCTGGCCTTGTGCTTGTTGATTGAGCAATTTTCATTAAGTTTTGTTCTGAAAACCCATTTAACTCCAATGATTTTTCTGTCTTCAGGCCTTTCAACCAGCTCCTATGTTTTATTTTTCTTTATCATTAACATCTCCTCCTCCATTGCATTTTTTCACTTTGGGTCTTTTAGTGCTTCTTCACAGCTAGCAGGCTCACAAACTGCTACATTACATCTTTGATAAATGTCGGACAGTAGCCTTGTGCCTCTGGTTGGAGGGTCATCAACTAATTCATTCTGCCACAGCTCTGTTGTTTGTTCCCTAGAATGATTATCTTCCATATTGTGAAAGAAATTTGTTACCTTTTGTGAACTATTCTAGTCCCATTGTTGATCTTCATTGAAGTGCACATCTCTAGTGATAGTCATCTTTCCGGTTTGAGGATGATACACTTTGAAGGCTTTCGAAACTAAACTGTAACCTACAAAGATACCCAGAATCACCTTCTTGTCAAGTATGTCACACTTCACCCGTGGAACATGTGCAAAACAAACACAACCAAACACTTTTAAAAAAGTTAGTGAAGGCTTATACCCATACCAGGCCTCAAATGGAGTTTTATCTTTTAAGGCCTTGGTTGGAAGTTGATTTTGAATGAAGACTGTTGTGTTAGCTGCTTCTGCCCAAAATTGTTTAGGCAATTCCTTCTCATGCAACATGCATCTAGCCATCTCTAACACCGATCTATTTTTCCTTAACTGACTCCATTGATTTGTGAGTTGATGTTCAATGCCATCTTCTTCACAAAATAAATTAAATTTTGCTGAGGTATACTCATTCCCGTTGTCAGATCTTAAAAATTGAATCTTGCAGCCACTTTGAGTTTCCACCATTTTCTTGAACTTCGAAAATACTCCAGCCACTTCATGCTTGAATTTCAAGAAAAAAATCCAGCACATTCTTGTAAAGTCGTCTATGAAAAGAATAAAGTATAGACTACCTTGTAACGATGGTGTTCTTTGAGGTCCTGCCACATCGGTGTGAATTAGTTGTAGCTTTTTGGAGGCTCTCCAAGCTGATTTAGGAAATTATTTTCTGTTTTGTTTACCAAATTGACAAGCATTACAATTTGGCAAATGATCAGAAAGTGTTGGTAGACCACTTGTCATGTTTTTCTTCTTCAAGTTTAGCATTCTTTGAAGATGGTAATGACCAAGTCTCTTGTGCCATAGCTCTGTAGGACTGACTTGAGTGTAATAGGCTGCGTGCTCCTCCTCTTTTGGATCAAATGAGAAGCTTTTACCTCTCATTTTAACCCTTAGAATCTCTCGGCCAACAATGTCATAGATGAGGCAGTGTTGATATTCAAAGGCTACTTTAAATCCTTTTTCTATCAACTGGCCTACACTTAACAAATTTTGGTCAATGTCAGGTACATAAAGAACTTCTGAAATAGTTTTTGTACCTGAACTTGTTGAAATAGCTATGGTTCCTTTTCCTTTTATAGAAATGTAGCCACCGTTCCCTATTCTGATCTTTGCAACTTTAGTGGGCTTCAAGTCCTTGAAAAGAGTCTTGTCATATGTCATGTGGTTTGTACAACCACTGTCAATCAGCCAACATTCTGAACTACTCTTAGTGCTTCATGTCCAAGCTGATTACACTTACTGCACTTCGCATCTGGTCTTTTCCAACATTTGAATGGTGGATGACCCATTCTACCACAGTGCTCACAAGGTGGGTAACTTTTCTTTTTACCCTTGCCTTTGTATGGGTTTTTTGCAATATTTTCATTGCTTGTTGGTTGGTTCTTCTTGGAGTTTTTCTTTCTATTATTTCCAACTTCATGATGCTTGGCTGGCAAAGCACCTTCAACCACATGATCTTGTCTCATAAGCCTTCGCTGCTATTAGGCTTGCAAGGAATGTAGCACTCCTGCCAAAGTGATCTTGGACAGATTCTTTGTGTTCTCTAAGGCTGTTATCGATGCTTCATATCTCTCAGGCACTGTAACCAGAATTTATTCTACAATTCTGGAATCAGCAAATTCAGTGCCCAATAACCTTACCTTCTTAGCAATGGTAAGCAATCTGTCTGAGTATTCTTTGATGGTTTCAGACTCCTTCATTCTTTGCAACTCGAATTCCCGCATTAAATTAAGCACCTGCATGCTTCGTATCCTTTCATCTCCTTCATATTCTTCTTTCAAATAATCCCAAATTGCTTTTGCTGTTTTTAGAGTCATGATCCTTGTAAAGATGGTTGGTGAAACTCCAGCAAAGAGACACGACTTCGCCTTTGCGTTCCTGGTTTTTTCTCCTTGTGACTATTTATCTGGGCCATGGTAGGATTGTTTGGCAGCGGAGGAACTTCATAATCCTCTTCTACAGCTTGTAACGCCCGCGTTTTACCGTTTTTGCCGTTTTTTGCCGTTTTTGCTGTTTTGAGTGTTTTATTGGATTTTGAGTGATTAAAATTATTTTTAATCATCAAAATTCATATTTTTGGATTCAGAATTTAATTTCCTATTTTTAGAAATTTTTTTGGAATTTTTGGGTTTTTTGTGAAAAATGACCTTTTTGCCCCTCCTATCCCTTGACCCGGGCCCGAATACTCTTGATCCGGGCCAGAAAAATTGCACAAGCCTTCCTTTCTCTCCTTAGAGACCGTGCAACCAGCCTTGATGCATGGGAGACACTTGTCTTCCCATCTCTTCCATTCCACCAATAGCTTAAAAAGGTGAGTATGTCATATAAAAAGCTTTTTTCTCCTTTTTCATTCATTTTTGTTGCATGCAAACAAGGAGAACTTTCCTTTTCTCTCATCTTCTCTCTTCCTTGGCCGCGGATTCCTCACCATTTCTCTCCCAAAATCTTCATTCTCCCCATAAACACCAACCAAGTTTAGGTTCCATTTTTGAACCTAAGCTTAAAAATACTTACTTTCTAGCCTTAAAACACTTGTTGGAGACCAAAAGGAGGACCTTTGAGGGGCTGTCTTTGGCTGTTCTTGGAGCTGTTTTCTGCACTTTTTCTTGGAGAAATTCTTAGGTAAAGGGGGGGAGAACTTGAACTCTAGTAGGCCTTGTAACTAGAGTCAAGGATTTACCCTTAAATCCTTGTCTTTTCTCTTGTTTTTCCTTGAAAAGAATCAATTTTTTTCACTTATTTTGGGATTGGATTTTCGGAACTTTGAGCTGGATTGTTATTGATGGTTGCATGTTTATTTTAGTGCTTGAAACATGTTTGTTTGATGGATTTAGATGCATGCAAGTCAAGAAATTTTTGTTGAAAAATCTCTCTTTTCCTCTTATTACTCTCCGCCTTGAGAAGAAAAAGGGGCTGCATGTGTTCTAAATTCACTTTGATGAATGGAATGTGTTTGTATGTTAAATGTATGCACATGCATGAGATTGGGTGAATTTACACAATTGTTTGATGATTGATTTTGTGAAAAATTGGTGTTTTGAGCTTGAAATTGGAGACTATGAACTCAAAATGCATGTGGATGATCTTGGGTGATTTATTTGTGATATTTGTTGTTTTGGAATGTGGGTCATGATTGTATGAGAGTTTGGTAAAATTTGGATGTTGGAGAAAGTTGAAGTTTTGGATGAACATTCAAGGTTGTTCTTGATGTTCATGAGTGTTCTTGATGAAACTCATCAAGAATGTCCTTTTGATCCTAAAAAGATCAAAAGGATGTTTAAAACATGTTTTTGGGCTAAATTGGCCCAAAAGGACTAAAGAATAAATTTGTAACAAAAAGGACTAAATTGCAAATAAGATAAGTTTTTAAATTAAGTAATTAAATTCGGATTTTTATTTTAACTAAAATAAAAATCTATTTAAAAGTCACATTTTTTATTTATTATGAATAAAAATGGGCTCTTATGGGTCCAATAACCTTTAGGCTTTTGTTTAGTCCCAAAGCCTTCAAAAAGAAAGTCAAAACTCAATTTAAAAGACAACTAAAAATAATTCATGGGCTTAGGCTTAGATTAGGGTTGAACTTCAACACTAATCTAAGTTGTGAAAATTAAACTTAAGATTAATTAGTAGACTTAACTAATTTACTCACCTAAGTTGATTAGCCTAAATTACTTAAGTTAATTAATAATTAATTAAGTCTAAAGATAATTAATATTAATATAAGTGTTAATTAAGTAATTAATCTCTAACGACGGTCAAAAACTAATTAATTATAATTTAACCTTAATCAAGCATAATTAAAAACCCTAATCCAAGATTAAGGAAGAGATTAAGGGATAATTAGAAATTAATTAGGATCTTAAGTAAGGATTAAGACTTAATTAAAGAAGGAAAGATTAATTGAAATTCGATTAATGAAGACTAGTTATGATTAAAGGTTAAACCTAATCTTAATTAGTCATACAAATAAAATTAGAATTAGTAATGCCTTTCATAAGACATATCCATAAGCCTTAGTAAATTGTAGGACTTAAGTGAATATGATTATCAATAAAGCTAGCACAAGCTACCTTAAAAGATTATAACCAATACCTTCTCTCTACATAAAACTTGAGAAGCTTGGCAAGAGAGCGTGAATTGGTTTCCTTAAAAGAAAGACCTTGAATCTACGAGGTTGCACCACGGTAAAGTGGTGACGTAAAAAGATTCAATGGGCTTGTCTGTAAGGATGTAATATTGTAAGTGTTTGCGGTGTGACATACATCATGTGCATCAATAATGATTAAGGTTTAAAAGCCTTACGACCTATATGGCAATACCACTCTAGTAAAGTGTGAAACTGGATGGGACGGGTGCACTGGGTTTTGCAAAGAACACCAGCGGTCCGGTAAAGGAGACCAGCCCTGAGGATAAGTCGGGTCCCGAAATGGCACAAGTGACGTAGGCTCGCCCCCTACTGTCGTGTAAGCGGGGTACAGGCTTGACTATCCTGTCGCTCTCAAGTTTTCATAATCAGTGAGTTTGTCTGGAAGTCGGAAAATCGTCTTGGCCAGAGATTGAGCAATGCTCTTCGTACTATTTGCTAGTACAGACTATACTCCTGATATATTGTACATATATGGTCGAGCAGTTGCTGTGTGCTCTGCTTTTGGTGATGTTTTCCCGGGCCCTCATGCATTAGTCATATGCATCATGATAATATAAATTGCATTCTTGTGATTGAGGTTGTGTGAATGTTCTATGAATGCTCTAGTTACTGTATTCTACTTGATATGAGTTCATGTGATGTTCTCACCCTTCCTTTTCTGCTTCTGTTATTTCCTGTCGTCGTACTTCTTCGCCACGTTGACAGTTGGTATTGGAGAGATTCAGGATGTCCACTATGAGGATCACGTTGAGGTGGGAGCCACGAGGCCAGTGGCGGATTACAGACGTCCCTAGGCGATGTGTTTTCACGGGGGAGGTGCGCGTTACCATTTCTCATCCCAGCCTTCCCCTGGTACTGGAGATAGATTTCACAGTGCCGGTGATCCTTGAGTTTGAGACTCCACCCAGACTCCGTCGCTACACTACTTTTCTCAACCGTCGTCATCGCCCCTCCCCATCAGCATCGTCACAGTCCTCACGGATGGCGACCATGGGCGAGCCAGATTCCCCTCGTTACTCTCCCGGTCCAGAGGTGTCACCTCCACAGCCCGTATATCCTGACGCATTTGGCCGTTCCCGTCCGAGTGAGCCAGACATGATCGTGATTGATGACACTACATCTGAGGAGGAGGACCCAGAGGAAGACCCGAAGGATGACTCTGAGGATGAGGAGCCGGAAGAGGATTCTTCCAGTGACGACCCCTCAGAAGACTTTGGGATGATCAACCTCGGAGGTACTGGAGGGAGGAGTTGTGGGTGGATTCCTGCTAAGACGGATGATGACGAGTAGGATAGCGTAACTAGGGGTAGTCACGAGTCTAGTTAGTAGCAGCTCTGATTTAGTGGCCTTTTGTTTTGTTTCGTTTTGGCTGAGGTCTTATTTATTATAGTCTACTACCAGAACTCTTGTTTTGTATGGTGGTATTGTTTACTCCGGGATTACTTTGACACTATGGTTCTGTATATATCTTATGATGTTTCCTTCCCATGATCCTCTTTATATCTGCGTGTATGTTGTGTATGTATGCGGAGTGATTGAATCGTCTAGATGTTTTTAGAAAATGAATTTCAGACTTAAGGAAAGGACATTTTCATGAATACTTAAAATGGAATTAGAATGCGATTAGTTGATGATGATCAATCTCCATTTCAAAAAAAAAAATATATATATTTTCGTATTTTCTAAGTTTTAAAACAGTAAATTCGACGGTTACATTTTGCAATGTGATATTCTTAGCGGTATAACTAAGGGTGTCGCATTTAGTGGTATCAGAGCTGTTCTTTCCTTTTGGCCTCGGGTATGGCCTATAATACTCTTCCCTCTGTGTTTACTCTGTGAGGATTGCTTGTTGATGTGTAGATTGATTGCCTTGTGTGGATTGTTTGCTCTTATATTACCACCTTCGTAATGTAAGAAATTGTGTGTAGAATTATTTGTTCTTGCTTAAATGGTCCCGCATGAAACAGAAGAACTAACGTACCCTGTGAATGTAGGATTCCATGGCAGGAAGGAATAATCCTGTAATGAACGACATCCTGGGAAGGATCGCGGATGTCCTGGAAAATCAGCAATAGACTATAAACGAGATGAACCAAGCTCGCAATCAGAACAACGTCCCCGATGCCGATCGCGGACTATCTACCTTTAAGAAGAATAACCCACCACAGTTCAAAGGAGGTCACGACCCCGATGGATCTCAACTATGGTTGGAGGAATTAGAGAAGATTTTCCTAGCTATGGGATGCCCGGATGAACAGAAGGTAACCTTTGTTGCGTTATGATGGTTGGAGAGGCGCAGCATTGGTGGGAGTACGCGAGACGTCAATTAGAAGCTGCTGGGAGACTGGTCACCTGGAGACTGTTCAAGGAAACTTTCTCCAAAAGTATTTTCCCACGGATCTGAGAAAACGCAAAGAAATAGAATTCTTGAAGTTGGAGCAAGGAAACATGACTGTCGGTGAATATGCGGCAAAGTTTGAGGAACTGTCCAAGTTCTGCCCCTACTTCCAGAACACCATAGATGAAGAGTCTAAGTGTTCCAAGTTTGAAAGTGGACTGAGGCCAGAAATTAAACAGGCTGTTGGATACCAACAAGTTACTGAATTCCCGAAAATGGTGAATATGTGTCGGATCTTTGAGGATGACACCAAAGCAAGACAAGCTCAGTGGAAGAATTCTGGTCCACAGAGGAATAAATCTAAATTCTCCCAAGGAAGGAGGAAGCAATATTTTGCCCCAAGAAACAACTCTGGTTCATCATCAGGAAGCGCCGCAAGACCGCAATCGGTGGTTGCTAGCAGAGCAAGCCCGGTAAGCAGTACTGGCAACAACTCTGTCAGTTGTCCACGCTGCAAGAAGAATCACCTCTTGAGGGATTGCCCATATAAGAATCAACCTGGCAACCTATCCAACGGAAGGGTTTGTTTCCATTGCGGACAAAGTGGCCATATTAAGAGAGACTGCCCAGTTTGGAAGGGAAGCAGAAATGGTAGTGGTAGTAGTGCTGTGAGCGCCCCTGTCTCGAACCTGAATGCACAAGCTGGGAGGCCCAGAACCAGAGGCAGAGTGTTTACCATGAGCGGTGCTGAGGCTTGCGAAATCCGAGGATCTGATCCAAGGTAAGTGCGTCATAAGTGGAATTCCTTTAATTGTATTGTATGATTCGGGTGCGACGCATTCTTTTATTTCTCTGGAGTGTATGAAACAATTGAAATTGCCTGTGGTTAGATTACCCTATGACCTGGTTGTTTTTACTCCTACTGCTAAGCCTGTTATTACCTCAACAGCTTGTTTGAACTGTCCAATCACCATTGGTGATAAAACTTTCTCTGCTAATTTGATCTGTTTACCTCTTTCTCAGCTCGATATTGTTTTGGGAATGGACTGGTTATCTTCCAACCGAGTCCAGCTTGACTGTTATAATAGAACTGTTGTGTTTGATCCTTTTTCTCCCTCTACTCTTGATTTTGTAAGTACGAGGATTCTTGTCCGCCAACCAAGTGAATGCTTCTTTGAGAGAAGGAGCTCAAATCTACATGATACTTTCTTCTTTGGAGGAAGAGCGGGAATCCGACATTAGCAAACTTCCTGTGGTGAGAGAATTTCCTGAAGTATTCCCTGACGATATCCCTGGTTTTGCCGCCAGAGCGAGAGGTAGAGTTTAACATAGAGTTAGTGCCTGGAACCGAACCTATTTCTATAGCTTCCGTATAGGATGTCCCCTTTAGAGTTGGCTGAGTTGAAGAAACAGCTGGAAGAGTTGTTAGAAAAACAGTTTGTTAGGCCTAGCGTGTCCCCTTGGGGAGCCCCGGTGTTATTAGTGAAGAAGAAAGACGGTAGCATGAGGCTGTGTGTAGATTATCGTCAGCTTAATAGGGGTGACGATAAAGAATAGGTTATCCTTTGCCTAGGATAGAAGACTTGATGGATCAGTTAAGAGGAGCAACTGTATTCTCGAAAATTGACCTTAAGTCAGGTTACCACCAAATACGTGTTAAGTCTGAGGATATCCCGAAGACAAGCTTTCAGAACACGCTACGGGCATTATGAGTATTTAGTAATGCCGTTTGGTGTAACCAACGCACCTGCAGTTTTCATGGACTATATGAACCGAGTTTTCCATCCCTACTTGGACAAGTTCGTTGTGGTCTTCATAGACGAAATTCTCATATATTCCAAGAGTGAGGAAGAGCATGCGGAACATCTTAGGATAACTTTGCAGACCTTAAAGGACAGAAAGCTATATGCTAAGTTGTCTAAGTGTGAATTCTGGTTGAAGGAAGTAAACTTCCTAGGCCATGTGATCTCTAGTGGAGGAGTTAGCGTAGACCCAGCTAAAGTAGAGACTGTGTTATAATGGAAAGCACCAAGGTCTGTGACGGAGATAAGGAGCTTTTTGGGGTTAGCCGGTTATTACCGTAAGTTCATTGAAAATTTTTCTAGGATAGCAACTCCGTTAACCCGTCTGATTAGAAAGGATCAACCCTTCATTTGGAGCCAGAAGTGTGAGGATAGTTTTCAAGAGTTGAAAAAGAGGTTAACTTCTGCGCCAATCTTAGTCTTACCCGACCCACAAGAGAGTTTTGAAGTATATTGTGATGCTTCGAAAGAAGGATTGGGCTATGCATTGATGCAAAAAGGGAAAGTAGTGGCGTATGCCTCTAGGCAACTGCGAACACACGAAGTAAACTATCCTACACATGATCTAGAGTTGGCAGCTATAGTTTTTGCCCTGAAGATTTGGAGGCACCATCTGTATGGCGCTAGGTTTGAAGTCTTTAGCGACCATAAGAGCCTGAAGTATCTGTTTGATCAGAAAGAGTTGAATATGAGGCAAAGGAGATGGATGGAATTTTTAAAGGACTATGATTTAGCCTGCAATACCACCCTGGGAAAGCCAATGTAGTGGCTGATGCTTTGAGTAGGAAATCCTTGCACATGTAAGCAATGATGGTTAAAGAACTAGAATTGATAGAAGGATTTAGAGACCTGAACCTGGATGTTAGATTTAGCCCTAAGAATATAATTCTAGGAACCTTGAAGATTTCGAGTGATTTCTTGGAACAAGTTCAGGTAACACAGGAAAAGGATCAATCCTTGCAAGTATTGAAGGATCTAGTTCCTAAGAAAGGAGAATCAGAGTTCCATAAAGGTACTGATGGCATTGTTAGATTCAGAAATAGGATATGTGTACCTGATGATAATGAATTAAGGAAACTGATCTTAGAGGAAGCTCATAAGAGTAGGCTGAGTATTCACCCTGGAGCGACTAAGATGTACCAAGACCTGAAGAAGATGTTTTGGTGGTCTGGGATGAAAAAGGAAGTAGCTGGTTATGTAGCATCTTGTTTGGTTTGCCAGAAAGCCAAGATTGAACATCAGAGACCATCAGGAGAGTTACAACCCTTGGATGTCCCTGAATGGAAATGGGATAGCATATCTATGGATTTCGTGGTAGGTTTACCTAGAACTCCGGTAGGTTTTGATGCTATATGGGTAATCGTTGATAGGTTAACAAAATATGCCCATTTCCTACCCATCAACATTAAGTCTCCTCTAGAGAAGTTGACCCAGCTATACATCAAGGAAGTAGTAAGATTGCATGGGGTTCCGTCTAGCATTGTGTCGGATAGAGACCCTAGGTTTACATCCAGATTTTGGGTTAGTCTGCAACAAGCTCTAGGAACCAAGTTGAGGCTTAGTTCGGCCTATCATCCTCAAACCGATGGTCAGTCCGAGCGGACTATCCAATCCCTAGAGGATTTGCTGAGAGCGTGTGTGTTAGAACACCAAGGGAGTTGGGATCAGTTGTTGGCACTGATCGAGTTCACCTACAACAATAGTTTCCATTCTAGTATTGGGAATGGCACCTTTTGAAGCCCTGTATGGTAGAAAGTGTAGAACGCCTTTGTGCTGGTTCGAGTCTGGCGATGGCCTAGTTTTGGGGCCTGAGATGATTCAGCAAACCACGGAAAAGATCAAGATGATTCAGGAAAAGATGAAAATATCACAGAGCAGGCAGAAGAGTTACCATGATCAGAGGAGGAAACCCCTTGAATTCAAAGAAGGAGATCACGTATTTTTGAGAGTTACACCAACAACTGGGGTTGGCAGGGCAATGCGATCTCGAAAACTTACACCTAAATTCATTGGTCCTTACCAAATCTTGAAAAAAAATTGGTCTTATCGCTTACCAAATTGCTTTGCCACCTTTTCTTTCAAACCTGCATAATGTGTTTCATGTGTCAAAACTCCGAAAGTATATTCCTGACCCTTCACACGTCATAGAACCCGACATGATACAATTAAAAGAAAACCTGACTTATGAAGCGTTACCTGTACGAATCGGAGACCGAAGGATAAAGCAGCTAAGAGGTAAGGAAATTCCGTTAGTAAAGGTCATTTGGAGTACAACTGATGAAGGGAATGCAACCTGGGAATTGGAAGAACGGATGAAAAAGTCTCACCCTCAAATATTTCAAGAAGGTACGCACAAATTTCGAGGACAAAATTTCTTTTTAGAAGGGAAGAGTTGTAACGCCCGCGTTTTACCGTTTTTGCCGTTTTTGCTGTTTTGAGTGTTTTATTGGATTTTGAGTGATTAAAATTATTTTTAATCATCAAAATTCATATTTTTGGATTCAGAATTTAATTTCCTATTTTTAGGATTTTTTTTTGGAATTTTTGGGTTTTTCTGTGAAAAATGACCTTTTTGCCCCTCCTGTCCCTTGACCCGGGCCCGAATACTCTTGATTCGGGCCAGAAAAAATTGCACAAGCCTTCCTTTCTCTCCTTAGAGACCGTGCAACCAGCCTTGATGCATGGGAGACACTTGTCTTCCCATCTCTTCCATTCCACCAATAGCTTGAAAAGGTGAGTATGTCATATAAAAAGCTTTTTTTCTCCTTTTTCATTCATTTTTGTTGCATGCAAACAAGGAGAACTTTCCTTTTCTCTCATCTTCTCTCTTCCTTGGCCGCGGATTCCTCACCCTTTCTCTCCCAAAATCTTCATTCTCTCCATAAACACCAACCAAGTTTAGGTTCCATTTTTGAACCTAAGCTTAAAAATACTTACTTTCTAGCCTTAAAACACTTGTTGGAGATGAAAAGGAGGACCTTTGAGGGGCTGTCTTTGGCTGTTCTTGGAGCTGTTTTTCTGCACTTTTTCTTGGAGAAATTCTTAGGTAAAGGGGGGGGGAGAACTTGAACTCTAGTAGGCCTTGTAACTAGAGTCAAGGATTTACCCTTAAATCCTTGTCTTTTCTCTTGTTTTTCCTTGAAAAGAATCAATTTTTTTCACTTATTTTGAGATTGGATTTTCGGAACTTTGAGCTGGGTTGTTATTGATGGTTACATGTTATTTTAGTGCTTGAAACATGTTTGTTTGATGGATTTAGATGCATGCAAGTCAAGAAAATTTTTGTTGAAAAATCTCTCTCTTTTCCTCTTATTACTCTCGGCCTTGAGAAGAAAAAGGGGTTGCATGTGTTCTAAATTCACTTTGATGAATGGAATGTGTTTGTATGTTAAATCTATGCACATGCATGAGATTGGGTGAATTTACACAATTGTTTGATGATTGATTTTGTGAAAAATTGGTGTTTTGAGCTTGAAATTGGAGACTATGAACTCAAAATGTATGTGGATGATCTTGGGTGATTTATTTGTGATATTTGTTGTTTTGGAATCTGGGTCATGATTGTATGAGAGTTTGGTAAAATTTGGATGTGGGAGAAAGTTGAAGTTTTGGATGAACATTCAAGGTTGTTCTTGATGTTCATGAGTGTTCTTGATGAAACTCATCAAGAATGTCCTTTTGATCCTAAAAAGATCAAAAGGATGTTTAAAACATTTTTTTGGACTAAATTGGCCCAAAAGGACTAAAGAATAAATTTGTAACAAAAAGGACTAAATTGCAAATAAGATAAGTTTTTAAATTAAGTAATTAAATTCGGATTTTTATTTTAACTAAAATAAAAATCTATTTAAAAGTCACATTTTTTATTTATTATGAATAAAAATGGGCTCTCATGGGTCCAATAACCTTTAGGCTTTTGTTTAGTCCCAAAGCCTTCAAAAAGAAAGTCAAAACTCAATTTAAAAGACAACTAAAAATAATTCATGGGCTTAGGCTTAGATTAGGGTTGAACTTCAACACTAATCTAAGTTGTGAAAATTAAACTTAGGATTAATTAGTAGACTTAACTAATTTAATCACCTAAGTTGATTAGCCTAAATTACTTAAGTTAATTAATAATTAATTAAGTCTAAAGATAATTAATATTAATATAAGTGTTAATTAAGTAATTAATCTCTAACGACGGTCAAAAACTAATTAATTATAATTTAACCTTAATCAAGCATAATTAAAAACCCTAATCCAAGATTAAGGAAGCTATTAAGGGATAATTAGAAATTAATTAGGATCTTAAGTAAGGATTAAGACTTAATTAAAGAAGGAAAGATTAATTGAAATTCGATTAATGAAGACTAGTTATGATTAAAGGTTAAGCCTAATCTTAATTAGTCATACAAATAAAATTAGAATTAGTAAAGAACACCAGCGGTCCGGTAAAGGAGACCAGCCCTGAGGATAAGTCGGGTCCCGAAATGGCACAAGTGACGTAGGCTCGCCCCCTACTGTCGTGTAAGCGGGGTACAGGCTTGACTATCCTGTCGCTCTCAAGTTTTCATAATCAGTGAGTTTGTCTGGAAGTCGGAAAATCGTCTTGGCCAGAGATTGAGCAATGCTCTTCGTACTATTTGCTAGTACAGACTATACTCCTGATATATTGTACATATATGGTCGAGCAGTTGCTGTGTGCTCTGTTTTTGGTGATGTTTTCTCGGGCCCTCATGCATTAGTCATATGCATCATGATAATATAAATTGCATTCTTGTGATTGAGGTTGTGTGAATGTTCTATGAATGCTCTAGTTACTGTATTCTACTTGATATGAGTTCATGTGATGTTCTCACCCTTCCTTTTCTGCTTCTGTTATTTCCTGTCGTCGTACTTCTTCGCCACGTCGACAATTGGTATTGGAGAGATTCAGGATGTCCACTATGAGGATCACGTTGAGGTGGGAGCCACGAGGCCAGTGGCGGATTACAGACGTCCCTAGGCGATGTGTTTTCACGGTAGAGGTGCGCGTTACCATTTCTCATCCCAGCCTTCCCCTGGTATCGGAGATAGATTTCACAGTGCCGGTGATCCTTGAGTTTGAGACTCCACCCAGACTCCGTCGCTACACTACTTTTCTCAACCGTCGTCATCGCCCCTCCCCATCAGCATCGTCACAGTCCTCACGGATGGCGACCATGGGCGAGCCAGATTCCCCTCGTTACTCTCCCGGTCCAGAGGTGTCACCTCCACAGCCCGTATATCCTGACGCATTTGGCCGTTCCCGTCCGAGTGAGCCAGACATGATCGTGATTGATGACACTACATCTGAGGAGGAGGACCCAGAGGAAGACCCGAAGGATGACTCTGAGGATGAGGAGCCGGAAGAGGATTCTTCCAGTGACGACCCCTCAGAAGACTTTGGGATGATCAACCTCGGAGGTACTGGAGGGAGGAGTTGTGGGTGGATTCCTGCTGAGACGGATGATGACGAGTAGGATAGCCTAACTGGGGGTAGTCACGAGTCTAGTTAGTAGCAGCTCTGATTTAGTGGCCTTTTGTTTTGTTTCGTTTTGGCTGAGGTCTTATTTATTATAGTCTACTACAAGAACTCTTGTTTTGTATGGTGGTATTGTTTACTCCGGGATTACTTTGACACTATGGTTCTGTATATATCTTATGATGTTTCCTTCCCATGATCCTCTTTATATCTGCGTGTATGTTGTGTATGTATGCGGAGTGATTGAATCGTCTAGATGTTTTTAGAAAATGAATTTTAGACTTAAGGAAAGGACATTTTCATGAATACTTAAAATGGAATTAGAATGCGATTAGTTGATGATGATCAATCTCCTTTTCAAAAAAAAAAATATTTTCGTATTTTCTAAGTTTTAAAATAGTAAATTCGACGGTTGCGTTTTGCAATGTGATATTCTTAGCGGTATAACTAAGGGTGTCGCACAGCTTCGCAAAGATCTAAAGCCTCCAAGTAAGACTCCATTCTTACTGCCCAAAGGTCATAATTTTCTCCATTGAAAACAGGAGGAGCAACTTGTGAAAAACTTGCTTCAGTTTCCATTTTCACAGGTCCTGTAAGATTAAAGCTCTGTGATACCAATTGTTGGCTTATGGCAGAAATAATAAAAAAACAGAATAACAGATAGAAGAATAAGTTTAATCTAAGAAGAAGAAAATAGGGAATTCACTTTTTATTCATTGGCCAACATTACATTTATAATACTTGAAAGCAAAACAGAAAACTAGTAAACACCAATATTTCAACAAACTTAGATAAAACAAACTAACTTGCTCCTAAAGTGTAGGAACCACTTATTGATTAAATCACTAAAAGTATTTAAATCTGAAACAGTAACAGATAAGGATAAAATTTAAAAATCATGCAATTGAAAAGAAAATAATTAACAATATTATCATCTCTGTACTTTCTGCTTTTAATTTTCCGCCATTCAATTTCAGCTTCTCCCCATCCTTATAATTTCTGCCATCTCCTTTAATTTCTGCCATTTACATTCCGCCATTTACTTTTAGTTCTCCCCGTTCTTTTATTTTTTGTCATCCCCTCTACATTTCTGCCATTACTTTTTGTCTTCCCCATCCTTTTAATTTCTGCCATCTCCTCTACTTTCTGCCATTTACTTTCTGTCCTCCCCATCCTTTTAATTTTAGTTTCCCCTTTACTTTCTTATCATTTATTTTTGCGCAATTTTCTTCCTTAATTTTTCCATTTTTGCGCATTTTTGGGCACTGTTTTGTTCAATTTTCTATTCCTGTTCTGTTTGTCTGTTTGGCATTCTGATTGCAAAATTGAATTGACTGCTATCTCTACCTTGGACTTTCTCTATTTGATTGTGCAAAACGTTCACCGTTAGGCTACTTTTTAGTTCATAAAGTTGGAAGAAAATCAATAAATTCCAATTGTTGATTTTCCTTCAAAATTTAATTCCCATCTTAAAATTGAACCAAGCGTGTTTCCAACACCGTTTTGTGTTTGTATGATCAACATGGAAGTGCTAAGCAATTTTTTTTGGAATTTTTTGAAATCAGGTTGCCATTCCATTTTAATTTACAGTTTTTAGAATTCAACCTGTCTGTTTTGTTTTCTCCTGGATCAATGGTGTCTAGCACTGGGACTTATCTGCTGTGGGGGTTGCCTGCTTCAGTGGTGTCCAAACCAACTCTTTCTCTTCCACTTTTCTTTCATTTTCTCTCATTTTCTTGCGCTAATTTGTTGCTGCCCAACCGAGAATTTTGCTTGAATTGTCAATTCTAACCGGTTGTTTTTGCTCAATTCTACATCCGTACACTTCCTGCTATCACTGTGGCTCAGAAATACATCATCCTTGAATATAGAAATCTCTACCTAACTTAACATAGTATAACATGTCTACATTATCTTCCCACATGCAATTCAAAATAAACAGCTAGAAGTTGAAGAATCCACTCAAGGAGCTTCAAACTCTCCATCCAAGCATCCAGTCAGACAATCCTGCATATCTAAATGTATCCCACAAACACGGGATGAGACTAATCTCTCAGTGAGTATAACTATGCATGCAAGCAGTGTGGGGAGGGCAGGCATATGAGATGCAACATATAATTCATCAAATCATACATAAATTAGTTCAATCACAATTCATCATAGCATCATAACTCAATTCAACTTAACATGATATCTAATGCCAAACACCAATTAGATATGTTATGCACGATCTGCATTACCCGACAGACAGGGTCTTTTCACTTATTCTAAAGCTAGACCTGAGCTCAGACTACAAGGAACGTCTTCCTTGGGGACTATCCCCGCTTGTTATTCTAGACCAAAGTCATTATTCTGGACCGAAGTCAAGTCTTAATGCATGAATAACTAGGCCAAAGCCAAATAATCTAGGCCGAAGCCAAAACTCACAATCTGGGCCGGAGCCAAATATTTCAGGCCGAAGCCAAACTCATTGTATTCTTATTCTGGACCAAAGTCAAGCTTGATTAATTAGGGTTTAGTGGCTAGAGGCCAAATTCATTTTCCATGCTTCAATATGCAATAGTAACCATACCATTAAGATACTTATATGGCGTGAATACTCAGTCATGAAACAACATTAGGGAAACCCTAACATACAAGTCCTAATGCATGCCTCCAATCACAACATTCATTCAATAAAACGCATAGTACATCAACAATCATACAAAGACATACATAACTAGAAGAAGGGGAAGGAGAGGAAATAGGGTTCATGGAAAGGATTCAAACAAGGAAGAGTGGAAGTGTGTGAGTTATACTCACCTCAAGAGAACTCAAAGGGAAAGGGGGAATGGGCGAAGGGAGTTGGGATGAGCAATCCTTGGCTTCCTCTTCCTTCTCTAAGCTCCCAAAGCTCTTTTCTCTCTCTAGGGTTCTCTTCCTCTCTCTAGAAGTGAAGGAATGGAAGAAAAATGAGAGAAATGAGCCCTAACAGTGTTTTTATGGAGTTCCGATCAAGTACCCTCGCTCAGGCTCGCTCGAGTGAGTCCTGAGCGAAATTTCCATCTTTTCTCTCTATTTTTCTTGCTCAAACCTCACTCGGGCGAGCTTTAAGCGAGAAAATCAGAAAATTTCACTGAATTCTGCTGGTTTTCTCGCTCAAGCAAGAGCTTTCTCGCTTGAGCCATAATAAGCCTATTTGGAGGTGTAAAAGAGATTGGAATACTATCGTATTATATATCAAATTGAAGCCCCAGATCTTAGCTTTCTAATGCAAGTAAAATCACCTCAAATGGACACCTGTAACTCTAGATATCATCTAATTAGTGTACCAAGGTCATTAGGCTTAAAACCCAAAATTAAGCAACAACCTTGATTGAAGCCCAACGAGGCACACTTCACGTGAACCATGATGTAAATTATCAATTCACTTCAATAAGGCTAAGGTTAAGGGTTCTAAATGTCCATGAGACTATGCTCCTCTATTACCTTGTTCCTTTCCATAAAATTACCTTTCTACCCCGGTTCCTTGAGTCTATGCCTCTCCTCTTCCTTCCTGCCAATTCGTTTAAGCTTAGTTCCTTCATTCTTTCTCAATCTAATTCTCTAGTTCCGATTTCTCTACTTCCTTCCTCACTTCTTCACCATGCTAGCCTGTCCACCACCGGGTGGGACTCCTCCTAAGTTAACTCTACAGTCATGTTGGACTTGATACTTGGTTTTTCCCTTCTTAAGTCTCTTAAAACTCAGAACTCTTAACTAATCACCTAACCCTTGTCTTATTTTCCCCTTAAACCCCTAAGTCCTCATTTTACTTCTAACTTCCTTCTTACGTTGGGATTCATAGCCTAAGACTTCTGTTGTATTATCTAGGTCCTGATTTTTGGGATGTTACAATTTTACCCCCCTTAAATAAATTTTGTCCTCAAAATTTGCCTCAAAAATTCTAAATTTAATTACCTTACTATGATGTCACTAAGGTTATAGTGAGCTAGTATGGTGTCCCTACTCCCCATTTTATAAAGATCTCTCCTAGCGCTTGAGGTTTAGGTCCTAAAGTGAAATCTCTACCTATTTCCCATAAATGCTCGACCTCCATGACTACTAATCACTCAATTCCACATGTCAAGGAACATGTGCTAGCCAATTGAACTTGTCTTTTCTAACCCAAATTCTATGTGGTTATCAGGACTCTAAGGTGCACTTGGATAGATTCTCCCAATTTCACTTTCCCTTTTATGCTTCCTTAAGACTTGCAACAACCTTTCTTCTTGCTCAATCTGAAAACTTGTTGAAATAATCACAGGCAACTTCTCTTTCTCCTCTAAATATGCATACTTGAAATGTTTTGGGAGTTGTTTGAGCTCCAATGTAGGTGGTTGCTTAATGGAGGGAAGTGTCCTGGTGGATAGTATTGTATCTAAACCCTGTAACTCAAAAACATCCAATTCAATCAAACTATTACCTTCTAACTTTATTGAATCCATGGGTACACCACCATCATGATGTATACTACCTGTATCATGAAAATCCTCTTGTAAGAAAGCATCAATCTCAGCACAAACATGGCATAATATAGAATGAACACAATTGTTACAAGTGTAAACATCAACAAGACCATTTAGTAACTCCATATGAAAAAATGAGTTCTCCTCCATGGGATACTTCATAGCATAAAAAATATTAAATCTGACAACATCATCTCCAAACTCCATGGAAAAAGTTCCTGCATGGACATCAATCTTTGTTCTAGAAATCTTAAGGAATGGTCTTCCTAGAATAATGGGAGCCTTATTGGATTTAGACTCTCCCTCCATATCCAAAATATAGAAATCTGCAGGGAAAATCAAATCATTCACTTTAACAAGGCATCCTCAATAAGTCCAGTAGGGTATGCATTACTCCTATTAGCTAGTTGGATGACAACACCTATACTCTGCAAAGGTCCAATGGGAGGAGAGTTAAAGACAATAGAAGCACCTAAGTCTAACAAAGCATTTTCAAGTTTACAATTGCCTATTATGAAAGGGATAGTAAATGTCTCTGGATCTTTGCACTTTGTGAGAATTTGTTAAATGATGGCTGAAACGTTTTGCCTCATACTAATCTTTTCATCTCCCTTCAGATTTCTTTTGTGTGTGCACAAGTCTTTGAAAAACTTAGCATATCTTGGAATCTACTTGATTGCTTCCAGAAGTGGAATATTCACTTCCCCTTTCATAAAGATTTCCAAGATCTCCTTCTCCAACTTGTCCACCTTAAGGGGGGTTGAATTGTGACCTTTTTAAATTTCTACAAGTACTTCTAATATATTCTGCTCAAGAGAATTTTCTTGGCTGATATTAGAAGCTTAGATATATAGGTTAGACAATATGCAAAATACTAGTTATTTGAATAAGTATAGTATTAATAAAATATAGTATTTCTTCTTTGGAAAGACTTTTTTGGAAGTCATACTTAATTAATTAGATATTAGATAGGTTTAAAAATAGTTTGTTATGCAAATATGAGAGTTAGCCTATCTTATGAGTGATTAATTAGAAACTGCCTAATGTAAAGAGTGTAAGGAGAGAAGAAATATGCTCACAGTATTTTTAAGCTGGTTCACCCTTTAAACCTTAGGGCTACGTCCAGTCCCTACCCTCAGTAGGATTTTCACTATATCAACCTTGATACAAAGAGCCTTAGCAGGCCTCTTAGTGCAACACACCACCTAGTATTCTTCTGCAGCCTCTTCAGGCTCACCATTATTCTTATGTAGCCTATACAGGCTCACACCAATATTCTTTCGTAGCCTCTACAGGCTCACACCAGTATTACAGTTTCCAATCTGCAGCAGATAAACACACCTAACTCTGCAGATCTCTACACAGCTCTCTCAAGAAGAACTAACATCACCTTGTTAGTCTTGAGAGTTACAATCAATGATTTGAATGATAATATTACAAAAAAAAGCTCAAATTACAATATGAATATCACAACAGAATTATAATGAGCCTACACACTTTCTCATTTTCCTAACTGTTTGAGAACAAAACTAAAAGATTTACAAAAAGTGGAATTTCTCCAGAAGGTATGAATGGTAATTTTGATGTGCAGGATGCTTCATTTGGTGTTGTGTGTTTTGAAATAAAGAGGGGGCTCCTTTTCATAGGCAAGGGAGGGCTCAACTAGCCGTTAGGATGCTTGGAGAAGGGTCAAGCTCTTAGCTGAACAAGATGGAGCTGTCATTTTTATGTGGCAGCTTTTCTCTCTCATTAAGTTTGACTGGTCTTATCTTTTGGAGAGCGTATCTTCTGGAGCCAAGACTTTCATTCAGTTTGAGCTTCCTTTTCTGGAGCAGTTTTTGAGACATGTAGGAATACTGGGCATGTTTAAAATTTTTGCAAATAATGTCTTAATCTCCAGTAATTTGGATTTGTAGTAGGTTCTATCAACTTCTTTCTTTTGGAGGTTGTTGTCGATCAGTATCCCTTTCTTCTTATGCAGTCTGATGCAATGATAAGAGTTTCATATAAATCTTCTCAACAACTTTCTTGCTTTCTTTTGAACAAGTGAATTTTCTTTTTGGTATTGTATATGAAGTTTACGACTTGTGCAGATTATTCTTGAAATACTGATTCCTAAAGTTGTTTCTTCTGAGCATGTGAATTTGTTACATGAGTCCATCTTCTGATGGTTGCTTCTTCTGAAAAAATTCTTCTTTGATGCATCATTTAGCTTTTTCTGTTCTTTCTAAGACAATCTCAATTGCAACTATTAGTATATAATTATTCAGAATTATATTAAGTGTATTTTGAGAGTTTGTCATTATGAAAACATCTCAAGAGGATTCTTGGACCTTACATTTGTATCATCTAGTGCTTTGTCTAAATGAAGTCTTGGTTTTTTAGCAGTTTTCTATATATTTGACTCATCCACCACCCTTCCAGATATAAGTTCAATTGTATTAACATTAGGGGTTCACCACTGGTTGAGTAGGCAACTTAATTATTAGAACCTTGAGATTGCATCTGATTTAGTGAAGAGGAAAGTTGTCCAATTTGAGTCTCTAAGTTCTGAATAGTAGTCTCCGTCCTTTTCTGGAATTGCGGATTTATGGCAGCTATTTGCTTCAAAAGATCTTCTAGTGAAGGTTCAAAGTTAGGCTGTGAAGGCTGCTGAGCTATGGCATTTTGTTGATGAATTTGATGTCTCACAGGATACTGGTAAGATGGTCTACTAGTACCTGCATTATGCTGAAACTATTGTCGGGGATGTGGTTTTGTATTGTTACCCCCACCTTAAATTGGGATGATCTCTCCATCCAGGATTATATGTATTTGAGTAAGGATCATAACGTTGTTGTTGTTGTGATCTCCCATGGAAAGCTCAAGTTACATCAACAGATTCACCTGCTTAAATGGTAGGGAAAGCATTAGTTGGATTAGATTAGCAGTTATAGATACCACATACCTTTTCCGGTGCTTGAAAAAGTAGTTGTGGTGTTTGAGAAGGTTGTTACTGAGTCACTGCTACTTGTCTCGTTAAGGATGTTAGCTCATCAAGTCTATTCTGCAGCCTTTATTGTTCTACTTATGACACTTGAATTTCGTTCACCGCCTAAGTTGGCGTGATCCTCGTCCCAAATTGTTAGGTGCTGGAAGCCATGGCAGAGAAAAGGCTTATTGCTTCAAGAATGCTTTTGTTCATTAATGCACCACCATTTGTTGCATCAATCATGGCTCTTTCCATAGGCAATAATCCTTCATAAAAGTATTGGATTAAAAGTTGATCGCTAATTTGGTGGTGTGGACATCTGGCACAAAAATTTAAAAATCTCTCCCAATACTCGTACAGGATATCTCCAGTCATTTGCCTAATTCCACAAATTTCCTTTCTGATAGCATCGACTCTTGAAGCAGGGAAGTATTTCTCTAGGAATAGCTTCTTCATGTCATTCCAACACGTTATGAAACCTGCTAGAAGATAAAACAACCAATCTTTAGCAACATCAAAGATTGATAAAGGAAAAGCTCTCAATTTGATGTGCTCCTCAGCAACTCCTTGAGGTTTCATTAAAGAGCAAACCACTTCAAACTCTTTCAGATGTTTTTGTGGATCTTCTCCTACAAGACCCTGAAATTTAGGAAGGAAGTGAATTAAATCAGATTTAAGTTCAAAATTAATATCCAAGTTTGGATATTGAATGCACAAAGGTTGGTATGTAACATCAGGACCAGTCAACTCCCTCAAAGTTCTATCATGCACATTGTTAGCCATTTGTTCAAATTGATAATATTAACTGGTTCTTTCAATTTTTGGATCAAATTCAATTAATTTTGAAGTAGAAGATCTAGTCATACACTAGGAACACACAAGAAGAAAATAAAAGAACTAAAAAAACGACAATAAAAAATTAAATAAAAGTATACTATTAAGTTGATCCCCGAAAACGACACCAAAATTTTGACATTTGTGGAACCTGCACAAAATTATAATTATAATTATCCGATCTGCAAACTACTTGTAGTAGAATGGTATAAACCGGGTCAAACCCTGAAGATCCACTCAAATTTATACTTCTTTGGAGGGGGTTTGATTGATTGGAATAAACTGAAGAAAACAAAGATCAAGTTAAAAGAAAAGGTTGAATCAACTTAAGACAATATCAACCCAAGGAATTCAGAGGCTATGTTCATGGTTAATCATTGGTTATTAATAACATGCATACAAGATATTAGATTTATCAACTTAGGATCATATTGAACCCCTACAATGATCCCCCGATTCACTACTGAAAGAACTCCTAGAATTCAATTGATTAAGATTGACAAGATCAAATAATAACCATCAAATCTTTTGTCAGATCCAAATCAATTTTATAATCGGAACTAGTTGAAGTACTGATAAATACAAATTATACACATTAATCATCCCTCAAATTTAACTTTTTAATGCATATTTTGTGCTTAATTAACAAGTCATAAGCATATTATGCCAATTCAGGTTCATATTGGGCTCAATTACGTTTTTTCAACATTGAACTGTTTTCGTATTTCAAGCATAACTTGACTTCTAGACATCTAAAAATTATGTTCTTTACATTGTAGGAAAGATAAAAGAGAGCCCTAAAACTTTGATGAAGAACCCAAAAGCTAAATCGGATGGCTAGTGAGTCGGAATGGGCTTGGAAGACCGAATAGTCAGCATCATATGAAAACCTGACCAGCACTCAATGATTGGGCCATAACTTGGGCTAGAAAACTCCTTTTGGGCTCAACCCAGCGGCATTTGAAAGCTAAGATCCAGAGCTTGATTTCATATGAAGACAACTCTCTTGGATTCTTCCAGATTGAGGATGATATGCTCGGTGCAAGTGGGAGACAAGTAGGTGAATGATAGCTAGAGTAGGTGAATAATTCAAAGTAATGGACAAATGCATTAGGTAATTGATCAATAAGTCCATTTGTGGACAAAACATGCTTATTCATTGCTGAGTGATCATGTTTGGAATGGCATCTTTTCCCCTCCTATAAATAGGAGGGCTTGCTAAGGAGAAGAGCATCCAAGTTGTAGTAGAAATTACTAAGAGTTTCATTTACTTTTGTTCATCTTTTTGTAAAGTCTTCATGGAAGGCTAAGTTTTTATTCAATTCAAGGAGTCAAGCTTATTTCAATCTTGGTTTTGAGGTTTGATCTTCATTTACATGCTGATTGAATTACATCTACCATGCTTTTCTACTCCACTTGCTTCAATTCCATATTTCTTTTATCAAAGCTTGATTGGTTAACATGTTTTGGTTATGAAATTTGTTATTGATGTATGTTGTACTCTTGATTGGTTAATCATCATACAATGATTGAAAAGCATATAGTAAGCAATTAAATTGAAGGTGTTCATTTAATTATTTACTTCAATTGGGTTCCGTTTATAAAATTGATTTGGATCTAACATAAGATTTTATGGTTATTTGATCTTGTTAATCTTAATCAATTGAATTCTGGGAATTATTTCAGTAGTGAATCCGGGATCATTGTAGGGGTTCCACATGATTCTAAGTTGATAGATTTAATCCCTTGAATGCATGTTATTAATAACCAATGATTTACCATCAAAATAGCCTCTGAATTCCTTGGATTGATATTGTCTTGAATTGATTCAACCTTTGCTTTTAACTTGATCTTTTATTTTCTTCAGTTTATTCCAATCAATCAAACACCCCCCTAAAGAAGGATTAATTTGAGTGGATCTTCAGGGTTCGACCCGGTTTATACCATTCTACTACAAGTAGTTTGCAGATCGGAGAATTATAAGTATAATTTTGTGCAGGTTCGACAACTGTCAAAATTTTGGCGCCGTTGCCGGGGATCCACTTGATAGTATCCTTTTATTTATTTTTTTTTTTATTGTGATTTTTTTTTTAGTTCTTTTGTTTCCTTTTTTTTTTCTTCCTAGTTTATGACTAGATCTTCTTCTTCAAAATTAATTGAATTTGATCCAGAAATTGAAAGAACTTTACACAGATCTAAGAGAAAATTGTTTGCTCAAGTTAAACAACCTGTTGATATAAATCAATTTGAACAAATGGCTAACAATGTGCAGGATAGAACTTTGAGGGAGTTGGCTGCTCCTGATGTTACATACCAACCTTTGTGCATTGAATATCCAAACTTGGATGTTGATTTTGAACTTAAATCTGGTTTAATTCACTTGCTTCCTAAATTTCATGGTCTTGCAGGAGAAGATCCACACAAACATCTAAAAGAGTTTGAAGTGGTTTGCTCCTCCATGAAACCTCAAGGAGTTGCTGAGGAACACATCAAATTGAGAGCTTTTCCTTTCTCACTTACTGATGTTGCTAAAGATTGGTTGTTTTATCTTCCTGCAGGTTCTGTAACATGTTGGAATGACATGAAGAAGGTATTCTTGGAGAAATACTTCCCTGCTTCAAGAACTGGTGCTATCAGAAAGGAAATTTGCGGAATTAGGCAAATGACTGGAGAGACTCTGTACGAGTACTGGGAGAGATTTTTAAAGTTGTGTGCCAGCTGCCCACACCACCAAATAAGCGATCAACTTTTAATCCAATACTTTTATGAAGGATTATTGCCTATGGAAAGAACCATGATCGATGCAGCAAGTGGTGGTGCATTAATGAACAAAAGCATCCATGAAGCAAGAAGCCTTATCTCTACCATGGCTTCCAACACCCAACAATTTGGGACCAGAATCACGCCAACTCGGGCAGTGAACGAAATTCAAGTGTCACAGGAAGAACAACAAAGGCTGCAGAATAGACTTGATGAGCTAACATCCTTAGTGAGACAAGTGGCAGTAGCTCAGCAACAACCTTCTCAAACACAACAACTACTTTTGCAAGCACCGGAAAAGGTATGTGGTATCTGTAATTGCTCATCTCATCCAACTGATGTTTGTCCTACCATTCAAGCAGGTGAATCTGTTGCTGTAACTGGAGCTTTCCATGGGAGATCACAACAACAACAACGTTATGATCCTTACTCAAATACATATAATCCTGGATGGAGAGATCATCCCAATTTGAGGTGGGGTAACAATACAAGACCACAACCTCAACAACAGTTTCAGCATAATGCAGGTACTAGTAGACCATCTTACCAGCAACCTGTGAAACATCAAATGCATCAACAAAATGTTGCAGCTCAACAGCCTTCACAACCTAACTCTGAACCTTCACTAGAAGATCTTGTGAAGCAAATGGCTGCAACAAATCTGCAATTCCAGCAAAGGACGGAGGCTACCATTCAGAATTTAGAAATTCAAATTGGACAACTTGCCTCTTCACTAAATGAGATGCAATCTAAAGGTTCCGATAAGTTGCCTGCTCAACCAGTGGTGAACCCCAATGTCAATGCAATTTCCCTTCGATCTGGAAGGGTGATGGATGAGTCAAACATACAGAAAGCTGCTAAAAAACCAAGACTTCATTCAAACAATGCACCAGATGATACAAAAGTACAACCATTGGATCACGCAGAAGGAGCAAAGCCATCAGATGATGATGCATCTTTTCGAAATTCTGAGAAAAGTATGCAGCAGAATGTACCACTACCATTTCCTCAAAGAGCTGCAAAATCCAGGAAGGTAGACGAGATGGAGAAGGAGATCTTGGAAACCTTTAGGAAAGTGGAAGTCAATATTCCACTTCTGGAGGCAATCAAGCAAATTCCAAGATATGCTAAGTTTCTCAAAGACTTGTGCACACACAAAAGAAGGCTGAAGGGAGATGAAAAGATTAGTATGGGGCAAAACATTTCAGCCATCATTCAACAAATGCCCACAAAGTGCAAAGATCCAGGGACGTTTACTATCCCTTGCATAATTGGCAATTGTAAATTTGAAAATGCTTTGTTAGATTTAGGTGCTTCAATTAATGTTATGCTTATGTCTATCTTTAACTCTCTTGCCATTGGACCTTTGCAGAGTACAGGTGTTGTCATCCAACTAGCTAATAGGAGTAATGCATACCCTGCTGGACTTATTGAAGATGTCCTTGTTAAAGTTAATGATTTGATTTCCCTGCAGATTTCTACATTTTAGATATGGAGGGAGAGTCTAAATCCAATAAGGCTCCGATTATTCTAGGGAGACCATTCCTTAAGACAGCTAGAACAAAGATTGATGTCCATGCAGGAACTCTTTCCATGGAGTTTGGAGATGATATTGTCAATATATTTGATGCTATGAAGCATCCCATGGAGGAGCACTCTGTTTTTCATATTGAGTTACTAGATGATCTGGTTGATGATACCTATTCTGAGCTGTTTAATGAAGATTTCCCTTCTTTTGCTGATTTACATGATGTTTACACCTGTAACAATTGTGTAGATTCTATATTATGTCCTGTTTGTGCTGAGATTGATACTTACTTGCAGGAGGATTTTCATGATACAGGTAGTATACATTATGATGATGGTGTACCTGATGATTCAACAGAGCTAGAAGGTAATGATTTGATTGAATTGGATGTTGTTGAGTTACAGGTTGCAGATGCAATTCCATCCACCAGGACACTTCCCTCAATTGAGCAACCACCTACATTGGAGCTCAAACAACTCCCAAAGCATTTGAAATATGCTTATTTAGAGGAGAATGAAAAGTTACCTGTGATTATTTCAACAAGTCTTCAGGCTGAGCAAGAAGAAATGTTGTTGCAAGTCTTAAGGAAGCATAAAAGGGCAATTGGATGGACCTTAGCTGACATTCCTGGTATTAGCCCTTCTATGTGCATGCATAGGATCTTACTTGAAGATGGAGCTAAACCAATAAGGCAGCCACAAAGACGTCTAAATCCTCTAATTTTGGATGTCGTGAAGAAGGAGGTGACCAAGCTTTTACAAGCCGGCATCATTTATCCTATATCTGATAGTCATTGGGTAAGTCCAGTCCAAGTGGTCCCGAAGAAGTCTGGCCTCACAGTAGTGAAGAATGATAAGAATGAGCTTATTCCTACCAGAGTGCAAAATAGTTGGAGAGTTTGTATTGATTATAGGAAACTTAACCAAGCAACTAGAAAGGATCATTTCCCTTTGCCTTTTATTGATCAAATGCTTGAGCGTTTAGCTGGGAAATCTCATTACTGTTTTCTTGATGGCTTTTCAGGTTATTTCCAGATTCACATTGCACCAGAGGACCAGGAAAAAAACCACATTCACCTGCCCCTTTGGAACTTTTGCCTATAGGAGGATGCCATTCGACCTATGTAATGCCCCTGGTACCTTCCAGCGGTGCATGGTCAGTATCTTTGCTGACTTCCTTGAAAAGTGCATGGAGGTGTTCATGGACGATTTCACTGTGTATGGTTCTTCGTTTGAAACCTGTTTAGATAGTTTAGATAAGGTTTTACATAGATGCATTGAAACTAACCTTGTTCTTAATTTTGAGAAATGTCACTTTATGGTTGACCAGGGTATAGTGTTAGGACATGTAATTTCAAAGAAGGGTATAGAAGTGGATCCTGCCAAGATTGATGTAATTTCTAGTTTACCTTACCCATCTTGCATTCGCGAGATTAGATCATTTCTTGGTCATGCAGGTTTCTACAGACGCTTCATCAAAGACTTCAGCAAGATAGCCCTTCCACTTTCTAACTTGCTACAAAAAGATGTTGATTTTAACTTTGATGACAGGTGCAAGGAGGCTTTTGATCAACTCAAGAAATCATTGACCACAACTCCAATTATCAAGCCACCAAATTGGACACTCCCTTTTGAGATCATGTGTGATGCATCCAATTATGCTATGGGAGCTGTCCTTGCACAAAGAGTTGGAAAATTTCCTCATGTCATATATTATGCTTCTAGAACTTTAGATGCTGCACAAGCTAACTATACTACCACTGAGAAAGAATTATTAGCAATTGTTTTTGCACTTGATAAATTCAGATCATATTTGCTTAATTTTAAAGTGGTTGTTTTTACTGACCATGCAGCATTAAAGTTCCTATTGAAGAAGCCAGATGCAAAACCAAGGTTAATTAGATGGATGTTGCTACTTCAAGAGTTTGATTTGGAGATTAGGGACAGGAGCGGTGCAAAAAACATGGTTGCTGATCATTTAAGCAGAATTGAGAGAGCACCTGACTCCCTCCCTATTCATGATTCTTTTCCTGATGAACAACTTTTGGAGCTGCGTGACACCACCCCCTGGTTTGCTGATTTAGTTAATTACTTGGTTGCATCTGTTTTGCCTGCACATGCATCTAGGGCACAAATAGATAAACTTAAAAGCAATTCTAAATATTATGTATGGGAAGATCCCTACTTGTGGAAATTTTGCAGCGATCAAGTCATTAGGCGTTGTGTGCCAGATCATGAGTTTAATTCCATTCTAGATTTTTGCCATACATTTGCATGTGGTGGGCACTTTGGACCTCAACGTACTGCTAGAAAGGTTTTGGACTCTGGTTTGTATTGGCCTACCTTGTTTCGTGATGCTTACAGGTATTGTAAGAATTGTGAACAATGCCAAAGAATGGGCAACATATCACGTAGAAATGAGATGCCTCAACAACCATTGTTGTTCTGTGAGGTGTTTGATGTTTGGGGCATTGACTTCATGGGACCTTTCCCTAACTCTTTTGGTTTCAATTTTATTTTACTGGCTGTGGATTATGTTTCTAAATGGGTAGAAGCAAAAGCCACTCGCACTGATGACTCTCATGTTGTGATTGACTTTGTCAGATCTAACATTTTTAGCAGGTTGGAATTCCAAGGGCAATCATCAGTGATCAAGGATCTCATTTCTGCAATAGGAACATGGCATCCTTGTTGAAGAAATATGGGGTGATGCACAAGATGTCTACACCATATCATCCTCAAACAAATGGTCAAGCTGAAGTATCCAACAGGGAACTCAAACAAATTCTGGAGAAAAAACAGTCCAACCGAATAGGAAAGATTGGAGCAAAAGGCTTGATGATGCTTTATGGGCCTACAGAACAGCTTATAAAACTCCTATAGGGATGTCCCCTTACCGGATAGTCTTTGGCAAAACATGCCATCTACCGGTAGAGATTGAGCACAAAGCATATTGGGCTATTAAGCAATGCAATTTGAACTTGGATAAAGCTGGAATGCATAGAAAGCTTCAATTGCAAGAACTTGAAGAAATTCGGTTAGAAGCATATGAGAATTCCAGAATTTACAAGGAAAAGACTAAAGCATTCCATGACAAGATGATAACAAGAAAAGAGTTCATTGTTGGACAAAAAGTGCTCTTATATAATTCTCGTCTTAAGCTGATGCCTGGTAAGTTACGTTCTAGATGGTTAGGCCCATTTGTGGTTACTAATGTTTTTCCTTATGGTGCAGTAGAGATCACAGATGAGACAACCAAAAAGATCTTCAAGGTAAATGGACATCGGCTTAAGCCCTTCTATGAGGGTTTTCAAGAGCATACGGTGGAAGAGGTGCACCTGCATAATGCCACCTACTTGGCTTGACTTAAAGTAGAAATTTCTCTTCCCAATTTTTTTTTTTCTATTTTTTCTTCAGTTATTGTTGTTAATGATATGTGTTTTTCATTTTGTTGATTATGTGTGGAGAGTTTTCTAGAGTTTTCATTATTTTTATCTTATTATTATTGTGTTTGTTGTGCAATGCTTCAATTTGTTCTCCTTAGCTATTATATATACAGAACAATCCACCCTTGCACTGAACAACTTTGCTAGAGAGAAAGAATGGAGGAAACCCTCGCCAAGCTCAGAGTTCGGTTCCCTACTCTCCCTCAAGACGATCTCAGGAAAATTTACAGATGTAGACTTGAAAGGCTAAGAGTACTGATGCGCTTAGGCCTTCCTGAGGATGTACGTTGGATCATCGAGGCCAAGGTACGCTTAGCAGGTGAATTTCAAGATTCATTTGCTAGACATTTGTCAGGAATGGGTAGGAGCTCTTTTTCTAAAAAAAGAAGAGCAAAAAGAATGCAAGTTTGTTATAAGTGTGCAAGATGGAATTGTAACTCGAGATGTAAGAATGTCGGAATGACTTCTTTAAATCGAGAAGATAAAATTAAATTCATTAAGGATGGACTGAGTAAGGAGTCTTTGGATAACATTAGCCAGGCTCTTGAGACGCATCCTAGTGGACAGGTTCAAATGGTTCTTCTTGATTTAGCTGAATTATTCCGAAGGGAGAAGGAACAGTATAGTCTTGGGAATCTGACTCTAAAAGACCCTGTTTGCCAGTTTATAAGAAAATTGGATGGGAAGCAACTCCCCGACTCATAGAAGGCGTTCAAGCCGTTACTGGACGTAAAACCAGAGGAAGATGTGAGCCAAAATCACAACTACTGTTCATATGCATGTGCATCTTTGAATTCTTTTCAGTTGTATCTTTTTGACTTTATAATTCACGCCTGTCTTTAATTTGTTTTGAGTTTTCTTTTCAGCTGATTCTTTTTGACTTTATAATTCATGCGTATCTTTGTTTATCCTTACTTGTCTTTTCATCGATTAACACTTAATAAAAAAAATAGAAAAATAAAAAAAAATCTGACAATTTGATCTTTGTACCAGTTATTTCATCTTTATAAATTTCCACTATCACAAATGATTGGTACAACAAAATGTCTTCCTTTAAAGAAACTGCAGGACCATCTACACGCAGATTCCACAGTATCTGTGTCTTTGGTGGAACCAATCTCGGAAAGGATGAAGCATTTCGACATGCAGCTTATGACCTTGGTAAAGCATTAGCTGCTAGAAAGATCAATGTTGTGTATGGAGGGGGAGTACAAGGCCTGAAGGGTTGTACAGCAGGAACTGCAATCACAAGAGGGAGCCAAGTTTTGGGTGTTGCTCTAATGGATGGTAATAACAAGAAGACCACAAACCTTACCCTAGGCACCGTACTGAGGGTTTCAACAATGCAGGAACGTATGGCACAAATGCTATACAAATCTGATGCATTTATTGCATTACCTGGTGGTCTTGGAACCTTAGAAGATATCTTCACCGTTGTGTCTTGGGCCAATTCTAACTTCCACCAAAAGCCATTAGGGTTCTTAAATGTTAATGGTTTTTATAATGGATTGTTAAGTTTTCTGGAACAGGCTATGCATCAAGGATTCATACCTCAAGGACTGCAAAGAATCATGGCATTCTCTTCAAATGCTAACGAACTTCTTGAACAAATGCAGAACCTTTCACTTGGACCTTATGCATCAGGAAAGCAGGTGGACAAGAATAACAAAGATGATGGAAGGAAGGAAGATCCTGATACCACTCTTCGGTTGTAACTTTCCTTCCTCTTAAAGTTGTACTTGTATAGTTTTTCATTTAAATATCAATTTTAAAAAAAAAAATCACCAATCTATAAAGACATTAGGGACAATGTCTTGATTAGGTTGGGGGGAGGGAAAAGATGGTCCGTTTTTTTTTTTTTTTTTTTTTAAAAAAATAAATTAATAGGATGGAAGAGTAAGGAGTTATGTTTAACTCTTGATACGCATCCCGTTAGTTTAAAAAAAAAAAAAAAGAATTTGTGTTTTTGTTTTAAGCTTTCCAGTAAAGTTAAAAAGTGTAAAACAAAACATAGAAAAAAAGGTGATTTTAAGATTTTTATAACATGATTGAATTTATTCCTAACATCTTGAAATTAATTGGTTTGGCAACAGAGATTTGAATTGAATGGATCAATTTTGATAGTTATTAGCCGTGAGGATTTGAGCCTTGTTGACAAATTAAACTTTCTTTCTTGTGTGATTTTCACCCATGGAATTTGTTACTTCAGAACTTGCTTTGATTCATTTTGAAACTACTCTTGCACATGCATGAACACAAATGATTGAGGCAAATTTTTCTTTCACTTGAATAAATTACCCAGTTAAATAGACAACCTTACATTATTTTCCTTTGAATCACCCTTTTTTAAGCCTTATTTGTTGTCTCTCGTTCCATACTTAAGTATAAAACCAAACTTTTACCTAACCTTATGGAATAGAAGAGTATTGGAGTTATCATAAGAATGGATTCTTGAACAAGTGTGGGGGAATGTTAATTATGTGGGTTGCTACATACTTAGTGCTTCATTGTTATGTAAAAAAAAAAACTAAAAAAAAAAAAAAGAAGAAAAAGAAGATATGCAAAAGAATGAAGAATCCAAATGATTGAATGATGTACTTAAAATTCAATGTTTGATTTCATATGTATCTTTCACACTTGTTACTTGGATTCGTTCTCCAAACCTCTTTTACTCTCTTTGGTTTAACTTGTCATATTTGTTTGTACCTCTCCATAATTGTCACTCCATTAGTACCCTAATAAAGACCTCTTAATTTGTGGATGTATGTGTAATTTTCAGTGGATAAGTAGAAGATAAGCAAGCTTATGATAGTGCAATTTTCATGGGTCGAATTTGAGAGAAACACAGACCTTTTAAACACTTGAGAGATTGAGAGTACTTCCTGCGAGGTTCTATCAATTTGAATCCACTATTTTCAATTGAAGTTGCCTTTCTATTTTTGAGATGCATAAAGATAAGAATTCATGAATGTTATGATGTCTTGTAATCACCTCTAGCTCATGTTTTCTTTACATTTCACTAATTTCATTGGAAAGCACCACTTTGAGTCAATAATTCATGCTTGTTTCCAATTTTGCCCGGGACGTGCAAAAGATAAGTGTGGGGGAATTTGATAAATACAAATTATACACATTAATCATCCCTCAAATTTAACTTTTTAATGCATATTTTGTGCTTAATTAACAAGTCATAAGCATATTATGCCAATTCAGGTTCATATTGGGCTCAATTACGTTTTTTCAGCATTGAACTGTTTTCGTATTTCAAGCATAACTTGACTTCTAGACATCTAAAAATTATGTTCTTTACATTGTAGGAAAGATAAAAGAGAGCCCTAAAACTTTGATGAAGAACCCAAAAGCTAAATCGGATGGCTAGTGAGTCGGAATGGGCTTGGAAGACCAAATAGTCAGCATCATATGAAAACCTGACCAGCACTCAATGATTGGGCCATAACTTGGGCTAGAAAACTCCTTTTGGGCTCAACCCAGCGGCATTTGAAAGCTAAGATCCAGAGCTTGATTTCATATGAAGACAACTCTCTTGGATTCTTCCAGATTGAGGATGATATGCTCGGTGCAAGTGGGAGACAAGTAGGTGAATGATAGCTAGAGTAGGTGAATAATTCAAAGTAATGGACAAATGCATTAGGTAATTGATCAATAAGTCCATTTGTGGACAAAACATGCTTATTCATTGCTGAGTGATCATGTTTGGAATGGCATCTTTTCCCCTCCTATAAATAGGAGGGCTTGCTAAGGAGAAGAGCATCCAAGTTGTAGTAGAAATTACTAAGAGTTTCATTTACTTTTGTTCATCTTTTTGTAAAGTCTTCATGGAAGGCTAAGTTTTTATTCAATTCAAGGAGTCAAGCTTATTTCAATCTTGGTTTTGAGGTTTGATCTTCATTTACATGCTGATTGAATTACATCTACCATGCTTTTCTACTCCACTTGCTTCAATTCCATATTTCTTTTATCAAAGCTTGATTGGTTAACATGTTTTGGTTATGAAATTTGTTATTGATGTATGTTGTACTCTTGATTGGTTAATCATCATACAATGATTGAAAAGCATATAGTAAGCAATTAAATTGAAGGTGTTCATTTAATTATTTACTTCAATTGGGTTCCGTTTATAAAATTGATTTGGATCTAACATAAGATTTTATGGTTATTTGATCTTGTTAATCTTAATCAATTGAATTCTGGGAATTATTTCAGTAGTGAATCCGGGATCATTGTAGGGGTTCCACATGATTCTAAGTTGATAGATTTAATCCCTTGAATGCATGTTATTAATAACCAATGATTTACCATCAAAATAGCCTCTGAATTCCTTGGATTGATATTGTCTTGAATTGATTCAACCTTTGCTTTTAACTTGATCTTTTATTTTCTTCAGTTTATTCCAATCAATCAAACACCCCCTAAAGAAGGATTAATTTGAGTGGATCTTCAGGGTTCGACCCGGTTTATACCATTCTACTACAAGTAGTTTGCAGATCGGAGAATTATAAGTATAATTTTGTGCAGGTTCGACAACTGTCAAGTACATAATTAAATAACAATCTTCAATCAATTACATACTTTGTGCTTTGTAATTGTTGCATGATGACTAACCAATCAAAATTACAACATACATCAATGATAAATTTTATAAGAAAAATATGTTAACTAATCAAGGTTTGATCAAATAAATATGAAATTGAATCAAATGGAGTACAAAAGCAAGGTAGATATAATTCAATAAGCATGTAAATGAAGATCAAACCTCAGAACCAAGATGAAAATAAGCTTGACTCCTTGGATTGAATACAAACTTTGTTAGGACCACAGGAAACACTAGAAAGGGGTTGAATAGTGTTTTACAATCTTTATAGATTTTTGGAAAACCTTTCGAACAAGCAAAACTGATTTGAAAATATTTGGTCAACCTTCCGAAACTTGGAGTTTCAGCAACTTGCTGATGCGACTCAGAAGGTTGAATAATACCCTTTTTGAAATGATTTTCTCTTAAAGAAAAGATTGTTTTCTGCTCGGATTAGTAAAACAACTTTTCTTAAACCCTCCTTGGTTAGTTTAAACTGAAAATAAAGAGATAAGGGTAGAGAGAACTTAACACAGAGATTTATACTGGTTCACCCACTAACCAATTGAGCTACGTCCAATCCCAGGGCAAAACTCCAATGGATTTTCACTAATCCCGCAAGATTACAATGAGTATTATTTACACACCTAGCCTCTCCAGGCCCAACGAGTATTCTTTTACAGATAAGCCTCTCCAGGCTCAACGAGTATTCTTTGCACACCTGGCCTCTCCAGGCCCAACGAGTATTCTTTGTTTTCAACTGCTTCTCCAGGCAACTCAAGCAGTATTCTTTACAGACAAGCCTCTCCAGGCTCAGTGAGTATTCTTTCTTCCACCAAGCCTCTCCAGGAACTCAAACACTTGAAAGTGTTTACAAATGTGTTTGGTTTAAGTTTCTAAGAAACTTAAACATAGGTTCTCTTGTACAAATGGGTAACTGAGTAAAACTCAGGATAGAGTATAAATTCTAAGTTCAAGGAAAGACAGAGATACAAGTGTATATTTAGGCTCAATTTCTTCTCTGTATTTGATAAGCAGGAACTACTTCTTCAGAGAGTTGGCTTGATAGGACTTCAATACTGATCTTCTCCTAATTCTCTCTTGGGCTTTTCTATTGTTTATCTTGAGATTCATTCAAGCCCAGGGTTCACCAAAGGTTCGCCAATCTTTAAAGTCTTTCATGAAGCTATTTATATGTTCTGGTAAAATAGCCGTTGAAGATTGCTTAGTATACCGTTGAAGAAATGTAGTTGTTGAAGATTGCTTGGTATACTTTCTTAGAGCTATTGTAAGATAACTTCTCTTTTGCTTATCTTCTGACTTGAGCAGAATAGGTGTGTAGGTAGGAATTTGTTCTGACACACAACATTTTGGCTCTTAATCTTTCTTGAGAGAATTTCCGATACTTCAGCAGGTTGATGTTTCTCTCTTTTTTCTCTTTTACAGCACGAAGTCTGGTAATTGGATTGAGATGTAAATATCCGTTAGACTTTTCTTCAATCCTTTGGGAGATATATTTTATCCTTGTTGAGATGTGGGCTTCTGATAGCGTATCACAGAGGCGGTACAGTAGTAGGTGTATAGGAGCGCTGACTCTATCTCTGACCTCTGTTTGCTTTTCTATAGTAGGTTTCCTCTTTTATGTCAGGAAATAAAGTTGTACCAGAAAGCCTTTGTTTCTTCTTGCACCGATTCAACTTCACCATTAGATTTGCTGAGACTTGATTCTTTTAATGCATAATTTAGATTGACTCACAAGTCTTCGGAGAGTAGCATGATGTCTCTGGTTTCAGAAGGTTCTTTAAGCTTCTGTAGATTCTGTCCTTCAGAGAGTCTGATCATTTCCAGAAGATTGACCGTCTTCAGCAAGATCTTTCTTCAGTAGGTTGCCCTCTTTTCTTCAAATGGTTGCTGCACTGTTCTTCCTTTAGTATGTTGTTCGTCTTCAGCAGGTTGCTCCTTTTAAGCAGATTCCTTTCTTTATCAGAAAATAATTCCTCATATATCTATGTGTTTTTCGATTGGTGACTTTCCACAAGCTTTAAGACCATCTTTATTTTAGTTTGCGCAGATGTACTTCTTCTCTTCAGTTCAGCAAGTTGATCATCTTCAGAGAGTTGCTTCTACAGGGTTCCTGAAACATAAAGAAAAATACCTTTCTCAGTAGAACCTGTTTTTATACAGTCTAATTTGTTAATCATTAAAACCAAGGATAATGAGTCTTGAATCTAATTTCTAATACTTAAATTAATTCTGAGACTCAACATTCTCCCCCCTTTTTAATGATGACAAATTAGATATGACTAACAAATATGAACAAGATTTAAATTAAGTTTGAGAGACAAAGTTTTCAGATAAATAGGTTGAGTGTGAAAACTCTCCCTGAATAAAATATTTTATTTTTCTTTGAGAAACTTTTAGATTTTGAAAACAACTTTGTTAACTCCCCCTGAACAGAAGATTTCTTGAAAAATTCTTAGTTTATTTTGGTTATATTTCTAAAAAAAATATTTTTCTTCAATTATTTGTTAGTTATATTTCTCCCCCTTTTGTCATTATTTAAAAGGGTTGATGAAGTAAAGAATAAACAAAGGAAGATCACTTAGAGTTCAATTTAAGACAATTTTGCACTGATTTCAGACATCAGAGAATTTCCACACAAAGAAAAATAAAAAAAGATAAGTGCTCATAAATTATTTCAGAAAAAAAACCTCATGTATTAAAATATGAAAAAACTAGTACAAATACATGAAAATATTGATATCAACATCGACTCTTGGTTCCTTTAAGAGCTCTGACTTCCACTGAGGCATAGCCTTATCAGCAGCTTCCTTTTCAGCCTGCAGCCTCAAAAGAGCCTTTTGAGTCTCTTCTTGTTCCTCAACCGTGCATTCTAAGCACACAATTCTCCTTTTAACAACTGGAAAAAGGGGGTTGCATCATTTAACACTATATTTCAACCATCACCCTCAACATATATCGTTAGGGCCACATTTGAAGTGGATCCCTTCATAAGATTGGGTAGAATGTGGTCAATCAGCTTTTCAACTTGAAGCTTGTGATGCAACAAGATCTTCTCCGGATGTAGAAGGTGAAAACCATAAGATCTCTCCATCTTTGGAAGCATGATACTCGCCACCTTCATTGGGATGGATGGATCTGCTGCTTTGAATGACAGCTGATAGAACTTCCATGTTCTTCCATCTCTGGTTTCCCAAACTGGTGCATTTAGAGATCTTTCAGCCTTCATGCCCATCACCTTCTCCAGAACATCATTCAAGATCCCTTGTTCCATGTCGGATTCTTTCATCTTCTTCACCCTCTTCATCGTCCTTCAGAGAATATGTACTCTAGCCTCAGTCCATCCAAGGTTAAGAAAGGCTTGGAAGGAATGAGTTTCCTGAGAATATATAGGACTTTGAGGGAAGAGATAGAAGAGAGAGAATCAAGGAGATTGAATTCTTTGGATGGTCTCACACGGAACATATATAGACTCAGATAGCTTTAATGATGCTATAGACATTGGAAGTCGTGCGACTTGCAGCCTTGAGTGGACAAGTGAGAAGCCACAATCATAAGGAACCCGGTCATTAATGTTGATTTCAGATTTTAAAGCTAGACTTTTCAAATTCTTTTGAAAATAAATAAATAATATTAAACAGAAAAGACTTTTCACCAAAAGAGCATTAAACTACAAATTGATTTTTCAAGACAAAACTTGCAGAAAATTAGAAACTACAAAGGAATATATGCAATTAAAATTTTCAAACAAACATAATCAATCTCAGATAATCATAGATATTAAAACAAAAGATTGAAACGATGTTACCATCAGAAATCCTTAAGTATTTGAAGATCAGTATCTGCTGAGACGCAACATTGTCTCCAAAGACATTCTTGCTGCTTCTGTTGATCATCTTCATAAGTTCTCTCCATAGCTTGTTTAGGTTCCCATCTGGATCTTCTTCCTCAGCATTTGTTAGATGCTTAACCTAGGGTTAAGCTCTAATACCAACTGTTAGGATCACACGAAACACTAGAGGGGGGGTTGAATAGTGTTTTACAATCTTTACAAATTTTTGGAAAACCTTTCGAACAAGCAAAACTGATTTGAAAATATTTGGTCAAAACCTTCCGAAACGGGAGTTTCAGCAACTTGTTGATGCAACTCAGAAGGTTTGAATAAAACCCTTTTGAAATGATTTTCTCTTAAAGAAAAGATGTTTTTCTACTCGGATTAGTAAAACAACTTTTCTGTAAACCCCCATTGTTAGTTTAAATTGAAGTAAAGAGATAAGGGGTAAGAGAGAACTTAACACAGGATATTTATACCCGGTTCACCCCACTAACCCAGTGGGCTACGTCCAGTCCCAGGGCAAAACTCCCACTGGATTTTCACTAATCCCACAAGATTTCAACGAGTATTATTTGCACACCTGGCCTCTCCAGGCCCAACGAGTATTCTTTTACAGACAAGCCTCTCCAGGCTCAGCGAGTATTCTTTCTTCTCCACCAGTCTCTCCAGGCTCTCAGACACTTGAAAGTGTTTACAAATGTGTTTGGTTTATGTTTCTAAGAAACTTAACACAGGTTCTCTTGTACAAATGGGTAACTGAGTAAAACTCAGGATACAGAGTAATAAATTATATGTACAAAGAAAGACAGAGATACAAGTGTTTATTTAGGCTCAATTTCTACTATGTATTTGATAATGCAGGAACTGCTTCTTCAGAGAGTTGGCTTGATAGGACTTCAAATTGATCTTCTCCCAATTCTCTCTTGGGCTTTTCTATTGTTTATCTTGAGATTCATTCAAGCCCCAAGGTTCACCAAAGGTTCTCCAATCTTCAAAGTCTTTCATAAAGCTATTTATATGTTCTGGTAAAATAGTCGTTGAATATTGATTAGTATATCGTTGAAGATTGCTTGGTATACTTTTTTAGAGCCGTTTAAGATAGCTTCTCTTTTGCTTATCTTCTGACTTGAGTAGAGTAGGTGTGTATGTATGAATTTGTTCTGACACACAGCAGTTTGGCTCTTAATCTTTCTTGAGAGAATTTCTGATACTTTAGCAGGTGATGTTTCTCTCTATTTCTCTTTTGCAGCACGAAGTCTGGTAATTGGATTGAGATGTAAATATCCGTTAGACTTCTCTTCAATCCATTGGGATTTATCTTTCTCCTCGTTGAGATGCGGGTTTCTGATAGCGTATCACAGAGGCGGTACAGTAGTTTGTGTATAGGAGCGCTGACTCTATCTCTGACCTCTGTTTGCTTTTCTGCAGTAGGTTTCCTCTTTTATGTCAGGAAATAAAGTTTACCAGAAAGCCTTTGTTTCTTCTTGCACCGATTCAGCTCACCATTAGATTTGCTGAGACTTGAGTCTTTTAATGCATAATTCAGATTGACTCACAGTCTTCGGAGAGCATGATGTCTCTGGTTTCAGAAGGTTCTTTAAGCTTCAGTAGATTCTGTCCTTCAGAGAGTCTGATCATTTCCAGAAGATTGACCGTCTTCAGCAAGATCCTTCTTCAATAGGTTGTACTCTTTTCTTCAAATGGTTGCTGCACTGTTCTTCCTTTAGTATGTTGTTTGTCTTCAGCAGGTTGCTCCTTTTAAGCAGATTCCTTTCTTTATCAGAAAATAATTCCTCATATATCTATGTGCTTTTCGATTGGTGACTTTTCACAAGCTTTAAGACCGTCTTTATTTCAGTTTGCGCGGATGTACTTCTTCTCTTCAGTTCAGCAAGTTGATCACCTTCAGAGAGTTGCTTCTACAGGGTTCCTGAAACATAAAGAAAAATGCCTTTCTCAGTAGAACCTGTTTTTATACAGTCTAATTTGTTAATCATTAAAACCAAGGATAATGAGTCTTGAATCTAATTTCAGATACTTAAATTAATTCTGAGACTCAGCGAACTTAGTCTTCCATGAAGACTTTACAAAAATGAATATAAGTAAATGAAACTCTTAGTACTTTATACTACAACTTGGATGATATTCTCCCTGGCAAGCCCTCCTATTTATAGGAGGTGAAAATATGTCATTACAAAGCTGATCACTCAGTCATGACTAAGCATGTTTTATCCATAAATGGACTTATTGATCAATTACCTAGTTCATTTGTCCATTGCTTTGAATTATCATCCATCCTAGCTATCATTCACCAACTTATCTCCCACGTGCACCGACCATTGCATGATCTAGCTGGAAGAATCCAAGAAAGTTGACTTCAAATGAAATCAATCCTTGGATCTTAGCTTTTCCAATGTCGCTGGTTTGAGCCCAGAAGAAGTTTTCTTGCCCAAATTATGGCCCAATCTTTGAGTGTTATTCAGGTTTTCATGTAATGTTGACTATTCCGTCTTCCAAGCCTATTTTGACCCACTAGACATTTGATTTAGCTTTTGAGTTCTTCATCAAAGTTGTAGGAATTTATTAAGCATAAAGATGTATTATAAGGTTAAATTTGAGGGATGATTAATGTGTAAGATTTGTATTTATCAGTGAATAAGTTGTTGAAGATGGACAACAAGTATATGCGTCGAAAGGCTTTATTCTTGCTCACTTACGTACCTTAAAATTCTCAATGTTTCATTAAGTGTAAATTTTGTACCATTTATGCAATAGTTAGAGGAGTAAACCATCATTTTGGTCCCTGAAAATATATTACATTGGTCATTTTAATCATCGAAGGTAAAAATAATTCATCATTAAGTCCCTAAAATTGTTTAGTGTTTGCCACTTTAGTCTCTTCGTCACTCTCCATTACTTAACGGTGTTAGCTTTGCTTATACAACATGTTAAGTTCCAATTGGGTTGCTTATGTGGCCTACCTTAAGCACCCAGTCTCTCGCCAAGGACTCCAAAGTAGGCCACATAGGCAACCCTGTTGACATTTAACGTGCCACCTCAGCAAAGTTAACTTTGTTAAGTAACTGCGGGTGAAGAGGGACTAAATTGGAAAAATAGTACTTCCAGGGATTAAGAATGATTTTTTTTACCTTCGAGGCCTAAAGTGATCGACGCTTACACTTCTAAGGATTAAAATGGTGGTCTACTTGTAAAAGCCGCATTCAGTATCCTTGCCTAATGAATTTGTGAAAGTTAAACATTTCAACAAATCTCTTTCATTTATATTTGTTAGCTTATGAAGATAGATTTTAGATACCCTGTTGTAATGGCCTATGGGAATAAATACAATGTATCTTTAAAAGATTAGTTGAAAATCTTGATGGGTTGCCAAGGATGAGGGATATATAGCTCTTGAATTAAGAAAGAACCAGTATAAATGCATGTGTACTTTTCTTATCTCTTATTCTTTTCCTTTTCCAATCTCAAACTTATTCTTGAGCTCTATATAACATCATGAATTACTATTTACTTTCTAATAAAGTAATTTCAAGCCCGATCAGCACTTTCACATCTTTGGTTTTCTCATGGAGGTCCTCATTCTCTATCTTAATTTAGATTTTTCCATTTGCTTCTCCAAATCCCTAATATACCTCTCTCTACATGTACAACTAATAAGAAAAGGTGACTTTTAGCATAGCGTCATTTTAAAATAGTTTCTTTGGTGGGGGCTGTGGTAAGTGCTAGTTTTCAGTATAATTTAGTTGTGAATTTAAGCACATATCATTTTTAAATGCATCATTTTCAAATCCAATTTTCCTTAATTTGGAATAATTGAATTGTTTAATTTTGAACTATGAATGGAAATGAAGATATATTTGATCCTAATGTTGATTTTGCAAGTATGTAGTATTTATGGGTAAAGGGCCGAGAAGGCTTAAAGCAATGTGTTGCATCTACATCTATAGTTTAGACTTCTATAATTTATATCACTAGAATATGGATGAGGGAGAACGATGAAATACAATCTCAGCCAACTCCATTGAATCTTTAATCCTCGTTTAGTCATAATTCTAAATTTTACTTCAACATCATATCATTTTATTACATCGACAAATGAATTTTCATTATCTTCGTTTATATAATCAATGAGCTTAAATTTGTGGGATAAATAGAACATCTAATCAAATCCCTGTGGATACAACAACCCCACTTACTACTAAAGTACAAGTGACTTTTTTATACGGTTACCAAAAATTCAACAGACTGATAAAATAAGTGACAGTAAGAAGTATAGTAGATTTTTTATATTTATTTTTATCCCCAAAGACTTAAAAATTTCAATGTAATTATTTATCATTTTATCTTTTATTTCATACCGTATCGGTGATAGTAATAAACTCATTGATTTATGCAAAATTACATATATCATTCTATAATTATTATGTTCCTGATGTTGTCTTAAATTATTGTAATCATTTTTTGATTTGATTTTTTCATATATTTTATATTTAAATTTATCATAATACAACATTTTAGTGTACTGTAAATTTAAATTTTGATTTAAATTCTAAAAAAATATTACATGATAAATATAAAATTAAAAATATTTGATTTAAATTCGGATTTTGGAATTATACATAAAAGAAATAAAAAATTTAAGATAATAAAAATGATTTTATTTGGTTTGGTTTGAATTTAATTTTAAAGAATAAGTGCTAAAATTAATAACTCAAATAATATTTATCAGAACTGGGGACACAACGGGTCGACGAACAAATTAGGAAAAATTGAGTTTCAATGGAGTCACCACGAAATTTATTTTAAGGAAAACATTTGGAAAAACCCTTTAGAAGAAAAAATAGTGTTCGAAACCAAATTTGGGCTCGGGAGCCAATTTATGTCTAGGCAAGGTGTTAACACCCTACAACATCCGTTAAAAATGGTTACCTCTAATTAATTGTACAAAGTTTGTTAACTTTAAGAAATATATTTTTATTATTTACTTTTTTATTATTTTATATTTTTAGATTAGATAAAAGTTTATAAAAAATAATTGAAATTTGGATTAAGAAAAAATTATATTTTTTATTTATTTGGCTAGATGGGTTCAGTTTCCGCTCCTACCTATCCCCAATGCAATGGAGAAATCAAAGCCACATAATTGTAAAAGTTTTTTGGATTTTTTTATTTTTGAAAGAGAGAAAAAAGATTTGAGGGATTTTCTAGAGAAAGATTTTTTACTTTGAAGAAAGAAGGTTAAGCGAATTTTAACTTGAAAAGGAAATTTATTTAAAGGAGTTCACTTTGCACAGGCTTAGGATAGCATTGCTATACAAAAAAATCCTTATGATACTCACAACACTTTTTTTTTGGTCGAAATAACATTGATTAAAATGCCCAGCGGCACTTACATAATTTGTAGAATGCTAAATAAAGAGCATTTTTGCAATGCACAACAGATTAACATAACATAATAAGCACACATACTCTTAAATCTAAACTATTTAGCTATCCTAAACATAGCTATTACAAAACAATCTGAAAGACTTGGACATTTCTATTTTTTCCTTCCGGAGAAGTACAAGTCCAACACCATCTCAGAGCAAAAATATCCACGACATCAACGACAGCTAAATTGGGTAAATCAGTGCTGCAAGATCGAGCTACAGTAATAGATGTGTATATACTGGGTAAACCAGTGCTGCCGAAGTGCTAACAACAGCTCTTATCAGACTGTTAAATAATAGAATAGTGGTGAAATCAAAAGAAAAGAAAATAACAGAAACTCAAGAAAGAGGTTATGAAGGTGGTGGATGAAAAGGAGGAGGAAAAAGTGACTGAAAAATATGGAGAAAATGTGACTACAAGCATAAGAAAAGAAAAGAGAAAGAAAAACTCTTACCATGAAGAGAGAAAAACCCACCTAAAATGGGTAGGAGATCTCCCATTGAGGGAGAGGAACTCTCCCATGGAGGGAGAGAGGCCCCAAATTAAAGGGGCGCCGCTGCACTCGCTCTCGTTTATTCTCTGCTAGGTTTTTGTGAGAGAAACTTAATAGTGTACAATACTCAAAGTGCACAATCAATGTCATGGATCACTGCATGAACTTGAGATTGATATTTGATTGATTGTAATTTAAAAGAGAATTTTGAATTGTGAAAAAATCATTTTTTTTTATTTTTTTTTAGAGGATTAATTTTGAAAATATTTTAAACATTCACATAAATAAAAAACTTGTTAGGAAATATTAAAAAATGATTAGAAATTTGATTGATTAATTTTGAGAAAGAGAATCTAAAAACATTTTAACTTTGATTTTTCTTTTAAAAAAAGGATTTAAAAATTTTCTTGGCTTTTAAATGAAATAAAATTTGTTGGGAAAAAAAAACAATGTGGCTGAGACTAAATGTTGGGCCTCAGGTTGCGTCATTGGCCCATCACAAAAAAAAAAATTGATACACATTAAAATAATGGGCTCAATATAAGAAGAAAGACAAACAATTAAAATGGGCTTCAGTTTTCATCCTTAGCCCAACAAAGAGAAGAAAAAAAATGGACATGATAAAAAAAGAAATGGGCCTCGGCTAAGCTTCATTGGCCCAAGCCCCCACCAAAAAAGAGAAAGAAAGAAAAAGAAAGAAAGACCTAAGGGGCCAACCAACAAGCTAGCACAATTCGCTAACTTAGGGTCCCAAGGAGGCATAACCCTAGAGCAGAGACAGCCAGACTACCTCATTCAAACCATTTCATTTTACTCTTTTAGGGTTCCTAAGGGTTGAGGGGAGCACGGACCTGCATGGCCGTGACAGTGCAACATCCCAAATCATGGCTATTTTTATAAATCAAATTAAAAGTGGAAGTGGTTTTGATAAAAAAAAAAGGAATTAGGAAAGGGGAAGAGAAACTAAGTTAGAACAAAGGAAGTGAAAATCATGGTGTTTTCGTCTCGTAATTATATGTCGCCCAGACTTGCTTGAGCGCGCCTGAGTGAGAGTATCAGGCAGAAAATGGTGTTTCTGTTTGGAAATTTCGTCCAGGCTCGCTTGAGCACGTGTAACATCCGGAATTTAGGAATTTATGTATTTAAGGTATGATTTAGAAGGTTATTTATGTGTTAAGTAAGTGAGGAAAATAGTTAGGAAAGTTTGGAAATATAATTGAGGTAAAGAAGCTTAAAAATCAAAAATCATTATTTTAGCTTAAGCTAGAATGGGCTAGCTTAAGCTAAATATGCAGAAAAGATTACACTTTCAGTTTCTGCAAGTTTAGCTTAGGCGAGATCCAGCTAGCTTAAGCTAGAATCAGGGGATTTTGTACATGCTCTCTGGACATTTTTAGCTTAGGCTAGCAATGTTTAGCCTAAGCTAGCCTCGGATTCTGTGTTTATGCATATTCTCTGGATTTTTTTAGCTTAGGCTAGAAATGGTTAGCTTAAGCTAGAATGGCCTGACAGCATGCAATCAACTTTCTAGCCCATGCTAGAATATTTAGCTTAAGCTAGAACTCATTAAAACAGTTTTTCAACATAGTGAACCTGATCTTTTGTCATTGTCTAAAACACACTTTTAAAACCTAGAGAGAGGAGGAGAGGATTTCTAGAGAGAAGGTGCTTCTAAGGACTTGAAGAAGGAATCAAAGGCAAGGAATCACCACACTTTTGGGCATCAATCCCTAACTTCATCTCTATTCTTCTCTTAGGTGAGTAAAACTCACCACCCCACACACCTCTTTCCCTTGATGTGAATCTTGCATGAACCCTAAGGCTTTCAATTCCCATTCTAATGCATGTATTTGGTACTTATATAGCCTTTTGATTATAATTGAGATGAGTAATGGTGAAATTAGGGCCAAATAATATATGAAACTAGTGTAGGAATTAATTGTAAGTTTCGTCGAGTTCGATAGTCGTTTTTGAATCGGTTATAATTGGAAATGTTATGTAATCAAGAAACTTATGTATTATTGTTAAGGCTATGGCCGTTACGGGTCAAGGACCATTATGTTAAAAATTTGGCTTCGGCCCGTCAGGTATTGGTGGCGACTTAATGTCCCCAAGGGGATACCCCTTGTAGTCTGAGCTCAGTCTAACTGCATGTCAAGTGAAAAGAACCCTTCTATGGGGTAAAACAGTTTATGATTATGTTAGGATCATTGATTTTAAGTAGGAATTATAGTGTTATCTTGAAATTGTTGTATATTGTTAATTTAGGCCTATATGTATATAAAGTGAAATGTTGGCACTGTTTTGCTCACTGAGACAAGAGTCTCGCCACTTTGTGGATTTTTGTTTAGATCATTAGCAGGTGGACGAGGTTCTAAGCTTGATAAGGAGTTGATTTACACCTATTAGGTGGAAGACCCCTTTTTGTTCCTTTGTTTGAAATGTTAAAAATGTATAGTTTCTAGGATTTCTTTTAGTCTTTGTTTAAAGTTTGTGAACTTTGAGTCACCTGTACACTTGGTTCTTTTGGTCACACTGGTGTTATGTATATATGTAGATATTGTGTTTCTTCAGGACAGTTTCTTTGAAACCATGTATGAGATCATACTTGGTTGGATTATTCTGTCTCCGATATTAAAATTGTTCCGCTTTAATTTCCTAACTCAAGGGATTATGCTTCCAATGGCAAAATCCTAAAGGTCTTGAAATTAAGGATGTTACAGCACGCCTGAGCAAGGACGTCAGCAGAAATGTGGGATATATTCTTTAAATCGAACATAACTTCATATTAATATATTTAATTTATTTTAAAAACATATATATTTTAAATATATATTAAAATATATGAATTTTATAAAATAGATATATTCTTTATGCATTACACGATGAAATATTAGTTTTTCAATATTTTTTACAAGTTCAATAAAATCCTTTTATCATACACAAAATAATAATCTAATAACTTAGTTTTACTCATATATTAATATTAATTACTACACTAGAAAAATAAACTTTCCACTTATGTGACGAGGATTTGGCAAGTGTATTGATCGTATCAAGTAGACAATTAGTGAGTAGAGTATCATCTCAGTAGGATTGAGAATTCAAGTACTAATATATATATATATATATATATATAAAGTAATGAACACTTAGGGGCATTTTTTCCGTCTAAATGGGGGTTAAAATGTAATTGACCTTTGTAATTAATGTGATGTTCATTAGTGAAGAGAGAATATGCCAATAAAATTCAGATTCATGTATTTTAATAAAAATCCACTAATTCTCTCTCCTTCAAACAATATGAGAATATATTTTTTATATTTTCATATTTTAATAATTCTCTTAATTAGTGATGACTATTAATGCGAGGCTCTATTTCCCATAATTTTTCATTTGGTTTCCATTAATCTAATTAAATGAAGATAAAATTGTCTCCTTTTTTAATTCATGATTTTCTCACATTTTTTAATATAAATTCAAATTTTGAATTTAAATATTCAGAGTAATAGAGATCTTCCCATATCTTTTCTACGGTTTCCATATTGATTTCATTTACCGAGCGCTTCTTTTCAGGCAGATAAATAATGAGTCTTTATATCATCAGTTTTACTTCCTAGGCCTCTTCATTTAGCATCGAAGGGTTTTCTTATCTCCCTATTTCCTTCTTTTTTTTTTTTCAGGGTACTCATTGCTTTCCCTACTGAATCCATCTCGCCCTCCCCCTTTTCACTCAAACTGCCACGAGACCTTCTTCTCACTTTATTTTGTATCCTTTCTTCTTCAGACTTTTTCCCCCTTCACGTTGTCATCCTGTTTCATATATTATGGGTTCTACTATTTTTAATGAATACTCACTTTTTATGATGATGTTAGTATTTCAATGATTTTATTTGTTCAGATTACTTTGCTTTGCTCTATATGGATATCCTATATTAAGATTGCTTACCGGATAACTTGCTATGAATAAAAAAATCGATATCCTAAATTAATGTAATGAGATTACACAAAGTACTTATTTAGTAATTTTTAAAATATTTGTAGTGGAAGCAAGAGTCTTCAAAAAGGACATACTCCTCCGGATTGACTTCAAGATAGAAAATGACATTTTGCTCAATTCTCACCAATCTTAAAAATCTTGATCTCTCCACAGTCAGCATTATTGCTCAGGTACGCAATTAATTAAATTTTGTAGAAAATGGCATTCGCAATTAATTAAATTTTGGATGGGATGGTTTTTTCAGATTTTGATTTCATTTTAATTTTTATAGATTTCTTTTACGGTTAATGGATTCGAAAAAGTCGTACAGCTCATTCTGTTCATTTGTAATTTTTAGGCGAGTTTTTATTTTTTTATTTTTTTTACTTTACAATACCATTGATTTCCATTGCTTTGTTATTTAGTCCACTACTGTCTTAATATTTTTACGGTTTTTTTTTATGAAATTTGATTTCATTTTCATCTTTAGGGTTTTCAGGTGAGTTTTAGTATTTGTTCCCTTTTATTTTTATCTTTTAAATTTTTTGGGGATTAAGTTTTCAATAATGCTTTGGATTTCTATGTTCTTAATCTTTGATTTCCAGACAAGTATGAATATTTGAAATCTGCATGCAGTGGTTAAGTGATGCGAAGCTTTCAAACCATTTTGCTTACAAACAAGGTAATATCTCAATATGGTGAGGAATTAATTTCTTATCTTGGTTTTCAATGTTTTGTTTCTATTAATGATTTTTTCCTGCTACTTTAGGATAGTATCGGGGGTTGTGACATCTTTTGAAATACTCAGCAGTTTATTGTTTTATTTTAGTTGGGACCAAACCTCCTGTCTCAGCTAAGATTTCTTTGTTCTTAATCTTTGATTTTCATAAAGTATGAATTTTTTTAAATCTGCAGGCAATGGTCAAATGGGTGAAGCTTTCAAGCTATTTTGCGTCCAAAAGAGGTTATATCTAAATATTGTTGGTGAATTAATTTTTGGTGGTTTCTTATCTTTGTTTTTCTGTGTTTTGTTTATATTAATATCTCAATCTTGGTGAGGAATTTTTTCTTATATTTTGTGTTGGGGTGAAATTTACAAATTTTACTAAGTACTCTAGGATTGGTATCTTCGAGTTCGAAGTATACAATTTGAAGATTCAAAAAGTGTATTATGAATCAAAATACATTTTAACTTAGTGAAGTTTGAAGTTTATGTACGTTGAATTCTAAATTTAAGGCATTATGTTATATGTATTCAAAAGAATGCAGATCTTTGATTAAGTGTCTATTCGAATTCGAAATGTCTTTTGAATATGAAGGAGAGGAAAATGAGTTCCATAGTTTAAAGAATCTAAAGGATAAAGAGATAAAGAAATATAAGTCTTTTATTCATGTACAAATGAAATTTGAATTACATAGTTCAAATGAAAATACATAAGAAATATAAATGTATATGAAAATAAAAGTTATTCTAAATCATCAGAGAACTTGACTCCTGCATCCCTGGGTCTTCAGGAAACTTGGCTCCTGCCTTCTTGTTCTTCATCTGACCTTCCTCTTCCTTCTTCTTTCCCACAGGCTTTGATTGAGTCAAGGCGAAAGCATTGTGCTATCCTGGTTGCGTAGCCCTTGGTGCATGGGGTGATAACAAAGAAATCCTGGGAAAGCAATAAAGAAGATTCACTTATTATATAAATGAATCTTAAATTGGCTAGTACGTTCAACCTGAGAGAATCCTTAATAAGGATTGAAGGAGCTTATAGCTTTGGCTATTTCGTCAACCTTATCAAAATGAAATCAAGAAAGATCAGGTTGTACGTAATAGCCAAAGGAAGAAATTTCTTCATTTTGAACAAAGAAAGAAATGAAGAAGAACGTCAAAGCCAAAGGGGTATTTATACTGATAGGATTGGATGGTGTCATTAATGTGCCTGTAGAATGATCCAATCAGTTTGAAGGTCAAACCCACATGTGGTCAATGGTCAAGTTCACCAACAGATTGACCAATCAAAATTACAACACGTGAAACTTAAGGGAATTAATCATTTAACATTTTGTTAAGTTTCCCAATATGGTTCGAAATCAAATCAGAATCGAAGGCTTGTTCGAAGTTGAAAGAAGCCCAGTAACTTAGAAGAATTTACAAGGTCAAAAGTCTGGAAAGCCATTCAAAGACTATTCAAATTTCAAATGAAGCCAGTTACTGGAAGTTATCACTCAGAGACAAGTGTCAAGACCTTAGACTATCAGTTATTTGGCAAGTAGAATACCGTTGCTGCTTTGAATACGTGTCACACTTAGAAATTGACACTTCATTTAGGCTTGTAAACGTGTCAAAATATTGTTAAGTGTCCGTTAGGATTAGAAGTCTATAAATAGGCAGAATTCTGTATAACAAAGGTGGTTGGATTTCATTTTACTGAAACGTCTCTGAAAACACCCAACGTCTAACATCATAAACGACTAAGAGGTTATAAAGGAGATTGTCCAATATGTGTATCCATACCAACATTTCATTAATACAATTTACAATTCTGCAATTTTCTTTTCTTTGATTACTTTCTGCTTTTACATTTCTGCAACTTTTCTTTCCTTTGATTACTTTCTTGCATTTAAGTTTCTGTAACTTTTCTTTCTTTGGTTTAAACTCCGCACTTTCAATTTTTGCACTTTGTCCTCAATTCTTTACTGCATTTACTTCAATTTCTTTTCAAGTTTCAAATCTTTGTTTTTATTCATTTTTTCTCTTTGAAATTCTATTTCATTCTGCAAAGTGATTCTTTCGAATTCATTTTTTTTGAAGAAATCTGTTATTCAAAATTTTGTTACTCTTTGAATGCAATTCTGAGTAAACCTAATTTTAAAAAGAACCTTTAGAGGATTCAGATTCTAGTCCCAGATTGTACTTTCAGAATCAAGAAAGTTTTCGAACTTAATTGAAAATTTTCACAACAAACAAATTGGCATGCCTGGTGGGACCAAGTGTTAAATTAGTTTCAGAAAGTGTATGATCTTGAGAAGTGATAGAACCATTTCTAATTCAATGGCAAATAGTAACCGAAACAGAAACACTTCAGAAAGTGTTACTAGAAATGCTTCTGCAAATCAAGGAAGTCCTACAAATCAAAGGAATAACAATGAGTCTGTAAGCAATAATGAGACTAATGGAGTGGAAAATAATAATAGTTTGAATCGTGATCAACATGATCAAATGCTTAACACTACTCAGGCTGAAGATCCTTTAAGGTCTCAGGCTATGAACTCAAATCCACTATCAAGTGGGGGAATACAGGTTACAAACACAAGTGTTAGGCCTCCCCCATATGGACTTCCCTTCGGTTTTGTTCCTCCTGTTCAAGGAACAGCCCTAGTCACGTACACAAGTACAATGACACCTGCATTCAATCATGCTAGTTCTTCGAACTTAGGCGTTTTTGGAACTGGTATTTCTGGGTTGAATTCTGGCCAAATTTTGAATTCTTTAACAAATAATGTTTTGAATTCGATTAGGCAACAAGTGGATGAAAGTAACCATAAAATGGTTAACATGTTATCTACTCAATTGAAAACAGTCATAAATCCACTTATTGAAAACACTAATCAAAATTATAATGCATTGGCTAGGCAAATGGCTAGAATTGCTGATGTATTCGGGGCTCCTCCAGATTTTGAAAACCAGCAACAGGTTAATGTTGGCCTTAATCAAAACCAGAATCAGAACCTTGGAAATGATAATGGTATAAGGGAGAATAATGAATAACCTATTCTTCGAGAGCCAATTCAAAATATGAATGCTCAACCATTAATTTTGAATAGGAATCAAAATGTTGATGAGGTTTTAGAAAGAATAAGACAAAACAATATTGAGGGACAACAAAATATAGCAAATATAGTTGAATTAGTGTTTAATAGACATGGATTCGATGTAGGCCAAGCCACTAGACCATGTTTCGTTTCTCGATTAACTGAATTACCAAGGGGATGGAAAGTCCCAAAATTCACTAAGTTTGCAGGAGAAGTTAATGAATCAACAGTCGAACATATTGCAAGGTATCATGTAGAATGTGGGGACATAGCTAATAATGAAAATTTGAAAATGAAATATTTTCCAAGTTCCCTAACAAAAAATGCTATTACATGGTTCACAACTTTGTCTCTTGGTTCGATTCATACTTGGAATCAGTTAGAAAGACAATTCCATGAACAATTCTTTAGAGCTGAAATGAAAGTTAGTCTTATGGATTTGGTTACAGGTAGACGAACTTCAGATGAATCTGTTGAAGATTATTTGAACAGATTTAGACAAATGAAAGCTAGATGTCTTGTACCAATTCCTGAAAATGAATTAGTTTAAATTGCAGCAGGATATTTTGACTACTCAATTCGAAAGAAGCTAGTTAATCAGCAATTGAGAGACATGGCCCAATTGGCTGAAAGAGTTAGGCAAATTGAGCAGTTAAAAATGGAAAAAGAAAAACATAGGTGTTGGGAGTCGAATTTATGATATTTCGAATTCCACAAGTGTGTAGATTCTTTATACTCTTCCAATTCTCAGAAAACATTAAGGATTGCCTTTTCGAGTTTTGTTATTAAGTTTGACAACTTAGAAAGTTCTTGGTTGAGGTTAATATAAAGAGAACTTTAGAAATTCGAAAAGAAGACAAAGGAGAATTCGAGAATATGATATTTCTAATACTTAGAAAAATAAAGGATAGTTCTTTTATTCATAATCCAAATTCGAATTACAAAAGTTCGAATACATTGGAAATACATATTAGAAAAGGAAACTATCCTCAAATAAAATGAGTCATTGACTTATGATTCCCAAACCTCTTCCTCTTCTTCTTCCCCCACAGGCTTTGTTTGAGCCAAGGCAAAAGGAATGTATTGTTGGTTTGATCGAACAACCTTGGTGCTTGGGGAAAAATGAAGGTGTACTTGGGGAACTAACAAACAAATTCATTTATTTCTAAATGAACTAAATATTGGCTACTACGTTCAACCCAAAAGAAAACTTTCAAAAAAGAAAGGTTGAAAAAGCCTATAAAAAATGAAATCATTCCAGATTGGGTTGTACGCAGTAGCCAAAGGAATAAACTTCTTCATATTCTTCGAAGGGTTTAGAAAAGAAGAAGAAGAAGAAGAAGAAGAAGAAGAATGAGAAGGATTGAAGGAAATGTTCTAATGAAGTTCCTATTTATAAGAACAAAAGGAACGAGGGTCCATGAATGAACCTCTTCAAACGTCCAACAAGAAGAACCTTGTTGGATGGACGGTGGCCGGTGGTCTTCATGACCATTGATTCAACCAAATGAAGTTTGACATGTGGCATACAAAGAAGGTGAGCAAGTCTTGAAATCAGAAAAGACTTAGGGTGTTCAAGTATCAATAAAAGCAAGTGTTAAAAGAAGAAGATTTCGAAATTCTGGAAGAAGATTTCGAGATTCTGGAAGAAGTTTTCGAGCATATGAAGTCAGAGTTCCAGGAAGAATATTTCGAGAAATGGAAGGATAAAATCTCGAATTGATAGAAGGTAGAAACTCGAAAACATAATGTATGAAGACTTAGAAGATTTCTGAATCTGTAAGTGACTTTTCGAGGAAACAGAAAACAGAAGAAAACAGACTGGAAGTTACAGAAGTTTGCTAATCAAGGACAGATGGCAACATCCCAATGGAAGTACTTTGAAAAGTGTAAGGATTAAAGGCAGTTTCTGGTTAGTAGAAAACGTGGCAGACATGCATGCTGCCAACACATAGGGATAGAAGATGTGTCAAATGTACATTAGGTAGCCGTTAGGATGAAAAACTATAAATAGGTGAACTTTCTATGTAATAAGGATTGGAAAATCACTTATACTTAAAACTCTGAAACACCTTATACGTCCAATCTTGCAGCGACAAACAGGTTGCAAGGAGCAACAATATGTGATGAACCCATCCATTTTCATTAATGCAATTGTTCTTACAATTTTATTCTCTTTTTCTTTGTTTCATTCTACAATTTACATTCTGCAATATACATTCAGTATAATTTTCTTTCTTTCAAACTTTTCTGTTCTTACTTCTTTGAAATTCCGATTCTTCTTTGATTTCTAGAATTCAACTTAGAACTTTGTTTGATGAAATTTTGTATCAATTTGTTCTAAACTTTTGAAGAATAAGTTATTTTGATAAAATTCTGAATCAAATAACTTGAATATTGTTATTTTTGGAATTCTGCATTTTAAGATTGAATTGGTAAAATTCTGAATCAATTGGTATAAATTTTCCAGAAATTGAACTTTTTGAAAACCCTTTCATAAAAACAACACTGTAACCTACTTTTTAAAAAGAGTCCCGTAAGAGGATCTGATTCTAATCCCCAGATTGTTCTTAGAATCAAAAGTGATAAAAGTAATTTTTCGAGATTAGATTTTATCACCACAAACACCTTCTTAATCATATTCTCAAGATACTTCTTTTCAGAACTTTCACATCCTTCAGAAATTTCTTCAAAGTTTTTACTTCCCAATTATGATGATGTTTCCTCTTCTGTTATTTCCTCAATAATTATTCTTCCTTCTTGCCACTCAGCCTTAGTGGCCGTTATTTCATCATTCTGTTCAATTTGTTCAGATTCGGCTTCGAGAGCCGCTTCTACTTTCTTTTCGGCCATGTAGGCCGAAATTCGAGCCCAAAAGCTCGAATTTACTCTAGATTTGACCATTCTGAAATTTCTGTGGTCTCGAACGGGCCAACATCACATTGCAACATGAACCCACAATCAGGATAAAACCTTAATGAATAAGGTACTTTTGAAGTTGGTCATTGGACTAACAGTTGTATTCGTTTCAGGGATCTCATTCAAGAAGCCATTAAAGAAGGTAGGTTGAAATTTGAGGAAAAGCCGAAAATGGCATTGAAAGTTGATTCTGATCCATTGAATGTCAACGCCAGTTATGTTGATACTATTGAAATAAACATGGTGGGAGCTGAACCTGCTATAGATTCGAAAACAGCGATAGACATTGCAATTGAGGAATTTGAAAAGGAAATGAAAGATATCTTCCCAAAAAGTAATGAAACCCTGGTTGATTTCTCGCTTCGAAAGAAAGAGGAAAATACTAATGTTTCCCTTTTTCCTCATTGTAGAGCAATTTTCCATAGATTGGTGGCTAAGTCTTTTGAGTCATCAGAAATTAAAAAGCATTATCAACAAACTGTCAATCAAAGGATTCAGAAGGTGACAAGGCCTGTTTCAAATGTTGAAATTCGAACCTCCCTTTCAAAAGCATTATGAAATGAATAAGGGTCAAACTCCTATGTTCAAAAAGCCTAAAACTCATGTACCTCCTTCGAATGTTCCTCCTAACAAATGGATTCGAGTAATAGATAGTCAAGAGTATCGTCAGAATCCACAAGTGCTTAGGCAGTATAATAATTCTTTCAATGGAAAGCCTTTCATGACTAAGACACAATGGAGGAGGAATCAACGTTATAGGAAGGCAGCATTGGAACAAGGGAGCAGTTCTTCAAATTTCTCAAAGATTTTGAATGCTAAAAATATACAGTTAATTCAAGTGCAAGGTGCTTCCAGTCAACGTACATACTCCCAAAGAATAAGGTTTTGGTTGAGGAAGATTTACTTACAGATGACTTTGAGATTGGGTTCCCAGATAGAATAGAAGATATTTGTGGAGTAGTTTCGATTCTGCCTGCAGAATTCGAGAAGGAGTATGAGGAAGGTTTCGAAGATAATTTTATAGAAGATGAGTCATTAGTGCCACAAACTTATTACACTTGTTTATCAACACAAGCTATTAAACAGGATTCAGCAGTGTTTGATAGACCTTCTATTGGGATGGTGTCTCATATCAAGCCTTTGTTCATTCAGGCTCAAATTGAAGGGATTACTGTAAATAAAGTTTTGGTTGATGGTGGAGCGGAAATCAATTTATTGCCAAGTTCTCTTTTGAAGAAGTTCAATAAAAAGAAGTGTGATTTGATGCCACACAACATGATAATTACAGATTTCAGTGGAAAGACGTCCAAATCAGAAGGATTGTTGTGTTTTGACATGACTGTGGGATCATTCAAAAGACCCACTGTTTTTGTGGTGGTTCCTTCGAAAGCAAATTACAATGTGCTTTTGGGGAGAGAATGGATTCATGGAGTAGGGGCAGTTCCTTCAACTGTCCATCAAAAGTTATGTTTGTGGAATGATGATGGCATTCCATAATATGTTGAAGCTGATCAAACCTATTACAAGGTGGAAGCAAATACAGTCAATGCAAGGAACTGTGAGAAGTGGATAATGAATCAAACACCTTGCACAATTGAAAAGCGTGGTTTTACTCCTGGTAAGATTCCACACAAGGCGTTTTTCAATGTTGAGTATGGTTTGATAATTCAAAGTGCAACTGGTCCTTCAGGGACCACCTCTACTTTTGGATGGATTTCAGAAGAAGAGTGATTTTGAGCTTCATAGCTCGAACCTCAGCATATACTGCTGAGAGAAGATTTGAAGCGGCCTTATAGGCCGCAGATTATAGAACGGTCTTCGAGACCGAAGCTAATTTTAAACAAGAATTCAAAAGAACTTTTGAAATGGCTTTAGTAGCCGTACAAGATGTTGAATACAAATATATAAAAGATTCAAACATGAGATTCGAAGAGGAAGAAGTACCTTTTGAAAAGCTTGATTGCATATATGATGATACTCCTCTTGGGTTCGAAAGAGTTTTGTCTCATGGAATTGAAAAGATGGAGACTCAAGATCCCCTTGAAGAAGTAAATTTAGGAGATGTCGAAAACCCAAGACCAACCTTTGTAAGTAAGAATTTATCAGAAGATTTTAAGTATAAGTTGGTCGAAATACTTAAGGAGTATAAAGATTGTTTTACCTGAGATTATCATGAAATGCCTGGTCTAAGTAAAGAGCTTGTGGAACATAAATTACCTACGTTTCCTGATAAGAGATCTGTGAAGCAGGCACCTCGAAGATTTGCACCTGAAATCATTTTGAAGATTAAAAGTGAAATCGAGAGGTTATTAAAAGCTAAGTTCATTCGAACTGCCAGGTATGTTGACTGGATTTCTAATATAGTACCAGTTATTAAGAAAAATGGTTCTTTAAGAGTTTGCATAGATTTTAGAGATTTAAATAAGGCAACTCCTAAAGATGAGTATCCTATGCTCGTAGCTGATATGTTAATAGATTCAGCAGCAGGTAATGAAATACTAAGTATGTTAGATGGTTATTCAAGATACAACCAAATTTTTATTGTTGAAGAAGATATTTCGAAAACTGTTTTTCGATGTCTTGGTGCAATAGGCACTTATGAATGGGTAATGATGTCTTTTGGCCTTAAAAATGCTGGTGCTATGTATCAAAGGGCCATGAATTCTATTTTTCATGACTTAATAGGTAGATTCATGCAAGTTTATATTGATGATGTTGTAGTGAAATCCAAATCGAAAAATGACCATCTTTCGAATTTGAAAGAGGCATTTGAAAGAATGAGGCTACATAAACTGAAAATGAATCCTATTAAGTGTGTCTTTGGTGTATCTGCAGGTAATTTTCTAGGCTTCTTAGTTCATCAAAAGGGAGTTGAGATTGATAAAAATAAAGCAAAGGCAATTCTAGAAACTTCTCCTCCTTCGAACAAGAAGCAGTTGCATTCTTTATTGGGTAAAATTAATTTTCTTCAAAGATTCATTGCAAATCTTTCAGCCAATACCAAGGTGTTTTCTCCTTTGTTGAAACTCAAAAAGGAAGAGAAATTTGAATGGAAAGAGGAACACCAGGTGGTATTCGAAGAAATAAAGAGGATTCTCACAAATCCTCCAATCATGACACCTCCAATTCAAGGAAAACCTCTAAAGCTATATATATCTGCATCTGATGAGACATTAGGAAGTATGCTTGCTCAAGAAGATGAAAATGGAATTGAAAGAGCAATTTATTATCTTAGTAGAACTCTAAATGATGTTGAGACTCGATATTGTGCTATCGAGAAATTATGTTTATGTCTTTACTTTTCTTGTACTAAGTTAAAGTACTATGTAAAACCTTTTGACGTTTATGTAATTTCTCATTATGATATAATAAAGCACATGTTGTGGAAACCTATTCTTCACAGTAGAGTAGGTAAATGGGCGTTGACTTTAACTGAATTTTCGCTAACATATCTCCCATTAAAAACTGTGAAAGGTCAAGTTATGGCCAATTTTCTAGTCGATCATCCTCCAATTCGAATTAATGAATTGGACTTTATAGGTTTGAAACCTTGGAAGTTTTATTTTGATGGATTGAAACATAAAGCAGGTGTTGGAATTGGAATTCTCTTAATTTCACCTGAAGGATTACCACAAAAATTATGTTTTGAGTAGGAATGGATCTTTCAAATAATGAAGCTGAATATGAAGCTTTATTATTAGGGTTAGAAGTTTTGATATCATTCAAAGCTAAACAAGTTTTGATTCGAGGGGATTCACAATTAGTGATCAAACCAGTCACTAAGCAGTATAAATGTTTGAATCCTAGATTGTCAAAATATTTATTAAGAGCTTTTCAGCTACTAAGGTATTTTGATGAAGTTGAATTCGAACATATCTCTCGAATTGATAATGAAATTGCCAATGAATTAGTACAGATTGCTTCTGGTTATAAAATCTGTAACTCTAAATTTGAAGAATTCATTCAACTAAAGAGAAATGTGCCAATTATGAATTTCGAAGTTTTAGACATCGAAACTTTAGATGTCAGTGATTGGAGAAAATCTTTAGTTGAATATTTTCAAAATCCACATATGCAAGTTGATCGAAAATTGAAGTATAGGGCTCTACATTATGTAATTTTGGCTAATTAATTATATAAGAAAGCACCTAATGGTAATTTACTTCGATGTTTAAGAGAATCAGAAGCATATCAAGCTTTGATTGATACTCATCAAGGGATTTGTGGAGCACATCAAGCAGGTCGAAAAATGGAATGGGTTTTGAAAAGACAAAATTTATATTGGCCTTCAATGACCAAAGATTGTAATGATTTTTCGAAAGTCTGTGAGGAATGTCATAAACATGGTTTCATACAACAAATCCCTGCAAATGAGTTACATTCAATAATAAAGTCATGGCCTTTTAGAGGATGAGCCATTGATTTGATTGGTCAAATTCATCCTTCATCATCTAGGGGGCATAATACATTATAGTGGCTATAAAGTGGGTAGAGGCAATCCCATTAAAGGATGTAGTTCAAGAAGACGTGATTAATTTCATTCAAGAAAACATAGTTGTTCGATTTGGTCTTCCTGAATCTATTTCAACCGATCAAGGAACTGTGTTTACAGGCCAAAGAGTTAAGAGGTTTGCACAAGAAAATGGAATTAAACTTCTTACTTCAACCCCTTATTATGCACAAGCAAATGGGCAAGTTGAAGCTGTAAATAAAACAGTTATTTCTTTGATTAAGAAACATACTGATCAACGACCTCGAAATTGGCATAAAACGTTAAGTCAAATTTTGTGGGCATATCGAAACTCTCCTCGAGATGCAACGAAATTTACACCTTATAAATTGGTTTTTGGTCATGATTCAGTTTTACCAGTTGAAATTCATTTGTAATCAATCAGAGTGCGAAGACAATTCGATTTACCTACTCAAGATTATTATAACTTGATGTTGGATAAATTGAATGAGTTGGATGAACTTAGATTAAGAGCCTTAGAAAATATCATCAGGCAAAAAGAACAAGTATCTCGAATTTACAATCGTAAATTAAAATCTAAGTCTTTTGATGAAGGAGATCTTGTCTGGAAAGTAATTCTACCTGTTGATAAAAAATCTAAACGATTTGGAAAATGGTCTCCGAATTGGGAAGGACCATTCGAGGTGGAAAAAGTATTTTCAAATAACATGTATTCGATTATAGAACTATCAGGTGATAATCAAATCTTAAGTATAAATGGAAAATACTTGAAGCAATATAAACCAACTTGATTCAGATTAGTTGGTGACTCCAAAACACCAATCAAAAGTGTTTAACCAAACAATGGAAAATAAAGCAAGGTTAGAAAAGGGGATTCTCTTTCAATAGTCCATACACTTGATTCAAATCTTTTTATTGCTGGAATAAGACTTTGTCCCTTTGATCAATGCTGGTCAGAAGCTCGTTCGATTTTACCAGTTCACTTGAAACATATTTTACTCCATTTAGGAGTTCGAGCTTCTTTTTTTCAATTTTGGACATCAAAGTCTTACTGCTGTTTTCTTCTAAGACCAGAATCTTGTCATCCTCTTGCAGTTTCTTGATTTGTTCTTCAATGGTCTTACGCTTTTCTGCAATGGAGGATAATTGAACAGTTAAAGCCCTCATGTTTTCATTAAGTTTTGAAACTTTGGTTCTGGAATCCTTCAATTTTTCTAACATGTCATCATTTTTTACCCTGACTTCAGAAGCCTTGGTAGCATTTGATTGATGCTCCTTCAAAATAACTATAGCCTTAACATAGATATTCTTGAAAGCACTTAACCCATTGAGTTGTTGTATAGATAAGCTGCTTTGACGAGCATAAATTGCCTCAAGTTTCTTTTCTACCCTGTATTGATATTCAACATCCTTCGGGAAGGTTTCGAGAAAATCATCAATGAATATAAAATTCTTTAGACCTTCAATCAAATCCTCCACAGATTCCATTGTTGGATGGTAAGACCTGGAATCTGAATGATCATAGGATATTAAACATTCACCTGTTAAAAGGTCGAGGACAGCGAAAGGATTTTCATCCAATACATTCAAGCATTCCTTCAAGCTTGAGGGGGTTAGAGATTTATTAGAAGAACTAGGAACAACTTCTGAAGTATTCAAAGAGGTAGTTTGGTGAGCAGCAGTCATCTCACTTTGAATTTATGAAGGATTCTCAGGAATTATATTCTCTTTGATTTGAGTAGAAGGGATGTCAGTTTTTGATCGATCTTTAGGAGGATCTTTGGTCAGAGGAGAAGTCGTCTTAGTCAGATTTTCTATTTCATTCTCTTTCAATTGAGAAGCCTCAGGAATAGACTCTTCTTCAACCTTATCCTTGAGACCTGGTTCGACCCCTGAAACTTTAGTTTGTTGAACATCACCTTTCTTTGATTCTTCTTCTTTTTGAACGACATCACCTTCTGGTCGAGATTCTGGAAGGGAACTTACACTTTGTTCTTTTTCTTCACTTTCTTCTTTTGAAGACTGTTCTTGACCAGATTGATTTGTTGGAGTTGGATCAGCTGCTGATTTCGAAGATGAATTTATAGTCTGAACCTACAATTATGAATATTGGAATAAGAATCATTTAAAGAGAATTTATAATGCTAAGGAAGGAATTCGAAATTCCATCTCAATGCCTTCTGGTATTAGCATTTTCTTTGGTCTTGGTCTCTTATGAGCGATATGTTTCACTCGAAGAGCATAATATTTTCTAGCCACCTATTTGAGATAAGAGGATGGATGAATGATTGAAAGAAATTATGAAATTAGGATTATAAAGACTTTAAAAAGTTATTACCTCAGAAGCTCCAACTTTCTTCTTCTTGACAATTTTTGAGGATCCAGTTTCGACAGGTCCAGATTTTGAAGGGAGTTTAGGGTCTTCCTCATTTTCATCTTGATCCTTTTCATCTGAACTTTCCTTTGCCTTCGAACTTCTTGAATCAGAACGTGCTTTTGTTCTCCTTTCAGAATGAGGATTAGAAGGTGGAGGAGAAGAACTAGAAGAATCAGTCTCTGATGGATAATGTTTCTTAAGCTTCGAGAAACAAAAGATTTGATCAGAATATATATGTATATATATATATAAACTTGTTAAGAAAATGAGTTTGAAATTTTAAATACCTTTGGATCACTATGGGTAGCAGATTCAGAAGTTTCTTGAACTTACTTTTTCTTGATTCCTCCAGCAGAAGAACCTGTTTTAACCTTTTTAGCCTTTGAAAGTTCAGGAGAAACAAAAAGGCTGAATACAAGTATAAAAGGTTAAAACAATTCTGATAGCACAATAGAAAAAGGAGCAAATCAAAATCGAAATTACCTTCGATTTCCTCTTTCTGCTTGATTGTTCTTCACCAGATTCACTATCTTGGCTGGTGGTTGTTTTTTTATCTGAATGAGATAAAGACAATGAAAATTCAATGTATATTTATTGAAACATAAATTCAAGAGTAAAATTAATAAGGTGAAGAAAGAAGCCTTACCTTTACCTTTATCTTTCTTCTTTGAAACTTCTTTTTCATGTGGAGGTGTCATCCTGCTGAGACAAATATCTAAAGATACTTGAATGGAAGAATAGTAGGATGACCACCAATCCTTGAAAGATACTGTGCTATAGAAAGACACTTCAAATGAGCAAGGAGTAAGGGTAGGACTGATATCAGAAAAATGATTGACTAACTCATTCATTGCTTCGATCCCAGTGGTAGCTCGTCCATGAATAACATCTTCAGGATAACGACTCATAGGAGTAGAATGAAGTTGAGAGAGACCAAACTGCCTAGCCACTAAGTTTGGCTGATAAGAATATGCTTTCATGTCCTTAATTGAAAACCCAAAGAAGAGGACACCCCAAGTCAAAAACTCTTCCCAAACATCAAGACTTTCAGCTTGATTACCAGGGGTGTCACAAGGGAATTTCCTTGTAAACCAGTTTGGTCCACGAGATCGAGAAGCAAATGGAGCAAGAGAAGGTTTGTGTTTATCAAGGTTAAGAAAAAGAGAAAAGTAATATTTGAATGAAGCAAAGGGATCTTTCTTCCAAGAATTTGGAGTGTAAAAAGACAATCGAAATCCTTCTATGGAATCTGGAAGCTCTGAACTTGTTGACTCCACACTTGTAAAATGTTCTTTGAAAATGGCATTGAGCCATAACTGAAGGAGCCAAAAAGGACCACTCAAAACTTTCACAGGTTCTGATTTTCTAAGAGTCAGAACAACCTCATTCAAACAATCATAGAGGCTGCCTTGAAGGAAACGACTGAAATTGATTCGAACCTTGCTTTGAGATAAAGCAATAGCAAGACTAAGAAGGGATTTTGGAAATTGAAGAGAACGGGAGCAAAAGACAAAACCAGAGAGCCAAAGCATCAAGAAAGCTGTGTTCAGTCCTAGATACTAGACTAATAACTTTATTGTTATTTTGAATGAAAAGGGCATGGGTAAACTTGTCCCAGTTTGGCTCTGAAGTCTTTTCTATTGTGAAATCTGAAGGAATGAAAACATCACCCTTAGGTTTAACACCTACTATAGCAGCTAAATCAAAAAGTGTAGGTGTGATCATACCATAAGGCAAATGAAAGGTGTGGGTGTTTCGATCCCAAAAGAAGCATGAAGTCATTAAAAGTACAAGATCATAAGAAAGCTCATATCGACTCAGTTGAATAAAATCGAAAATCCCTAGTTTCTTCCAATGATTTCCTTTACTACTTTCAACTTTATCTAACCAACTCAGATAGGCTTGTTTCTTAACAGGAGGAACAATTCGAAAGATAGAGGGGAGATTGTTTAGAAAATATGTTCTAATGGGATCTCGAAAAGCAAGAAGCTTTTCTTCAGGAGGACAAGGGAAGAAAGCAGTGTACCTATTGAGTCTTGTAGGTCGAAAATAAGGTCCCAGAAAATAGTAGTCTTTGTTTTGAATGGAAAAATGTATCAGAGATTGACTTCTCCATATGGGAAGACGTTCAGAATCTTCCTCTGGTTCAGGCACATAATTGATGTTGTCCAAACCAACTAGTTTCCCATTGTTGAAAGCCTTTGGAATTGGCTCAGAACGTTCAGAAGTTCCTTGAGAAGCCATTTTAAAACTCCTGAAATATCAAGAAACCAAGAAATAGAAGCTGAGTAAGCTTAGTAGAAAAGACTTGTTAGAAAAAGGAAGAACAATCTTCAGAAAAATTGAAAGAATCTGAAAGAAAACTGTTTTATTACAAGAAAGATTGTTCATTTCAACGGATTAATGACAATGTCTGAATAAAAAAGGGGTTCTTGATTTAAAAAAAAAAATCACCGTTTTAGGGAAAAAGATTTCAGTTGCTTAAAGAACAAATGTTCTTCACAATGTAAGAAAATGATGCACCAAAGGGTAGATTAATGTTCAAGAATCGGAAGGAAACAAAGAAAATGAAGTTTAGACAGCATTACCTTGAAAAAGCAAAGCTCTTGTTCGCAGAAATTGATGAAGAAAAGAAACGAAGAAGACGCTGCAGCAAGGTGTTAGGCTTTAAATTTAAATTTGAAGTAAAAGGCATAAAGTCAAATAAAAGTTCAAAGAGACTAAGCAGAAAAGCTAAGTGAAGGAACTCGAAGTGGCTTGATGGAAAGCCAAATAAAGGAAAAGTTTATTGAATAAGATTAAATACAATAAGTCTATTTCCTAAGTAGAGTCTCGCTATTCGAACTTCATATTTATGCCCTAAGTTATTTTGGCAGGTTTTTGCCTTGAGCTGAAGAGGGCAACGATCTGCGAGCTCCCTGCCAGTGTCATGCCTTCGGAAGGGAGAAGCCCCAAAAGGTAGAATGATGGGAAGGAGAGGCTCGAAGTTTGGGATCTTCCAAATAATCCAGAGTCTTCGATCTCTCATCCTCTTCTTTGACCTTTTCTTCCTCTGCACCTTCCTCTTCCCTTCCTTCCTTCCTCCATCCTTCAGGATCAGAAGACCAGGCGCAGAGCAATCATGTGATTTCCTGCCCCATAATTGGAGCTAGAACCAAGGAGGTGGAAGCAATACCAGACCTTGCATGGGACTAACGCCTAGTAATTTGGCTGTGTTGTTCGACCTGAAGTCTTGGTCTTCATTGAAGTGACCATTAATGTTGGACACTCTGACGACCTGAAATCCAAAGGAAATGGAATCCTTAGGTCGTACAGAGCAGCCAATACCAAGGGCCTCTTCATGGAATATGAGAAGATGATGGTGCATTCTCCATGATGTCGTTCCTTATAAAGGAGAAGAAAGCTGAAGATTTTAAGAAGGCCACCTTCAAGAGCCAATAGGAAGCAGTCCCACAGACACATTGACCAAGATGGACGGTAGTCAACTGAGTCAAAGAGGCCGGTTGTTTGTTGGAAAGGGAAGCCAGGTTCGAAAGGAGACATATGTGCAGAGAAAGTCTCAGACTTGGTGACAATAAGGTTCGAGATGGATCTTAGCTCGAAGATATAGTAGCCCAGAGAGCTCGAAGTTCTTTTCGTTTTAAGGTCGAAAAGAATGACTATAACTCAAGCAAGTTCGAGGGATCAGTTATCTCTTCATTTGCTCATTAACATTTGCTCGCGGCCACGTCACCTTCGGCAGTTACCAACGGAGTCCATCAGCGTTCATACAGAGAACGTGGGTTTTTGGCAGTTCTAAAGGCAGTTAGGAGAAGCCATCTGGAAGAGGGAGCGGTTACCAGGTTGAAGGCTATAAATAGGGGAGAGTTTGAAAAAGCAAGGGTTCGCAACCTGAACACTGAAAAGCACCCTGAAAAAAGTCGTAGCATCCACCGTCGTGATCAAGGCACAATACCAGCAAGCTTGGAGAAAGTAAGGACTTGGCAAACCAACTTCTTTGTTTTCTTTTAACTTTTATTTCGGTTCATCTATGTGTTCCCCCGCATGTTTACAGTACTTTTATAGGCTAGATATCAATGGCACTGTAACTGATTCCTTCAGTTGCTTGTGTTTGTAAGTTACTGCTTTCTTTTAATGCAAGTTAAGGCCCTGTCAGGGGTCATTGCTACACCTCAGAGTCTATGTTCCTTGCTTGAGTCAAGTATCTTAATTCGATCTTACTCCTAAGATTTCACACTGAGGTAGAACCCACAATAAATAACAAAGGATTCGTATCTCATCCTAGATTGATCAGAGATACATTTGTTTGTACAAAAATCCAGGACAAACACAAGGAAATGCGAAGAAAGAGAAAAGAAGCTGACAATTTTTGTGAAGAAATGAAAAGTCACTCAAGTGGTAACTGTTCATATCCTTATATATAGCTGAGAATGAGTGGGCATAGTCAGTTACATAAAAGTAGTAACTGCAATTTTAAAACGTGGCCGCAGTAATGAGCCAACAATAATAATAAAAAAACTGTTGCTGCCAAAGTGAACCACTAAAGGTTAAATTTACAAATTTTACTAAGTTACTCCAGGATTGGTATCTTCGAGTTCGAGGTATACAATTGAAGATTCGAAAAGTGTATTATGAATCAAAATACATTTTAACTTAGTGAAGTTTGAAGTTTCTGTATGTTGAGTTCGAAATTTAAGGCATTATGTTATATGTATTCAAAAGGAATGCAGATCTTTGATTAAGTGCCTATTCGAATTCGAAATTTCTTTTGAATATGAAGGAGAGGAAAAGAAGTTCCATAGTTTAAAAAATCTGAAGGATAAAGAGATAAAGAAATATAAGTCTTTTATTCATGTACAAATGAAATTCGAATAGTTCGAATGAAAATACATAAGAAATATAAATGTATATGAAAATAAAAGCTATTCTAAATCTTCAGAGAACTTAACTCCTGCATCCCTGGGTCTTCAGGAAACTTGGCTCCTGCCTTCCTGTTCTTCATCTGACCCTCCTCGTCCTTCTTCTTTCCCACAAGCTTTGATTGAGCCAAGGCAAAAGCATTGTGCTATCCTGGTTGCGCAGCCCTTGGTGCATGGGGTGATAACAAAGAAAGCCTGGGAAAGCAATAAAGAAGATTCAGTTATTATATAAATGAACCTTAAATTGGCTAGTACGTTCAACCTGAGAGAATCCTTAATAAGGATTGAAGGAGCTTATAGCTTTGGCTATTCCGTCAACCTTATCAAAAATGAAATCAAGAAAGATCAGGTTGTACGTAATAGCCAAAGGAAGAAACTTCTTCAATTTGAACAAAGAAAGGAATGAAGAAGAACGTCAAAGCCAAGGGGTATTTATACTGATAGGATTGGACGGTGCCATTAATGTGCCTGTAGAATGATCTAATCAGTTTGAAGGTCAAACTCACGTGTGGTCGGTGGTCAAGTTCACCAATAGATTGACCAATCAAAATTTACAACACGTGAAACTTAAGGGAATTAATCATTCAACATTTGGTTAAGTTTTCCAATATGGTTCGAAATCAAATCAGAATCGAAGGCTTGTTCAAAGTTGAAAGAAGCCCAGTAACTTAGAAGAATTTACAAGGTCAGAAGTCTGGAATGCCATTCAAAGACTATTCAAATTTCAAATGAAGCAGTTACTGGAAGTTATCACTCAGAGACAAGTGTCAAGACCTTAGGCTATCAGTTATTTGGCAAGTAGAATACCATTGCTGCTTTGAATACGTGTCACACTTAGAAATTTGACACTTCATTTAGGCTTGTAAACGTGTCAAAATATTGTTAAGTGTCCGTTAGGATTAGAAGTCTATAAATAGGCAGAATTCTGATGTAACAAAGGTGGTTGGATTTCATTTTACTGAAACATCTCTGAAAACACCCAACGTCTAACATCATAAACGACTAAGAGGATACAAAGGAGATTGTCCAGTATGTGTATCCATACCAACATTTCATTAATGCAATTTATAATTATGCAATTTTCTTTTCTTTGATTACTTTATGCTTTTACATTTCTACAACTTTTCTTTCCTTTGATTACTTTCTTGCATTTAAGTTTCTGTAACTTTTTCTTTCTTTGGTTTAAACTCCGCACTTTCAATTTTTGCACTTTGTCCTCAATTCTTTACTGCATTTACTTCAATTTCTTTTTAAGTTTCAAATCTTTGTTTTTATTCATTTCTTTCTCTTTTAAATTCTATTTCATTCTGCAAAAGTGATTCTTTTGAATTCATTCTTTTGGAAGAAATCAGTTATTCAAAATTCTGTTACTCTTTGAATGCAATTTCTGAGTAAACCTAATTTTAAAAAGAACCTTTAGAAGATTCAGATTCTAGTCCCAGATTGTACTTTCAAAATCAAGAAAGTTTTCGAACTTAATTGAAAATTTTCACAACAAACACTTTGTTTCTCTTAAATTCTTTTATTCAGAATATTACAGTGCACTTATCTAATAATAGTTTCTTTTAAAGATTTGCATTATTGTTAATTATTTGTTTTAACTTTAGTTCTAATTTTTTAGTTAATATATGTACTTTTAATTTAAAATTCGTTTTAAAACTCAGTACTTATTTTTATAATTTTAAATTTTTTGTTTCAATTTATTTATTTTATGTAAACTTTTAAACACGTGGGTTGTGTAGAACTGTTTTGACGGAAAAATAAATTAAAATATAAGAAAATATCATTATTTATTGATTAAAATTAATAAGATATTATATTTTTATTCTAAAAAAATACATGTTTCTAACTATTATATAATAATGAAACACATGTTTTATATTAATAAATTAAATTTCCAATCTCTTTTAAGTAAATGAAAATAAAGTAAAAAAAATACTGTATTTTAAATGAGTCCCTATCACAAAATTAGGGCTAGGGTACCTTGCATTACATTTTCTTTGGTTGTCAATTAATTAAAAAAATAGTTGCTTTTTTTATAAAAAAAAAAAAGGGATTGGATGGGATTCTTATACGTTCAATTTGTTAAGACCAAATATGTTTTATTTTGGTTGGAAAAATATTTGGGCAGAATATTATTCTCATAATTTTCTCTTTATTAGGATTGATTCTTTCATCTTTGTGCATTTCAGATTTAATTCTAAAAGTTTGATAATATTTGGATAATATATTATTCTCATCATTTTCTCTTTATTATGCTTGATTCTTGCTTTGTTGTGCATCTAAGATTAATTTAATTCTGAAAAATAAACGCTAAGAATCTCTTACTTCTATTGTACCTTTTTCTATATTTGAAGTCTTTTACACATTCAACAGGTCATAGAAATAAATGTTGAAAATCTCTTACTTTTTTATTGAACCAATTTTTGCTTATACAAATTTGAGTAAATCTAATCGGGTAGTATATTATTCTCATAATTTAACATTAGTTAGAAGTGATTTTTGGTTCGTTGTGCATTTCAGATTTAATTGTAAAAGTTTGATAACATTAAAACTGATTTACAATTTGCTTTAAATTAGTATGATTATCGTGATCCATAATATAATTTTGATGCATTTTGAGCATGCTTTTACCGTTGATTGATTGTTGTTTGTTAGTAACCCTTCCATAATTGCAATTTTATCTTTTCATAATCTTAATAATTTATTTTTTTTTCACCTATTATTTGGAAGGCCATGCATTCAGTTATATCTGAAATCTAAATTATGTGGGCCGGGCAACAATGAGCTTCATTATTGCATAATTTATAATCTAATTAATTTACTTAATTGTAGTATCTTTTTTCTCTGTTTTATATTAATATACATTAATTTTAGGAGCTTATTGGCCTCTGTTTGAATTTTCTTTATAAGAACTTTGCTTTTACTTGATTTTCCTTTAAAGTAATACTTTAATTGCATTATAATATATCTATCTATACTAATCAGATAATTGTATCTTCTAACTGCTAAAGTTTAGTCAAAGTTGTCTCTAATTGCGTTACAATATATCTATACTAAGGAGATAATTTTCTTTACATGCATATTTAAACTTGGAATAAATATAAAGTGCATTCTGCTCTGATTAATTATTTAATTTTATATCTTTGCAATGGTCAAATAGGATATAACTATACCTCTTGGTATTTGGAAAACATTGTTGTTTGATATATATGTCCTAAATGAAATGTATTTGACATATTAAGGTTAATAAAAACCGATCAATGTATCATGATTATCGATATATATGTCCTATACTCATTGAATCATCAATAACTCTGAAACATAATGAATTATGACCATTTGGCTTCCAAGAGTTTCAAGTCTATTGTTCTCTTTTGATTTGGTTTGTTTGATACTTTAAAATTGGTTATGATGTGTTGTCTCATTTGAATTTAGTCGCTATTTAATTGATTAGTTCTCATTGGTGGGTAATGTGACAGGGTGGGTTTCGCGATGAGGTTGGGTGAGATAAGAAAGTGGTGCCATCATTGTGATGGTGGCTGAGAATGGTGGGACGCTCAAAGACAAGTTATGACTTTCTCTACCATTTTCAAATTTGAATCCTTTTTAATTTCCCCTTCAATGTCACAAGTAAATCATTATTATTACTCCATGTGTTTTTTATTAATTCTTTCTCTTTTGCTGTTGAAACTAAAAGTTCTGAATTTCATTTGTCTTTTTGTTTTTACTAATTTAACCTTTTGTGTTGCTGGGTGGTGGTGAAGACAGTTTTTGCTGGGTGGTGAATGATTGAAACTTAACACTTCTTTTTGAGTGGTTTATAATTCTTATACTCCATACTATGAATCACAGTTCATTTTTCTACGTCTTCAAGCTTTCATTCGGTTGCAGTTTTTGATATCCAACATTAAAATTTTGTTATCTTTACTAATGTATTTTATACTGATACAATTTTATTGGTTAAAATTGCATTTTGTATGACATTAATAAGTTTTGTTAGATGTAATGATAGTGTGGTGCAGGGTTGTATAAGTTGCAAAGCATTGGTGAAGATCATAGAGGAGCTATTTGTGTCTAATGTGCGAGAAACATGCACATCATGAAAGATTGGGTGTGAATAATGTTTTTTTATATGCTTAATCCATGCTTATGCTACACTAATATATATTTGTATTTGAAATGGACATCCTTCTACAGTTATGATTTTCCAGATTCATGGAGAAAAATCAAAGTAGAGAAAATATGATCAAAGTAAATTCAGTGAAGAAGAAAAAGTGGGAAGAAACCAAAACAAAATTTGAGGATATTGATATAGACTCAAAAGATGTTGAGTGTTGGAAAATCACGTTGTGTGAAGCAACAATCCATATTATAAGAAGATAGTGAATGAGTATTTTTGCGAAGGATGTTCAGAAAAATTAGATAGCATATATAATTCCATATGGTACAACATTTATACATAGATTTAATTTTTTTTTCTTCTGTCAGCTTATTGCATTTATGCTTCATATATAAGCTACAATTAATGGATTTGTAGATGATACTTGAACTCATACAAGTTATTGAGGTGATGATCCTTGCCAAAGAAAAGTAGAAAAGTAGAGAGGCCTAAATTCCCATTCATGTTAGAGGATGCGTCTTCACTGTTGTATTTATGCAACAATAAAAGGATGATTATGGAGGTGATTGAAAGTATTTTTTAAGTGTACAGAGTATAAAGTACATCTAATGAAAGTGCATAATTAAAACATGTAAAATTAGAAATATAATTCATTGAATACCATATTTCTAAGGATAGGTACCAACTTCAAAGCTCCCGTCTAATACTCACAATAAGCAACCGCAAGAGCAAGACTAATACTCACAATAGCCAACAAGACGTCACAAATTCCACTATTTTTTATTTACCTATGTTATATATTTAGGAGAATTTTTGAAATATATTTAATCTTATATTGTTTTACACAAACATCTATCTGTAACTTGTCTCATCTAAGATAGGAGTGTGCCTAGTCTTAGAGTGAGGTGTGTACGTCCTGAAGAGGCTGTAAGAATACTTGTGACTCAGCTAAGATAGGAGTGTGCCTAGGCTTAGTGTGAGTGAGACGTCCTGAAGAGGCTGTAAGAATACTTGTATTGACTGGTTTGTCAATAGTGGAAAATCTCACAGGTTGTGGGGACTGGACGTAGCCCAAGGAGTGGGTGAACCAGGATAAGATCTCTGTCTCTTGTCTCTTACCTTATTATATCTGCTTATCTTGAATCAATTAATACAGCTTGATAACTAAAGATACAGTTGAATTGATAATCAAGATAAGACTTTAAACTAAAGTCTAGACAAAGATCTTTACCAAAATTGATAAACTTCATCTTGTCTTAACAAAGACTCCAAGTTAACAAACTTGAGAGCACATCTCAACTATCAATTTTAGTGTAAAATTGCAGGAACAGATTCGGAAAGTCTCTATTCAACCCCCCTTCTAGAGACGTTCAGCCAACTTCAAAATCCACCTTATGGCTATACTTACCACACTCAAAACAAATCATATGCAATCCCTCATATTCTGTAGAAACACAGGGAAACACTAGAAGGGGGGTTGAATAGTGTTTCTTAAATAACTTATGAAAGCTTTTCGCAAACAGATTTTATAATGAAATTTCAGACAGGTTAAAGGGGCTGTCTGAAGTTTCTTAAGACAGGTTCTGGAAATATGTTTTTAAAACGTTTCTTGCTTTTATAAATTATCAGAACAGTTTTTCAATACCCTTTGATTAGAATAAACGAATTGATAAGAGATAAGGGTAAGAAAACTTAGCCACAGAATTTATCCTGGTTCACTCACTACCACTGTGAGCTCCGTCCAGTCCCAATGCCAACTAGCACTTGGATTTTCTCTTAATCTCAACCAGATTACAAGTATTCTTTTACAGTCAAGCCTCTTCAGGCTCTACAACCAAGTATTCTTTTTCAGTCAAGTCTCTTCAGGCTCTTACAAACAAGTATTCTTTAGACAACAAGCCTCTCCAGGCTCTTACAAACAAGTATTCTTTAGACAACAAGCCTCTCCAGGCTCAAAAACTGTTTTACATAAAAAAGAGTGCTTAAGCTCTAAAACTAAACCATTTTGAAGCTTAAACTGTTACAATGTACAAATAACTGAGGTATACTCAGAATATATGAAATGATGTACAAAGAATTTTTATCAGAGTAAGTTTTACAGAGTAAAACTAGCAGCGTTTTGTTTCTCTTGAAATGTAATCTCTTAATTTTCTCGTTGTTGTTGTTGTGAATGATCTTCAGATGAAGGGTATTTATACCCAGTCTTCAATCCGTTGAAAATTCACCGTTTAGAGATAGCATTTAATGCTTTTTAATCCGTTGTGAGACTTGCTCCTGAGCATTCTGTGCGTTCTGAAACTTTTCTGACAGCGTCCAAGGTTGCTGCTGACAAAAGCTGCCACAGCTGTTGCTGCAAAAACTGCGCCGCAGAGATTTCCCAAATGGTGTATGAAATTCAAACAACCCAGGAAAGGTCTCTGTGTCTTTGCCAAAATAAGCCTTGAAAAGTTGCGTGCAGCAGAGAGAGATTTGACTCTTCAGAACTTCAGACAAGTCTTCTCACAACTTCAGCAAGATGTGCCACGTCATAAAATACGACTTTAGACGGCTTCAACACTTCAGACAGGTTGAACCTTCAGACGGCTTCAACACTTCAGACAGGTTGAACCTTCAGACGGCTTCAACACTCCGGACAAGTTGAACCTTCAGACGGCTTCAACACTTCAGACAGGTTGAACCTTCAGACAGTTTTTATTAAGATTAAAGTTGCTTGCTGAAATCATAGATAAAACATTAAAAACATATGTATCTATGATAATTGTTTTAACCAAATTTGTTAAACATTAAAACTTAGGGATTGAGTTGTCTAAAATCATCATAATCTTCCTTATGATATTTTTGAGACTCAACATATTCTACTTTAAATGTGCGGCCAAGAGCATTAAAATAGGGGATTAGTTGAAATCTGAGATCTACCTCAATGCAGATTATTGCAAATCGGCCACGCGTATGGATAGAAGTAGTTTCATCAATTTTCATCATTGTGCCTAATTGGCTACCAACTCTCCAAAGAAAATGTGGATTGTAAAATTCAGCTGGTAGATGTGAAGTGCGGACCCAAACAACGATTTTCTTGACATTGTAATCCTCCAGAGTAAATAGAGGATGCCATCTTTGAACTAGAAGGTAGTGGTCCGCAATTAACCATGGTGCTCCAAACAAAGCATGCTTGTAATCACCCTCATCAGAAAATCGGACAAGATAAAAATTATCTGAAATATCCATGACCCTTATATCCCCATTCTTTGCCCAGAGATGCTTGAGTTTCATACTCATCATACGGAAACCAACATGCCTTCCCATTAAACGAACAATGAGGCTATATTTCCAAGGATTACACCATTGCTCATATTCCTCCAAAGCAACATTCACTGTAGGATTTAGGTCAAACGTTTTACCAAGATTTTCAGCTTTCTTGGTATCTTCAAGGTCTGGAAACAGCTCTTCAGTAACCATGCGAACAATCTCAGCAAGCTCAAGATCAAATTGAGAATCAACCTCCATAACTTTATCTTTGTAAGATAATTTGGGTTTTTCCTTCACAAGGGAGCTTGCCTCATTCACAATAGGTTCTTTCTCAACATCCATATTGAGATCATAAAAGTAAAAATACATCACACGGGTAAGACAGTTCTAGATGAAAATAATGGTTTAGGATTAATTGTATCAGATAAAATGACACTATTTAAATTTTAAATTAGATTAGTTATTTCTTATTATTGTTTCATTTGCAATGACAATAAATAAAATTAGGGTGCAATCATTTTAATTACAGATTAAAAATACAGGAAAAACTTAATAATAATTATTTTATAAGGTAAAACAGAATGAAGTATTACAATATTAAAATCATATGTGATTAAAAATTTACATAAAAGACATTAATATTTAAATTATTGATGAATGATATTAAAATAAAATATGAATATTAATTATTTTTATTATAAATATTTTACTTATCTTTTGTGTTTTAGAAGTAAAAATATTAGAAAAACATGATAAATAAAAATGAATCACTTTTTTAAATTGAGTTATATTTTATTGATAGAATTTTTTTTTAATTTTTCTTATAATATTTTATACATTAAAGGGGCATAAATATTAACATAATGTTTATTAATATCTTTAATTTTTTATGATAATCTAATATTAGTTTAGTATATCAAAAGGGGTAAACATAATTTGCTCAACAATGAAAAATTTACTTAAAATATATTAATATTTAAATTAAAATTATAGAGGTAAATACTTATTGCAACTACTTATGTTGTTTTTAATTGTAGTTTTTCTTAAAAAATTATTAAAAAAAGATCACTTTTTTTAATTGAATTATGATTTTATTGATTGAATTTTTTTTATTTACTTATAATATTATATATATATATATATATTGAGGGAATAAATTTTTAAATAAAACTTATTAATATATAAATGTTAATTTAATAAATAGATTATATAATATAAATATAAGTTGTTAGCAAATGTGTCTATTGTTCAATTTAGTAGATAGTGATTGTATGAATTTTTTCTTTGTCCTTTAGATTCTTTCAAGTAAAAAATTGGGGAAATATAATTTGCCCGACAATGAAAATTTTAATCAAAATGTATTAATATTTAAATTTAAGTAATAGGGGTCGGGTAAACATTTGTATATAGGAAAAAATTGCATGAATATACACTCATATTTAAATTATAAAAATAAAAATATATGAAGACATAATAATAATTATGTAAATATTATAAAATTGTTTATATATTCATTATGAAACATATTTTATTTTTAAAAAAATGTTAAAACAAACACACAAATGTATAGACCTGTGCGAACGCACGGGTACCCGACTAGTTACAATACAGACAATTTTTCTAGTTAAATAAAAGTATCACAATTGTATCAATGTACAAAAAGAATATGCAAAAATTAAAACCAGAAAACTTTAAATAAAGATGCTTAGAACTCAAGGAAAAAGACAAAGGTTATGAAAATCAATATCAAAAGCAATTAAAATTAATCATATATAAAAATTATTATATTTATATATCAAATTTAAACTATTCATTTTAAATCCAACATAAACTTCATATTATAATATATTTATTTATTTTTAAAAACATATATATATTTTAAATATATATTCAAATATATGAATTTTATAAAAATAGACATATTCTTTATGCATTACACAAGATGAAATATTAGTTCTTCAATATTTTTACAATTGTCAATAAAAATCCTTTTATTATACATGTACATAACTTAGTTTTACTCATTTATTAATTACTACACCTAGAAAAATAAACTTTCCACTTAGTGACGAGGATTTGGCAAGTTTTAAACAATTTGAAATTATACAAAATATTATTGGTTAAATAATATGGTTGAAATAATTGATTTTACAAATAAATAATTTAAATTCAAAATGATTATCTTTTAATATAAATAGTCATATTAAATTCTTGATAAAAATTATTATATTTATATATCAAATTTAAAGTATTCGTTTTAAATCGAACATAAACTTTATATTATAATATATTTATTTATTTTTAAAAACATATAAGTGATTATGATTTAATTCAAGATCCAATTCATTAATTTAGTTAAAACTCAATTCCTTGATGAATTAACCATATATCATCAACTAAGAACCTTAATTCTTTAGTTGAACTCTCAGTGGAGACATGCATTAATATCAAGAATTGATAAAGATCACACAAGAATCAATTCCTATCCCTAGACAATTAACTTCTTATGTTGTTTTGCTTCATATCTAAGTTTTTCCCCCAATTTTTCAATTGTGAAAATCACTTTAAGTTTATGCAATTGAATGACTAAATCAATTGTGAAGCATTAAGAATAGAAGGACAATGCAATTGGATCATAATACTCTGAATTGAAATAGAAAATAGAATTCACATAGAGTTTGAATAAAGATTAACCAATCCCTAACCTAACAGATGTAGAGATCCATTACAATTAGAAAAAAAAAAGAGAGAGAGAAAAGATGCAAACTCTAAAAAAGAATTCATTAGATTTGAAACCCTAATCTCCAAGGAGAAAATTTTGTGTTTTTCAATCCTAATCTACGAGGAACCCTAAAAATATTTCTAAAGGGGTAAAATAGCCTATTTATATACTGTCAGCGCGTGTGGGGACATGACGACTTTGGACGTCTCCACACGCATTTACAACAAATCAATTCCTAAAATTTTCTGGTGTGTTCATGTCCTCATGTAGCTTCCTATGTGACCACACGCACCATACAATAACTTTCTCATGTTCTTGTGTAATCGCGTCCTGACATGCAAGTTCTTGTGTGACCACACACACCAAATTAACAACAATATTCTCGCGTCCTCACAGACATATTCGTACGTCCCCACATGCATATGACATAATGCAATGATAAACTTTTCCTCTATAATGTGGTCACAAATATATTTTCTTGTCCCCTTGAGCTCATCCAAAGACATTTTTCCTTCATCCTTTTGTTTCACTTAATAAATTACCTATAAAAATATAAAATTAGTAACCAATTAAAGCATATTTAATCAAATTTAACTATTACCACCTAAAATTAGACAAATATGTATTCCTAAACATTTTGAATTAATTTTTCACATATTTTAATAACCTAAATAACTAAAATTACCAAAAACTAACCTATATATGAATTTATCATTACATGTGAGTTACGTACAAAAGTTCAATGTATATAAAGGGGTTATTTTCAAATATATGACTATAACATTATAATAATTTCCAAGGACTTATAATGTAATTTCCAAAAAATAGCAAGTCACCTATAATGTGTGTGATTGGTGTTTCATTTACACCGTTGAATTTTTTCATCATTAAATCAAAGTTTGTTGTTTAACACCCCATTATGGATATGTTTTTATGAGTCCCTTTCCTCTCCGGGAGGGATCTAATAGGAGAGAGAAAGAGAGAGGGTATATGATGAGTCCCACAAATCAGTACTGGAGACATCCAGACGGAGAGAGAAAGAGAAAGGGTATGTGGTGGGACCCACCACATTGTGGGACTCACCACATACCCTCTCTCAATGTTATAAAACTTGAATCGGTGATCGACTCGGTCAAGGTAGTGGGTCAGTGGGTCGGTGGTCGAACCAGTGAGTCACTGGTTGAATCGGTTAAACCGATATATATATTAAAACCTATAAATTCTATATTATAAAAAATAAAATTTATGAAAAAGTAACACTCACAAAATGTTAATGATATAAACCAATATGTTTAAAATCCAACTAATAAAAGCACTTATTTATAATTTATTAGAATTAAGCATATTTTAAAATTTTATAAAATATATTAACTAATAGGAAAATACATTTATGTTTAAAAATATATATTATAAATTTAAAAATATATTTTATATTATATTAAATTCTTAAATGTATTTATGAAAGGAGTAAAAGAAGTGAATTGGTCAAAAACGTTTGAAAACATTATACAATATATATTATCTCACGCATTATATTTTAAAAAAAGCAGTTTGGGTTAATGGTACCGGTGCGTGCCCTTCACCCTCAAGTATTGTCTTCGTATCCCAGCAGCTGCTTTTTTGTATTTCTCCATCTCTCGCACGCGAATGCAGGAGCGCGGCACAGGACCGGTCAACCCGCGTTGACCCACACCGATTGAGACCGGTTTGATACCGGTTTGTGATGTCAGGCCCGGACAAATTACACAACCGATCTAATGGGCTGACTGGACCAGTCCCGGGTTCGGTTCCCAGTTGAACCAGCCGGTCTGGTCCAATTTTTATAACAGTACTTCTCTTTCTCTCTCCTACTGAATTCCTCCCGTAATAGAGAGATTCAGATTCCATTTTTTAATGGCACTATGCTAGCTTGACGGACCCATAAGAAAAAAGACCAAAAATCAATTGGTTAAGCATGTATCTCGAAGTCCAGTCTGTTCATTGTTTTATTTGTCAAACTTGGTTCTCGATCATTCGAGATTCAATGTCTCACTCGCAAATGTCTTGTTTGAAAGGGACTGAACAAGTATCCCTATTTCTTGTTAAAAAATTTTAGTAAAATTTTATATATAAAGATGATTATTTGATACAATAAAATTTAAAAAACAGATATTGTTCATCCATTCAAATGATCAAACAAGTATATCGAATTATTTTCTAGCAAGTAGCAACTCAACCACTTTCAAAACATGCTCACACGTGATTTGAATCTTGAAACATCAATATGATTTCAATATAGATGGGCCGGGTTTTTAAGTCCAAAAACAAAAAATAATGTGAAACGCAAATGGAAGAAAAAGACAAATAGCTAGGGGATATCGGTATTGGTAGTGGTAGATTATGTAATCTTCCTAATGTCTTCATCCATCATTTTTCCAAACCCTGCACAACATTCAAGTGGAAGAGACCAAACCTTCTTAGATGATAGATAATATCAATATTTTAATTTCATATAAATGAAATTGACTAGTCTATGTTCTGGCTAATTTGTTCGGTCATTCTACAGTATTCTTCTTAGTTTCATTTCCATTTTTATTTTTATTTTTTTGTCTTTCATTAGAAAGGTTTTCCTGTTTTAATTACACGGTGTTGGTCCACCTGATTTTTTAATTACCATGAGAATAATTATTTTTATTTATTTTTCTGTTCAGAAAACATTTTTTAAACTGATAATATGCTAATTAACCATAATATATGGACTGATTTCAATATTTACATTTACTAATTAAGTTTTGTATCTAAAAGTAGGAAAAATAAAATATTTTTAGTACATTTTTTTTTGTTTATTATTTTTAGTACAATTTAAATATATAGTTTTCAAAGTTTCTTTTTTAGTTATATTATGAATGGCAGGTAATATTTTCCATTCATTAATTAGATCTATAGAAAATTAGTCTTGGAAAATAAACTTATTTTAAGAATGTAATTTTCGTTCCCGTGTCATAGGCAAACAAGTTTACAAAAGTAAATATAAACTACTGACATCATACGTATTTTCATTTGCATATTAAGACATTTTTTCTCAAATTTCTAAAAAAGTTTTATTAAAAAACACACTACTGTTTGCTAAAAATTATTATCAAAATATGAACATAAAATAACAAATTAATGTTTTTCAAAGTATGTAAAAAATTATGCAGGAACCTTATATATAGCATAAACAGGAATTTTCAACAAGTTCCCATTCATTTTTCCCTAGACTAGAATAATGATTAATTAACAATACAAATTGGTCATATTTTTCTGACAGATATGACATGATAGGTGGCAAATATTGACTAATATTCCCATGTGCCATTTTCTCTCTTTTTATTCAATCAAAAGCACTTGATTTAGTTTAGACAAAGTTATTAAAGAGGAAAAAAAAAGCACCCCGATAAAATCCCTACTTTGATACATAAACAAATTTTAGGGTGTATTTAGTAAAACTAGTTGATAAGTTAATTAGTAGCTGATAAGTTAACTTTTACTTGATAAGCTAGTTGCTAGCTTATAAGCTCTGAGCTGATAAACTATCTTATTAAATTAAAAGTATTTGATAGAACTAGCTGATAAGCTAGTTGGTAAATGTAAAATGACATAAAAAAATATAACTACGTAAGTTTTATTATATAAATTCTATATGTGTTTTCTAAACAAAAATATATTATTATGTAATAATAATTTTAGATTTATAAAAAATAATTAAATTCTTATTAAACTTTTTAGTACTGAAATATTTAATTAAAAATTATAATAAATAGTGAATTGATAAAATAAATAATATAATATAAAAAAAATTCGTAAAACAATAAAAAGAAAATAACAACTTAATTAATTTATAATTTTTTAAATTACTTATTATATAGGTAATAATAGGTAAAAAGAAATTAAAGACAATAAGGAAAATATATTAAAATATAAGGGATAGTGATGGAAGAAAATTAAATAAACTACAAGCTACAAGCTAGCTGAAGTAGCTTGTAGCTTATAAGCTAGAAGCTCCTAAAATAAGCTACTTTGAGGTATCTTACCAAATACTTTTATGTTGGTTAAACTAGCTTATAAGCTAGTCAAATAAGCTACTTTGAGGTATCTTATCAAACACTTTTGTGTTTGGCAAAACTAGCTGATAAGCTAGCTGCTAGCAAATAAGCTCCGAGCTAATAAGCTAGCTTATTGAATTAGAAATGTTTGGTAGAACTAGCTGATAAGCTAGTTGGTAAATGTAAAATGACATAAAACGACGTAACTACATAAGTTTTATTATATAAATTCTATTTGTGTTTTCTAGACAAAAATATATTATTATGTAATTATAATTTTAGATTTTTAAAAAATTAATTAAAATTTTATTAAACTTTTTAGTGATAAAATATTTAATTAAAAATTAAAATAAATAGTAAAATTGATAAAATAAATTGTATAATATAAAAATAATTTCATAAAATAGTAAAAAGAAAATAGCAATTTAATTAATTCTTAATTTTTTTAAATTACTTATTATATAGGTAATAATAGGTAAAAAATTGTAAAGTTTTTGTTACTAAAATTGGAAATAAGTAATAATAGGTAAAAGAAATTAAGGATAATAAGGGAAATGTATTAAAATATAAGGGATAGTGATGGAAGAAAATTAAATAAGTTACAAGCTAAAAGTTAGAAACTAGGTGAAGTAGCTTGTAGCTTATAAGCTAGAAGCTCCTAAAAATAAGCTATTGTAACTTACCAAACACTTTTGTGTTGGTTAAACTAGCTTATAAGATAGTCAAATAAGCTAGTAGCTAGCTTATTGACCTTTAGAGGCGTGTACATGGCTTAGGGATCGATGACAAAAAAACCCGCACCCGCGGATAGGGCTGTAAATGAGTCGGGTCAAGCCGAGTACTTGAAGCTCAGGCCTGGCTTGTGATAAAAATGGGTGGCTCAAGCTTAGCTCATTTATTTAAACGAACCAATCTTAAAGCTTGAGCTTGGCTTGTTAAAGAAAAACAAAGCTTGAGCTTGACTTGTTTAGCTTATTCATAACTTCATTATTTTACTTTTATGAAAATTTTCATTAAATCATTTTAAAAAAATTTGAATTTAGTATTTTAATAAATATTTTACTATTAAATGATAATATAAAAATCAAAATATATTCTTAATGTATGATATATATAGTTAAGAATTCTAAAATATTATATTTTTTAAAATTCAATACATAACTTTTTGACTAATATAAGAAATATTTCAATACTTATTTTTAAATATATAGAGTAATTGTTTTACTTTACTATTTTATAATTTATTTTTTAAAATAAATTTATAACTTTATTTTTTTACATATTTGTTATTAATGTTACTTCACTTTAAATATTTATATTATTTAATTATTATATATATATAATAAACGAGCTATTTATGAGCTCTTAATGTCAAGCTTCTAAGGTTTGGGCTTGGATCATTTAAATAATCGAGTACAATCTTAAGTTTGGGCTTGTTTGTTTAATTAAAACGAGCTTGATCGAGTATTTAATGAGTCGAACTCAAATAATTCACGAATAGCTCAACTCATTTACAGTCCTACCTGCGGATATCCGTGGATATACCCGCAACAGGTACCCGCATATTTATTAAATGGGTGGGGACGGATATTGTACTACCCGCCCCACGGATACCCGTATATTCATTAAAATATATTTTCTATTAAATATATTAAAATATATGAATTTTTTTATTATTTTATGATGATATAAAACATAATTTTTACTATTTTGTAGTGATATTTTTAATATATTAACATGTAATGATATTATATAATGTTAATTTACATTATATAATGTTAATTAATATTATATGATATTATGATATATTATATGATATTTTCTCTCTTTTATTCTATAAATTTTGAATTTTTAAATATTAATGGGAACCCGTGGATACCCGTCACCCGCATGGGTACCCATTAATTTTAGTATGCATGGATGCGGGTAGTGTACTACCCGCACCCGCCCCGCCCCGCCCCGTTGACATCCCTACTCACTATGGGTTAGGATAAAAGTTAGTTGAGTTGGGTTGGCTCATTTTTTTGGTAAGCTGAAAAAATATCAACTCGGCTCGACTCATCACATGTTGGTGGGTTAAGTAGGTTCCCTCATCTAATTTAAAAAATTATAAAAATAATAATAAAAATCAATAAATAGTTTAAAAAATGACTTCAAAAATATTAAAATAAAATAAAAATTAAAAAGTGAACCAACTTACTCAACTCGACTCGAACCCACTTTGGTATGTGAGCTAAGTGGGTTGACCTACTTTGACGTGTGAAAATGTGAGCATGATTTTTACCAACTCAATCCACCAGTAAGTCAGGTTGGCTCACCGAGCTCAACCTATATTGACACTACTAACACATTGTTATAAAAGAAAAATTTTTTAGGAAATAAAATAGTTAAGTTAATAATTACATCAAGGCCGTATCTAGGAATTTCGGGGCCTTAGGCAAAAATTACGACAGGGGCCCATGTTAATATAGACTAATATTTTTTGTTATTTTCTGGCTTTTTGAGTTGCAAAATTATTTATTTAAGTTTTATAATCAAATAATTCTAACTTCTTACTCTCAATAGATAATATAGCTAACTCATTCAATCTATCTTGTAGCATAGTTGACCTTAAATATGATTTAATCAATTTTAATTTTGAAAAGCTTCTTTAAGCAGTCGTGTCAGTTACAGGTAATGTTAATAATATTCTATAAGCAATGTACGTATTTGGAAAAGAACCTAATCTTTTTATATAGTTCAATAATTTTAATGTGTGTCAATTTCATTTGTTAGAATTTCTTTCAATAACTTTAATTCTGAAAACAAATCAAGACCATCAATATCAGAATGGTCCTCAAAACACAATCTTTTAAAGATTGATACAATATTTTTTTTCAATTCATCTCCCCCTAAAGTTTTAAATTTATTTGAATCAAATAAAAAACCAAACATGTTTTCATATTCTAAAAATTGTTCAAATCCACTCTCAATAGAAGAAATAGACTGATCCAATATATACAAAAAATAATCAATGCTATCTAAAAATTTTAATTTCTAAATGTTCATTCAATTTCAATTCAATTAATCAATTACTTTATAAAAAGCAAAGCAAATGAGTGAAATGATCAAACCTGCTGAGATACTAACAACGTGTGTGAGTGTCCACTTGATGTCACTTAGAGTTAGTCACTTAGTGTGGGGGGTATACCTCTCACAAATCAGAATATGATTATATGAAAACTGAAAAGTCAAATAATTGCTTGAATATAATAGTAGAGTATTAGAGAGGAAACAGATAGGTTGAAGATCCGTAAAGACAAAAGTAAGTAATGACTGTTTTTTTTTTTGTCAAATAAAAGTAAATTGCATTAATATGGTAATCGTACAAGTAGCCAATAAATCATAGGCCGAGCAAAACTACCCATACAAGGAAACTCACTGTTGAGTGTTGAGTGACTTTTCATTTGCAACAATTAATAAATGGGTTGTGGACTTTTAAGTAGTTTAAATGATAAGAAAAAAAAGAGATATAAAAAATGTAAGATATAATCCTTATAAAATATTGGGCCCTATCTCAAATATTATTAATTTTTTAAAAAATAATTTATATTGATAATACTACTATTAAAAAAATTGGGGGGCCTTATAAATTTGGGGGCTCTAGACAATGGCCTTAATTGTCTTGTTGAATATCCGGCCCTGAATTACATGCAATTTGGAAAATAAAATTGTGTAGTCATCAAAATGAAAGAAAATAATTATATTGTTCTTTATTGATGTTAGGGTCGATTTATATATACTAATATACGAATTATATTTAATATAAGAACAGTATATAAAATAATAGTACAAGTGAATTTTTTTTAAGAAAATATTAATGTAATAAACTCTCCTATGACAGCATGATTACTCCCTAATGAAAGTGATGCATCCGACTTTTTAATATAAGTCTTTGCTGGGCATATTTTAATTTTGCAAAGATGGAGATATCATTAAGATCAATGGATCTTCCTTCATTCTTCCTCGACGGCCTTATCCATCATCTTCTAAGCCGCCAAGCTGATGTCATACTCTTCAAATCAAAACATTCAAGTGGGAAAGAAAAAATCTAAACTTTCTTTAAAAATAGATAACATTGATATTTTAATTTCATATATGCAATTCACATGAAACACTTAATATGAACAAATTCAAAAAAATATTTTACCAAATACTAATAAAAAAATAAAAAAAATAAGGTTGAATATGTTTTTAGTCCCTTAAATATGACCCGGATTTAGTTTTAGTCTCTAAACTTTAAAACCGTTAGTCTGGGTCTCTCATTTTCTGAAATCACGTAACTTGACGCAGACATGACAAACAAATTTATGTGTTAGGTTGTCCATTCAATTTTAATGAATATGATATGACAATTGGATTACACATCAGCTCGTCCAATGAAATTTCATTTAAGATTTTATTATATAACATGTGTGGGTAATTCTATTTTAATTTAATAAAATTCTAAATGAAATTTTACTTGATGAGTTGATGTGTCCATGTTCATTAAAACTAACGGCACAAACTGATATAAAAATTCATTTACCATTTCAACATCAAAGTTACGTGATTTTAGAATATAAGGGACCCAAACCAATGATTTTAAAGTTTGGCGAATAAAACTAAATTCAGATCAACCTTAATGAACTAAAAAGATATTTAACTCAAAAAAAAAATTTATAACTTACCCACCACTGTAAAAATTAGTGGTTCATAGATGGACAAAATTCCAAATGCTCCAACCAATTGCGACCAGTTTTGGCGTTACTATTTTGTAATAATTACAGCGAGAGTTATAGTGCCATGATCTTTCTTCGTAGGCACCAAATGAAACTTTTGGGAAACTAATGGACCATGAAAAAAAGGTGGTCCTTGCTACATCTTGACCGCGAATAAATAATATAAATTTAATATTAAAATAATTATCAACATATATTATAAAATTTAATTTATTTTTTATAATAATAAAGTTGAAACAGGTGCATTTAAAGAGAGGTAGAAACTATAAACAACAAATAATTAGTTAGAACTTAGAAGCAGATTGCAAAGTGTAGGCATGTCTTTCAAGCTTGTGTCGGTGTTTTTTCTGGTGACAGTGGTAGCCAGTGAAGATAGCAGTTTCACCTATAATGGGTTTCAATCAACTCATTTGTATCTTGATGGTATTGCTGAGATCACCTCCAATGGCCTGCTCAGACTCACCAATGACACCAAACAAGAAAAGGGTCATGCTTTCTACCCAAATCCTATAGTTTTCAAGAACACCTTCAATGGAACCGTGTCTTCTTTTTCCACCACTTTTGTCTTTGCCATAAGATCTGAGTATCCAACTCTGAGTGGTCATGGGATTGTTTTTGTGGTTTCCCCAACAAAAGGGCTTCCAGATTCTCTTCCAAGTCAGTACCTTGGCCTCTTTAATAAGGCTAACAACGGCAACAGCAACAACCATGTTTTCGGTGTGGAACTTGACACCATTCAGAGCAGTGAGTTTGGAGATATCAATGACAACCATGTTGGAATTGATATCAATGACTTGAGGTCAGCTAATTCATCACCTGCAGGATATTACAGCACTGGTGGGTTAAAGAATTTGACCCTTTTCAGTGGCTATCCTATGCAGGTGTGGGTGGAATATGATGGGGAAAAGAAGCAGATTGATGTTACTTTAGCTCCAATCAATGTTGATAAACCAGAACGCCCTTTGTTATCATTGACCAAAGATCTTTCTCCAATTCTGAACAATAGCATGTATGTTGGATTCTCATCCTCTACTGGCTCAGTTTTAACTTCCCATTATGTTCTTGGTTGGAGCTTTAAGGTCAATGGCAAAGCTCAACAACTTGTAATCTCTGAACTCCCCAAGCTTCCTAGACTTGGTGAAAAAAAGGAGTCAAAGCTTTTAACCATTGGATTGCCTATGATATCACTTTGTTTGGTTTTTATTATCATTCTAGCAGTTGGTTATGTCATTAAAAGGAAGAAGAAATTTGCTGAGTTGCTAGAAGATTGGGAACAGGAATACGGCCCACATAGATTCAAGTTCAAAGATCTTTACTTTGCCACAAAGGGGTTCAGGGAGAAGGAGCTATTGGGAACTGGTGGATTTGGTAGAGTCTACAAAGGTGTGATGCCAATTTCAAAAATTGAGGTTGCAGTGAAGAGGGTGTCCCATGAATCCAGACAAGGGATGAGGGAATTTGTGTCAGAAATTGTTAGTATTGGACGTCTTCGCCACAGGAATTTGGTTCCTCTTCTTGGATATTGCAGGCGCAAAGGAGAGTTGCTTTTGGTCTATGATTACATGCCAAATGGAAGCCTAGACAAGTATCTCTATGACCAACCAAGAGTGACCCTGAATTGGAGCCAGAGATTTACAATCATCAAAGGGGTTGCTTCAGGTTTGTTTTATTTACATGAAGAATGGGAGCAAGTTGTGGTACACAGAGACATTAAGGCTAGCAATGTGTTGCTAGATGCAGAATTGAATGGCAGATTAGGGGATTTTGGTCTTGCAAGGTTGTATGACCATGGAACTGATCCTCAAACTACCCATGTGGTTGGAACTCTTGGGTATCTTGCCCCTGAGCATACTAGAACAGGTAAGGCAACTACAAGCTCTGATGTGTTTGCTTTTGGTGCATTTCTGTTGGAGGTTGCTTGTGGTAAGAGGCCCATAGAGCACAGAGGAGAAAGTGAGACTGTAGTTCTGGTTGATTGGGTTTTTGATTGCTGGAAAAAGGGTGAGATTCTTGAGGCAAAGGATACAAATTTGGGCACAGATTATAGGCCAGAGGAGGTGGAGTTGGTATTGAAACTTGGTTTGTTGTGCTCACATTCAGAGCCATTGGTTAGGCCAAGCATGCGCCTAGTTGTGCAGTACTTGGGGATGGATGTCCCTCTGCCAGATCTATCTTCGCTTAGCTTATCTTCCACTGGCCTAACCTTTGGGCACCATTTTGAAGATTTTGAGAACTTTCCTATGTCCTATCCTGTATCTGGGGATAAGCCGTTCTCCCATAGTACCTATACCTCAACTTCAGCTGCTGAATCACTTCTCTCTGGTGGTCGTTGATTTCAGATGGAACAGGAAATTAGCATGGTCTATTTTGTTGCATTTGATTTTATCTTATGCTTAATTGCTCAATTTTGAGTGTGTATTTGTTTATGGTGAAAAATCTAATTTCGAAAATTAAACTTATCACTTTGATTCCAAGAACAATCTGGGGATTAGAATCAGATCCTCTTACGGGACTCTTTTTTAAAAAGTAGGTTTATGGTGTTTCTGATTTATTGAAATAGACTTTTCAAAGTTCAATTTTCTGGGTGAAAATGTTTGATTGGTACAGAATTTCACCAAATCAATTACTATGTTTTCGAAAAATCCAGAAATGATAGATTCCAGAAAGTTGATTCAGAATTTTAACAAAGAACTTTTCTTTCAAAAGAAATTAGAACTACTTGATTCAGAATTCTATCAAATAAAGTTCTAAATTGGATTCTTGAAAATCAAAGTTTCATAGAAGTAGAAAATATAGAATTTGAAAGAAAGAAAGAAAAAGTACGTGAAATGTAAATTGCAGAATGTAAATTGCGTAAAGTAAACAAAAAAAAGAAAATTGAATTGTAAGAACAATTGCATTAAAAGAAATGGATGGGTTCATCACATACTTATTTCTCCTAGTAACCTGTTTGTCGCAGTGAGTTCGGACGTGTAAGGTGTTTTCAGAGAATTTGAGTATGAGTGATTTGCCAACCCTTATTACATTATGGGTTTACCTATCTATAGATTTCTAATCCTAACGGCTAACTAATGCATGTTTGACACATCAGCAACCTATCTATGTTGGCAGCGTGTATGCTTGCCACGTTTTCTGCTATCCAGAAAACTAATTACATTTTCAAAATGAACCACTAACTTAATGACACCTGTTGTTTGTCATTTGTAACTTCCTTTAACTGCTCCTTTGGTGTCTTGTGACTTCTGTTTCTTCGAAAACTTGTGTTCGGATTTCTCGAAATCCTGTCTTTGGATTTCTTGAAGTCTTCTTTCTGATTTCTCGAAGAGGTCTTCTTTCTGATTTCTCGAAGTCTTTGTCTTCTGATTTCTCGAAATCTTCTTTCTGATCTCTCGAAGAGGTCTTCTGATTTCTCGAAATCTTCTTTCTGGAATTTTGACTTTATGGTTTCGAGATTTTGACTACCTTGTGCCACATGTTTAATTTTATTTGGCCTTTTCAAAGGTTACAAAGACCACCGGCCACCGTCCATTTGATTTTTACCATGAGGATTTTTCTTATTGGGCATAGAAATGGTTTCATTAATGGTACTTGAGTTGTTTTGCTCCTATAAATAGGAGTATTCTTCTTCATCTTTCTCACAACTCTTCCTTCTTTTCTATTTTCTTATAATTTCTTTTTAGAGAATTCTTCAGAAAATATGAAGAAGGTAATCTCTTTGGCTATTTTGTGCAATCTAATCTAGAATGATTTCATTTTTTATGAGATTGACAAAATAGCCAAAGTCATTTTATTTAATTAATAAATGAACTTATTTAAAGCTTTCCATTCTGATCTGATCTTCTTCCTCTGGTAAAAATTGTTCAACAGGTTGGAAGCAATATTCTCCTTTCCCTCTCCCAAGTTAACCACTGAATTGCTTCTAATAGAGCTTTTCGAGGAGAAAGAAGAGAAAGTGGCAGAGCACCATGAGCTAAAGGCTCTTTTAGATTTTTAGGATAGTTTCCTTTCTAATGTTCTAGGTATTTAGGATAGTTTTCTTTCTAATATCTTTCCATGTATTCGAACTAATGTAATTCAAATTTAGAGTTTGAAAGAATTATCCTTTGTACCTCTCTGAATACCAGAAACATTATGTCTTTTTCTTCGAATTTCTAAAGTCTTTGTATTAACTTCACTTAAGAATTTTTTCTAAGTTAACAGACTTGTTATCCAATTCGAAACAAGGTAACTTCATCCTCTTCTGTAAATTCGAAATGACCTTTACTCATAACATTTTGGGAATTCGAACAATTTGGAAATCAAATCCCAATAGTATTATATCTAATTTAATAAAATGGATTAAAAAGAAAGTTTGTAGTAGATATGTATGACAACTTATTGTATGACAGTATGAGTTTGTGTCTCCTTGGCATGCGAAAGAGGATACAATTGTCATTCACCAACATCACAAAGAAATTCAGTTAGTTTGGATGAGTTTCTTAGTTGATAAAATAAAATCACTTGTAAAATATAAATATGAGTACATATCTTTAAATAGTTTATGCATATGTTGGTTTTTTTTTTTTTGGTCAAAATGCATATGTTGGTTTAAATCTTCCAAATTTTCTAGTTTTTTTTTTTGGGTCAAATTTTCTATAGTGTTGACAAGGTTTGAAGTCGAAGGATCATGATGTTTAAGCCCAAAGTAAGAAAGACCAACATGTATTTGACAAGGTTTGAAATCGAAGAATGGAAGTCAATATCATTTGAGATAGTTAATGAATCTTCCATGCATTTGGTTGGAACTAGGAAGATTCATCAGCATTTAGTCATTTTATGATCAGGGGTGGCTTGAGAGAAAATATTTAGTTGTGGTAAGTTACATATTTGTTGTATCTTTAAGACAAGTGTCGAGAGCTTTTACATAAAAAGTTGTACGGTTATCTATACATGTCAAAGTTTTAGAGGTTAGTTGTTGGTAAAATTATCTATAAATAGAGATGGAAAATGGGTTGAGCCATTAGATCAGCCTGCTTAACGACTTAAGTTATAAATTCATATAATTAACCTTATTATAAGGTTTATAAGACAAAAAAAATTAATAATAATTAGTGAAATAATAAATATTTATGTGTAATCTTTAAATATGTCTTTATTTCTCTTAAAAATATTTTAGATTAAATAAAAAAATTAATTTTTTTTAAAAAGATTGGTTCAAATGGTTTTTAGACATCGATTTTTTACCAATTTTTATCGGTTCTCACCGGTTCTAAAATCCACCGATTTTTTTAGGTTTAACGAATCGGTTACCTGGCCGATTCCGAGTTCGACCGGTCGAACCAACCAGTCCGGTCTAGTTTTTAAAACTATGCAAAATATTGTATAAATGGAAAAATCATAGCCTATAACTCAGCTTTAATATATTCCATTAGATAATAGATTGTAGTGTAAAACAAAATTTGCTAATCACAGTCAAATTTGAACTCGTCTAACATCACACGTTCACAACCAAATCTGAACTCGTGGGTATCAACCCGTCCCGAGTAAATCGATACCATATATGGGAACGTGTTCCAATAAAAGAAAAAGCACAGTAGGGAATGACCCATGGTGTTGTCTAGCATGAGACAACCTTTTCGAACCATTAGATTTATTTATATTATAATGTATGGTCCAGATTTATCACCAAGTACCTGCTAGTAGAATATAATAAGATACTTAGTGATAGTTTTTTGGTGTTGCTAAAAAGTCCTATTTTGCTACTGGTAGGACGCCAGTGAAGTATAACGCCAGTGTCGTCCATCGACGTGTAAGGTTTTAAGGTGGGGTAGATCCATATATACTCTACCCATTGATGATTATCAACCTTGTTGGGATGTCAAGTATTAGTCCCACATTGGATAGGAATGAGCATGGAGAGCAATATATAAGTGGAAAGACCCATGAACCTAACACCTTAAGGTTTTGGGTTGGATGTGATGTCTAGCTCACTTGTATGGTTTGCTCGTTTGCTCATTGGCTCTATGTTGGAGGACTCCCCGGTGGTTTAGGCTCCCCTTGCAACCCTAACAAACCTATATGGGTTTCTGGCATTTGCTTTTGCAAGAATAATGAGTCAAAGGAGATAGTAGTTAACACAGTGAACACGACAGTGAGGTTGGTCAGTTGATGTTTGATTCAGGAAGTCTGAATAGGTAAAGGTTTGGTCTTTTTACAGATCTTGAAAATTTGAGTATTGATTCTGGCCAAGCATGTTGTTGTGATTATGTCTGCAATTTTTTTTATTTGATTATACCTAAACAATAGATTTTATGTGCAAGGACGTATTTGTGATGAATAGAACAAGGGTTTTGTTTATGCTCTTTACAAGTTCAACAGCGGTTAGGAGGAGGATGATTGGGAATGGCGAGCGGCAATTTTCTGTTGGTGCTTTTGGTCACAATCGCATTATCCAATCAGACGAGTGACGACTTCTGCTTTTGGTCACACGCTCGTGCTTGCGGCTGCTTCTTCTCCGCGGCACTAACGCTCGCTCCTGCTTCTGCTTAACATTGTCTTCTTCAGGTTTATCGTCTTCGCCGGGAAAGGGAGTTGGATACGTATAGTTAACGCCAGAAAAACCAACTCTGAGACGTCCCTAGAGCTGGTAAAATGGGCTAGAACAACCGGTCCGACCAGTAAAAGCCCGCAAAAATGTAGTGCTCGGGCACTTATTATACAAGCTTGAATAACTCCTGGGTTTTTTAGTCTAACTCGATAAATCCCACCACCCGCAAAAAAGGTCGGATAGCCCGAAAAACCTGAAAAAAACCAGGCTACCCGCAAAAGGCCTGCTCTAGCGTCCCAAGTAGCAAATCCACATAATCACGTGGTGGTGGCACATCAGAAGATGAACTTTGAGAAGAATGGCATCGATTCAACAATGCCAAATCGAGCGACAAAGAGGTTGAGTTTGGAGGTGGGGACGACTAGGAGAAGTTGCGGAATGAAGTAGGGGAGTTTGAGGAGAAAAGGAGAAAGACCATAAGGTTAAGAGTTGTAGAGCCGTTGGAGAAGACGACAAAAAAAGTGAATAGGATGGAAAAGGAAAGAGATGATTTAAACCCTAAACCTGAAGAGCCAATAACATCTTAAAAAAAATTAATTATTTAATATTAAAATAATATTGATTGTTTTTACAGGTTACATTACGTGTTATTAAAAGTAATAAGCAGTGATCCACTAGTGGACAACTTTTACTTGACCCACGATAGAATGCACCATGACCCATAAGAACACATGAGGATAAGTGGATGACACACTAGACAAAGGGAGAATAGAGGGAAGAACCCAATGAATTTATTAGGAGGGTTTATTAAATTAAAAATAAACAAGGGTAATTTAGAATTTTTACAACTTAAGATTTTCTCGTTCTCATGGGAGTTTTATTCTCACCTATTAAGGTGGAAATAAAGCTTTTAACTTTCGTAATAGATACCATAGTATATGCATGCTGGCATGACCTTTTTACATGAAACATTATGGATCAATTTTGTACAAAATTACTCCATTCCTTGTCAGGTATCACAGTCCAATCTGACCCTACAACCGCAAGATAAAAAGCAGATGGACCAATTTACAGGAGCCTACTAATACGAGCATCTATAACCGAAGTTATATCTGATTCTGTATTTCCTAGAGCATCAGACAGGGACATCCTGCGGTTTCTCCATATGGATTCAGCCAAGTTCTTCATCTTTTCTCCTTCATCCTTTCTATTTTCTTGGACACAGAGTACTTCAGCATATGCACCTATAATATTTATCAAGCAACTAGTCAACATACAAGACAAATCAAGATCAAATTATCAGCAAGCAAAGGTTGAGACTTGAGCCTTAAAATCGAAGAACACATTATAATTATAATCCTTGTCATGAATGTAAGCCACATGATACCAAGAACTATAATGTGATAAGATTTAAATTTTCCATTCATCATACAGCTTCATGATCTGAACTGATATAGGCATTTTTAAACCACAAGAAAATCTTAGCTAAGCACTGCCTACCTAAGAATTTCTCCTATACCACATACAATAAGACACATGTATAAAGCTATCGTGGCTATAATTTGTTTCCCAGTAGATGGACACTACATTCAGGATAGAGAAGTTCCACTACATAATTATATCATTGCTTGATAAGACAGTAAATTATCCTTTACTAAAATAGTCACTCCCGGATCAGGTTGTCCCATCACAGATTACCATGGATAAAAGAATCCATCATACCTCTTGCAAGAGCTGCTATATCACTTCTATCTACCAATGGTGCAGCACCTACACAAAGTAAGTTAGGTTTCAATATATATTCATTACATAGCTATCAATCTTGGATAGTGTCCAGCTCCAAAAAGGCAAAAACACTATAGTGAGATAGCATATAGCAGGATGGCCATTACACATAAGATTGTGTGTGTGTGTTATCCAAAAATGGAGACATTCATAATAAGCCCAAAAAACAGAAGACTAGCGGGTTGAGTAGCAGAGCAACGGGTTAAAAAAGACCTGCAAGGTTTGACAAACGGATGTGACAGAATGAACAGTGGATTAGGACACAAGTGTGTGGTTAAGGCTGAGTAGCAGGGGAAGCTGACAACCAGTGTGGGTGCCAGGAAATGTGAGAATGGCCAGAAATAACATCAGCAATCGATGGGCTTGAGCTCGTGAGGGGAGCAAGACAAACAGAGGCATGCTTCAAAATTGAATAATGGTTGCAAATGAAAGGAGTGTTTCCAATTTTCTTATGCCATGTAAGGGAATGACAAAAGTATAAAAAATTTAGGGTTGGAGAGTTAGAAAACGGGAGTGAACTGGGGCTTTACCCTCAATGATGCAATAACAGCATGGATGGCATGAATGGATGTGGTTTTGGCCATGAATTGCAAAGTGTTGTTAAAACGCTCCACAGACAAAGATATGTAATGGCCTCCAGCCGCAACATACTGCTATAGCACAGGATTGATTACCCCAATTCCTCATGTGTATGGCAATACATGGACATGTAGGAATCAAATGACCCTAATATTACCTTCAGATTCTGTTTCCACTGGTGGAACCTTCAAAAGATCTGTCACTCTTCTGTAGAGACCCTGTCAATGATTTTCCTCATATAATTACTATTTGAATTGCCATAAAAACTGTTGGTGACCTACTAGGCCTCAAGGAAGTTTAGCAATGCTATTCAAGCAGAAGATATGTTATAAGTTGGCAGATTAAACTAGTACGGAAAGTTTATAGCATCAGTGCTCATTTTTAAAATATTTCAAATAATTATCATTGAAAACAGAGTTGCATGTCAAACAAGACAAAGCCTGGTCAATTAACTTGTTATCCATAGTCCACATCTCTGCATAAGCAAGTAATACTTAGTTGAGTAAAGCTGGAGCAAAAGAATTCAGTTTCATTGCATCAGAGCTTTAGAAATGCTACTATTCTAGAGAGAAATGCTAATGTACAGCAGATAGAACAGTAAGCTTGAGTTACATTAAACACTAAAACATAGAAAATACAGATACAATCTTATAGAAGCTAAAGACTATCTCTTTAACATTCCCTCCTGCAAACTCAGGCAGGGTGGGATAAGTGATCTCTCTAATTATAATTTAATTGTGCAAAGCTGGAGCAAAAGATTTCAGTTTCTTTGCATCAGAGCTTTAGAATGAGAACTAAACAAGATATAAGAAACCTAGATTAATCTCGCTTATTACTTATAAATATATTCTTTTCTCTTTTTGAGAAGAAATGAGATGATAGAAAAAGGGGCTTTAGTATTTAAAGTTTTTCAAATTCCATAGTAAAAAACTCAGCAATAGGAGAGTTCTAACCTCTTGAATCAAAAGCGAACTTGAATGCTCCTGAATTGCTTTACGCCTATACATAAGAGCTATACATGTTAAGACAACACCCACCTTGGGATGACGATCGCCTTCAACAAATACAGAGCCACAATATATTAGTACAGAACACAATATGCCATGACCAGGCTCAGAGATAAACGCAATATGAACTTTTAAATTTATTGAACCGATCAAGAGAATAGAGAAGTCACCATAGGTTTCCTCTGCCTTATTTAACGCCTTTGTCAAGTGCTGTTCTGCATTACCGAAATTACTAAAACAACAGTTATTAGTGATGTATCTCCTAAGGCAACAAAAAAGGAAGGTTGAGGCATGTCTAAGAAAACCATACAAAAACATTAATCCTACCCCAAATGTGATTCAAGCTGTCCTAAAGCACACATGGCCCCCATCATTAAACCCTCCAAGTTCATGTTACCAGCTCCTAAGTATGGATTGCCACTTTCTTTTATTTCAGTGGCTCCTTGTATGACATTCCGGTAAACCTCTTTTGCCATTGAATAGTTCTGCTTTGTTTGTAGGAATTCCCCATATGATAAAGCAGCAGTACCTACATAGCCAAACATCAATTTTGGGTCGATGAATGACTGCCATAGTACACATGGAAAGAAAGATATTACCATACCATCGCATAGCTTGTCGCAGAGAGATTTGTCAAAGAAAGCTTCAGCTGCACAAAGCAGATAATAAGAACTCATCAAGAATCATATCAATGACAAATAGACGTTTAGTCCTACCTGACTCAACATTGCCATTGACAAGTTCAACCAGCCCTTTTAGTGCTTTAGCACGAATATTTAGAGCCTCAAAATCTCCTGTTTTCTGTTTCTCCAAGAGCTCTACACATTTATCAGCCACCACTGACGCCATATCATCCTATATAGGAAAATTTTCTTTGAGTAAACATGAATGATGCTGGATAAATGCGGCCAAATATTTTACAATGACTTGCAGATACCAACCTGCCCCAACTCGAGATGAAGCCCAGCCTGAGCTTCAAAGGCAGCAACTACAACAAGAAACCAAAAATAGAACTCGAAATCATTGACCAAAACTCATATCGGGAAAGAAAAAAAAAAATTAAAAGGCAGTAACCTGTAAAAAGGGAAAAAAAGAATTTACCTCTAACACCTAAGAAAGAATTGGTTAATTCTTGAACACTCTGGAGCTTCTCTATTGCATCACTATATTTTCCTCTAGAAACAGTTAACGAAGAATATAGCTCCCATGAGTTTAAACTATCAACCACAAAATCGAGCTCCAACATGAAAATTATAAGACCAATAGAACTAAAAGATCACAGAGAAAGAACCTTTCAGACATCAAGGTGGACATAGCAAGCAAAGCAATTCCTTTAGAATTCTCGTGTTGTGGGTCTTTGCCCTCAGTTAACTCAGTTTCAAGGCAGTGCTTCAACACCAGCATACCTAGACCGTACGACCCAACTACTCACCACCAAAAAGATGTTAAATTCAGCCAGAAAACACAAATGGGTCATCGAGAAACACAGTTTCTAATAGTAAAATTGGCATCTTTCATCACCTGATTGGTCAGTCCTTGCTTGTCTCATTGCGTAGTTGATCATGCGAACAGCATCAGGGACTGCCATGTTTTTGTCCAACTCCAAGCCATTGTTGAATGACCTGAATGATGAAGCAGCAAGAGGAGAAGGCCTGGAAATGGGGGATGGTTTTGCTGTGAGAGAAACCAAAGCAGTGGAAGAAGCTCTTGGTGACAATTTTGCTGCTACACGAAACATAGTTGCTTGAAGGAGTGTTTGTTGTTCGAAACTTGAAGACGAGATTGATATTTAAAAATGGTGGCGTTTAGAATGATCTGAGGAGTATAAATGGCAGGTCTATAATTCAATTGAAATGTGTTGAGCGAACAGCTAGAGCTTGATTTTCTTGCCCTAGCTCTAAGTGGGATTCAAATCAAATGTATTTGTTTTGTTACCGTGTTTAGCTCCGATTAATACTAATATTTAAACAATATAAATAAATAATTTTAAAATTAAGGTATTTATCTTGAAATTATCAGCAAGGAACTTTTTCATCTTAAGCTTCAAGCCCTCGAATGCAATAGAGTTAAATATTATAACTCTAAAATATTTAGAGGAATAATTTTATTTGAGTAAATTGGCAGTTTGGTCATCGACTTTGTAAGCGGATTACAGTTTAGTCCCTGACTTTATGAAAATAGCACGTTAGTCCCCTACGTTGTTGAACGTCATGCACTTAGGTCCACAGTGATTAACGCTGTTAAGTAGGTGCTTACGTGTCACGTTATCTAACACGTAGATTGCATAGTGGAGCTAAACTACGTCGTTTTGCTGTTGAATTATTTATATTTCTGGGTTTAAATGCCCTAACGGTCATATAATTCCAATCATCTTCTTCATCAAATCCTCTGCCTCTTCTTCGCCATAGTTCTCTGTTTCTTCTTCCTTTCTGCAAGTTCTGATTCTCCCCCTTCTTTCTTTACTGCTTCTGTAAATTGCCTCTGCAAGTCAACCATGAGTAGCATAAACGATAGGAGGTACCGTAGTGGGGGCTCTAGGTCTTCTCAAAATATGCAAAGGGGGCAAATAGGGTCTAATTGTTTTTGCAACCTAAGAGCAATTATCAGAGTCAGTAAAACCGAAAAAAATCCTGGCAGATTATTCATTGGATGTCCCAAACTTAGGGTAATGTTCATTGTTTTCTGTAATATGCCCCATTTTTGTATGGATTTTGTATTGCCTCTATTTTTCTAACGTTCCCTGTTTTGTAATGTTCACTGATTTCCATTGTATAATGTGTGTGATTTGCAGGTTATAGACAAATGTTCTTTTTTCCAATGGGTGGATAATGAAGCTGGGGTTGAAGAAAATATGAGCGAATCTGCTTCAAGCTTGGAATTTTTACCAAGGGAGGATGGAGAATGGAGGAAGTATGTTACAAGGAAGCTTATGAAAGTAGATTGTGAAATTAGGAATTTAAGATGGGGAATTGTGTTGTTGTATATCCTACTGTTTACTTCAATGTTGCTGGGTTTTATGATGGGATATATGTGGAAAGAATAGCTTCTTTTGTGGTGTATTAGTGAAATTTAGAGGGCTCTTAGTGTACTACTTTTTTTTTTTTATGTTTTTATGTTATTAGAGTTGAAAGTGTACTACTTTTAGCATGAGGGCTCTTAGTGTACTACTTTTTTTTTTGTGGAAAGAATATTGAAGTTTCTGTTTTTTTGGCTAAATATGCCATGTTACAATGAGCAAACATTATTTGTATATAACAGCTATAAATACATAACCTGTGTAACTGAAATAGAGTTGGACAGAAGTTTATAATAACATATATAATAGCTGTCCATAACTTCTTTTAGCAAGATATCCACAAACCACATTATAGCATAAGCAAATTATCCAACTCAATGATCAAGAGGTTTATAATAACCAGTCAGGTCCAATAGTTTGGTATACCCAAAATTAAAAAGCATGGTGCTGAATACAACCCATATATGTCTTAAATCCAAACATATCCACGAGTTTGGTAAACACAAAAAACGAAAAGCAACAGTAAATACAACCCAAAAGATGATATCCACATGTCTGAGATTATACAAAAATCATCCAACAAAATAAGTTCATAAAAAATACTTCACAAATCCAAAATAAGATGCATAGGCCTCATTTTGCTTTGGTCTTCAACCCAGGAGTGGGCATAAATTGCTGGGCTTTAGACAAGTCATCAATTGGATCAGCTGCAAAAGTTGGTGGTGGGCTATTTTGAGTGGTGGTTGCTGGTGCACTTGACCCTTTCCCTTTAATTGGAAATTTAGACCTTAGATTGATGTTGTGTGTCTTTGTTGGGCTTTGAATGATGGGTGGGGGCTGTGTTTGTGAAAGGGGGATTTCATCTGGCTGAATTGTTTGGGACTCAACAACAGGTTCATTGGGCCCATGTTGGCTTTGCTGGGCTGGTATGCTTGAAGGCCCACCTTGATCACCAGGTGCTTTGGTTTGTTGGGCTTTCCACTCCTCTAATCTCTGTTTTTTGGCCACATGGCATCCATTCTTGTTGTGGTTTTTTCCTCCACAAAAGGAGCATGTGAATTCAGCTAGCTTTCTTTTCAGTTTTTTTTTCCATTTGCAGTTTCCTTCTTTCCCTCACCATCCCTCCTCCTCTGCTTCTTTGGTCTCCCTGGGGCCCTCTTCATTGGTGGTGGGATGGGTGCCAGTTGGTCAGATTTTTGCCAATATTCCTCACTATGCAATGGGTTGACATGATGAGCATATGTTGCAGCTATTGAGGCCATTGTCAGCCATCCATGACAGTAGTCCTTTGGCCTGTCATTCTTGTAAGCTATTGCAGAAACAGCATGCATGCATGGCATCCCTAACATCAAAACATAACACATACCAGATTAGTAGTAAATATAGGAAAAAAAATAACATTTCAATGTAATAATTATTATAAGTTGCCTGTTAATTGCCAAAATCTACAGGTACAAGTACCAATCTGCAGATTAACAGTTACCTTTGCAGGCCAACATTGTACTTCATATTTGTAATGATCATCATCACCTATACAATTAAGTGAACTTAATTGGTATGTGTTGAAGCTATTACTATTGTAAAAAACAGAATTCATTAAGGGAACTACCTAACCAAGCTGAAGTCCACTTGTTGCTCTCTTTCTTTTCCCTTTCAAGCCTGCTTTGTTGAACTGGTGTTAGATGTCCAATGTGCTTGGCCAACTTCAATTTATAGGTAGTAATTGTGGTCATAATGTAACATCTGACCTCCTCCAGCATAGTGATTATTGGCTTAGCTCTGGCATTTACAATCTTGGAATTGAAAACTTCACAATTGTTATTGCAGATGTTGTCAACCTTTGGCCATTCAGAGAAGTGTGATTTAGTCCATGCCTCCTTTGGCCACTTGTTCAGATATTGCCATGCTTTCTCATTCACCCTCCTCACTGCATTCATCTTGTTGTTGAATTGACTCACAGTTGTTGACCTTTCACATTCCCATAGCAAAGACCTTAGCTCTTTGTCCTTCCATTGTTTAATGAAATTCTGCCACAAATGCCAGACACAAAATCTGTGTGGGGCTCCTGGCATGACCTCCTGTAAAGCTGGAATAAGCCCCTGCATTAAATAAATTTAATTCAGTTTAGTCCCTGAGATATTTAAAAAAATGCTTTTTGGTCCCTCAGTTTGTAAAAAAAATGATGCATTATAATCCAACATAAGAAAATACCTTTTTCATGTCAGAAATGAAATGCCAATTATGTTGCCTGTAGTATCCTAAATCTTCATGCAATAACCTCAAAAACCACATCCAATTGTCCTTATTTTCTGTGTCAACCACTGCATATGCAATTGGCCATATGTGATTGTTTGCATCTTGGCCCACAACTGATAAAAGCTGACCTCCATAATACCCTTTCAAAAAGGCACCATCAAGATCAATTAATGGTCTGCACCCAGCCTTAAATCCTGACTTGCAACCTTCAAGACAGATATAAACCCTGTGAAATATTGGGGGAGCATTTTCTTGGGGAATGGTATCCATTTTTTCAGTAGATCCCAGATTTGCCCTCAATAATTCCCCACAATAGTCCCACATCTTGCCAAACTGTTTCTTCTCACTGCCTTCAATAATTTCTCTTGCTCTGACAGTAGCCCTCCATATTTTAGTGTCTTCCAGCTGCACACCATACTTCTTCTTAAAGTACTCATGAATTTCACCATGCTTCATTGAAGGGTGTTTTCTAAGTTTCTTGACAAGCTTTCCTATCACCCATGGTTGAGTTGCTTGACAATTCTTGAATGTCCTGACACAACTATGCTCATTGCTGAAGGTTTTCACTTGGAAACAGTTCTGGGTATTACTGTATGCACAAAAAAATCCCCACCCACGTTCTCCAATTTTACACCTTGCCCTTGCCCTGACTTTATCATTCTTTAGCCATTTAATCTCTCTGCCAAGATTGATGTTGAAATCCTTGACTGCCTGTTTGAATGCTTCCAAGGTGTTGAACTCCATTCCTAGCTCCAACTGTATATTTCCAAAGGTTGCATCCCTGTTGAATTGGGGAAACACATCTTTCTCAGTTGCTTCATCTTCACTACCAACAGGAGTCTTCAACTCCTCATAGAGCCATTCTTCATCAGATGCCATTTCAACATTTGCATCTCTTGCATAACTGCTCCTATGCCCAACCACTTATGAGTCTACATCTATCTCACTATCATCATCTTCTATAATTACACACCTTCTTCCTCTACCACCCTTACCCTTACCTTTTTTCCTTGCATTCTTCTCTTTTGTTTTTTTCTTTTCAATCATAATCTCTTCACCTTGTCGTCCAGTTGTTGGTTGTTGACTACCACTTTCATCTACAACTTGTTTGCCCTTATGACCTCTATCAACCTCATTTAGTGGATTTCTCTTAACAGGTGCCTTCTTTGCTGGGCTCTTGAACCTCAAGACCCTATGAGACTCTCTCACTTGAGATTCAGTTGCAGGGGTCTTCCATGGACTATGTGAAGGAGTCTTTGTTGGAGTAATGACTGGACTCTTTCTCTGCCTCCTATTGGCTGGACTCTTTACTCTGACTTTGCTACTTGCTGGACTACCTATAATGTAATAAACACCTAGTATTAGTCTTATTATACAAAAATTAAAACACTAAATGTATTACAAATATGTACTTCACATGACAACATGTTCTGACCTTGACTATCACCAACTTTACCACTGTCAACACCAGTAACAGATTCTCCATTATGGCCCACAGGCTCACCAACATCAGCAGCAACTTTGTTACATTGTACCACCTTACTATCACCAACTTTTACCACTGTCAACAACATCAAACCAATCAGCCTTATAACAATATAAACCAATTTATCTAATCTAATAATGGACAAAGAACTCACCTTCAGGACCACTTGCACTAGAAGAAGCACCTCCCTTTGGACCTTCATCGTGAACAGCCTGGATAACCTCCTTCAAAATGGCTAAAATGTCAAGAATCTCAGGTTTCTCGACTGGATGCTCATAGTAGATATGAAGTTCTCCTCCATTCTCCTTGGCAACTTCAATAGCCTCCAACAAATGCTTATCATCTTTCAACAAGCTCAGCCCATCCCTTAATCTGTTTTAGGTATCCAACCACCACACATTTGCTACTTTTTCATATCCTAGTTCCTTACTGAAGTTCAGTAACCAAAATACATCCAGAGTGTCTACATCACATTCAGGCAACACATGAACCTTGCCCCATTTATACCTCACCTTACCCCTATTTCCTTGCTCATCAAAGTTTCCACCATGGTGAAAATGAACAGATATTCTCTGCATGCATCAGTTAAGATAATGCCTCAGATCAAGTGAAAAACAAGCTGGTTAAAATTAAATATTATTCTTTTTACTATATTTAATATATTAATTAATAAAAAATTATTAACCATTGTTACTTGTTTATAATAATAGTGTGTTGTACCTTGCTTTTCAGACACACAACAAGTTCACATGGGTCCAGATTATAAAAGCTGACCTTAGGGGACCACTGCCACCCTCTCAGCATATTCTATTCCAACTAAACACCAACATCAACATATTCCCCACAATAATGACCGACCAATAAAGTCACCGGGTAGAAATCTCCCCCTAAACAAAACCAACAAATACCCCATTGACCTAAACCCTAACCCAAGCAGAGATTATAGCCCAACCAATCAAAATGTCTTCATAAGGGACAACCTTCCAACACAGAAAGAACCAAGCAGCAAAGTAGTGCAAAACCCTAAAATCCTAAATTAAAACCCCATATACGATTGAGAGTATCATAATACAATACCTGTGAATCCATCCCTTAATGAAACGTCGCACTCCTTTTACTCCCACATAGCCACCGGAGATTGTAGAAAATGGGTGAGGAGAACGCAGAAGACGAAGGGAGCAGAGACGAAGAGAGTCAAGAACAATGAATTTGACTTCTGAGAATAGTGAAAAATAGTTTCCACCTTTTTGGAGTCTAGCTTGTCAATAAACGACATCGTTTTGTCCATATCACCATCCAATGTGTGAACAAACATGACACGTCATCCCTATTTTCACTACAACATTTAAGGTTTTAGACTACAATAAAAAACTGTGGCTTTAAGTAAGAAAACCGTGGCCTAAACTTAAGGCCACGGTTTTGCCACGGTTTCCTAGACATGGTCTAAGTGGCCGTGGTCTATACCAAAAGGCCACGATTTTTTGCTACGACCACACTTTCACGAAAACCATGGCCTAATATAGAAGAAAAGGCCACAGTTTTGTTAAGCAGTCTAAGACAACGGTTTTTTGTTTTAGTCTTAGGCCATGCTTTAAAAACTGTGGCCTAAACATGTTTTAGTTTTAGGCCATGTTTTAAAAACCGTGGCCATATGTTTATGCCACAGTTTTATAAGTAAGGCTGAGGCAATGGTTTTTGCCACATCTTCCACCCACTGTCCATCACTGACATTGCTTCCACTCTTCACCAACACCACAAATGTCATCTCTCAATTCTTTTCAACTTGTAGCACCACATCAATCGAATGTAAAAAAAAGGCAAATTCTATACTATCTCTAATAACCCTCACTCATCAAATGAGAACACATACAAGCATTGCGTACAAAATAGAGCTAATTTGCAGAATCCAAAAAATTGCCTGGTCTGTTTGCTTTGGTTCTTTTACTTCTGCCTAAATAAATAGTCCCTCTCTCAGTAGTATTGCATATAAACACCAACAAAAAGAATAAATTATCATAATAAATAATCACTTCATCATTGCATAAATATTAGGAGCTCAACATCAACTTGAATAAATTGTTTGGTATTATATGTTGAGTCTCAAAAATATCATAAGGAAAATTATGATGTTTTTAGATAGCTCACCTCTCAAGTTTTAATGTTTAACAAATTTGGGTTAAAATATTTATCATAGATACATAAATGTGTAATGACTTATCTATGATTTCAGCAAGCCACTCTGAACTTATAAAGACTATCTAAAGTGCTTTCAACCTGTCTAAAGTAGAAAAGCCTTCTGAAGGTTCAACCTGTCTGAAGTGTTTAACCTGTTTGAAGTGTTGAAGCCGTCTGAAGTCTCATTAATGACATGACACTCTTTGCTGAAGTATGTGAAGACATCTTTGAAATTCTGCTGAGTCAAGCGTTCTCTGCTGTACGTACCTTCTTCAAACATATTTATGGCAAGGAACACAAAGACCTTTCCTGGTATATTTGAATTTCATACACCACTGAGGAAATCCCTGCAACGCAACCTTTGCAGCAACAACAGTGGCAACTTTATGGCAGCAGCAACCTGGTACTTGTGTTAGAAAAATTCAGAACTCTCAGAAGCATGTCTCACAATGGATTAAATAGCATTTAATGCTATCTCTAAACGGTGGTATTTCAACGGATTGAAGAATGGTTATAAATAGCCCTTCATGAAGACCATCAAGAGATGAGAAGAATATACAAGAAAATCTAAGAGATATTACGCTGCAAGTTTTTCTCTGTAAAAACACTCTGATTTCACATTCTTTGTACTTCATTTGTATATCCTGAGTATACCTCAATTTTTATTGTACATCGTCTCTGTTTAAGCTTCAAACTTGTGTAGTTTAAAAGCTTAGGCATATCTCTTTGTAAAAATTGTCTTTGAGCCTGGAGAGGCTTGTCTGTAAAAGAATACTTGGTTGTAGAGCCTGAAGAGGCTTGACTGTAAAAGAATACTTGTAATCTTGGAAAAGATCAAGAGAAAATCCAAGTGCTAGTTGGCATTGGGACTGGACGTAGCTCATAGTGGTAGTGAGTGAACCAGGATAAATTCCTTGGCTAAGTTTTCTATCCCTTATCTCTTGTCAATTTATTTATACTAACCAAAGGGTGTTGAAAACTGTTCTAATAATTTTAAAAAGCAAAAAACCTTTTTAAAGATCTTTTCAGAAGCCTTCTTAAGAAACTTCAGACAACCTCTTAAACTTGTCTGAAACTGTTGTAAACTTCATCGTTTGTGAAAAGCTTCCATAAATTATTAAGAAACACTATTCAACCCCCCTTCTAGTGTTTCCCTGTGTTTCTACAGTTGGTATCAGAGCTCAACTCAGGGTTGAGCACCTTACAGGTGTTTGAGGATTAAAGATCCAGATGGAAGCTGCCAACAACAGACAGTATATCACTGAAGGAGCCTCTATCACAAGACCCCCAGCATTCAATGGAGTGGACTACCACTATTGGAGGGATCGTATGAAGTTGTTCATTGAGAGCAACAACATTGATGTTTGGGATGTGGTCACTGATGAAGACTATGTGCCTATGCATAATGGAGTGCCAATACCTAAGGCTGAATGGACCTTGGAGCAGAAGGCTAGAGTTCAGTTAAATGCTAAAGCCAAACTCTATTTGATATGTTCTCTGAACAAATCAGAGTACGAGAAGGTTCATGGATGTTCATCTGCCAAGGAGATTTGGGATACTCTTGCAGCCGCCCATGAAGGGACTGAGACTGTCAAGCAATCTAAAATCAACATGCTTATACATCAATATGAGATGTTCAAGATGGAAGAATCTGAAACCATAGATCAAATGTTTGGGAGGTTTTAGACTATAACTAATGGACTCAGGTCTTTGGGTAGAACTTTTGAATCTGGAGACAATAATAGAAAGATTCTGAGAAGTTTGCCAAAGTCCTGGAGACCCAAAGTTACTGCCATTCAAGAGGCCAGAGACTTAAACTCTCTTAGAATGGAAGAACTGTTGGGATCTCTCAAAGTTCATGAGCTTGAACTTGGGGAAGATGACATCAAGAAGAAATCTCTGGCATTAAACTCCAAAGCCAAAAATCCTAGGCATGGCAGCATTAAAGCCATGCAAGCCGAGGAAACTTCAGAAGCATATGAAGATTCTGGAGATAGCTCAGAAGATGATGATCTTGCTCTTCTCAGCAGGAAAATCAAGAGGATGCTGCAGAACAAAGGAAAGTTTAGAAAGAACCAACCCTCAACCTCTAAATCAGGTAAGTCAGGTAAGGATTCTCAAAATGACAAAATTATATGCTATGAGTGTAAACAACCAGGTCATATGAAGGCTAAATGTCCAAGACTGAAGAAGAACAACTTCAAAAAGAAGAAATTCTTTAAGAAGAAGAAGAGTCTGATGGAAACATGGGAGGATCTTGATGAGTCTACCTCAGAAGAAGAGGAAGACACTTCAGAAGAGGCCAACCTGTGTCTCATGGCCAGCCTGCCCTCATCAAATAGCTCAGAATCTGAGGTATTTCCCTTAACTCTTCAAGAGATGTATGATGACCTGATGGAAAGTTCCAAGGAACTCTTCCAAGAGTATAAGAATCTGTCCAAGGCCCACACAGAAATGTGTAGTAAATATGAGGCTCTTGAGATAGAAAACATTATGCTCAAAGAGAGAATGCTTGTGACTGAAAGCAGCAGTTCACAAACTGTCTCTGAAGAAAACAAAAAACTTCAGAAACAAGTTGAGGAACTGACAAAAGACTTAGCTAAATTTGTCAAAGGAACAGAAAACCTTAACAGATTGCTTGGCAATCAAAGGGATCCCCTTGACAAAAGTGGATTAGGCTTTTGTGATCATGATACCTCTGAACCTCATATTTTCAAAAATTTTACTAAAGGTAAAGAGAAAGCTATTGGGTGTTCTCACTGTGGCAAGACTGGACACAATGTGGCTCAGTGTAAGCACAAGGGAAAAACAAAACCCAAATCTAACAAGAAAGGACCCAAAAGAATATGGGTACCTAAGAACTTGATCATTCCTGTTGCAGACGTGTTTAACAGGACAAAGGAGACCCCACAAATGGTACCTGGACAGTGGGTGCTCACGACACATGATAGGAGAAAGGTCTTTGTTCCAAAACCTTAGGCCCAGAGCAGGAGGTGTGGTCACCTTTGGTGGAAATCAGCAAGGGAAGATCACAGGAATAGGGACTGTAGGTATCTCCCCTCTATCCCTTATTAAGAATGTTCTTCTAGTAGAGGGACTTCAGCATAATTTACTGAGCATAAGTCAATTATGTGATAGTGGATATGTGGTTTCCTTTACTAAAGAAGGATGTATAGTCAAAGACTCTCGTGATCAAATTCTTGTTACTGCTAAGAGACACAGCAATGTGTACAAAATTGATCTAGAGGATTTGGCAAGTCAAAATGTAAAATGTTTTCTCTCTGTTGAAGTTGAAAAACAGATTTGGCACCAAAGACTTGGGCATGCCAGCTTGAGATTGATCTCAAAGTTAGCAAAACACAACCTTGTTAAAGGACTGCCCAAGCTTTCTTACAAATCTGACAGTTTATGTGAAAGTTGTCTGAAAGGAAAACAAACAAGACACTCTTTTCAGAGTAAGGATGTTGTTTCCACTAGCAGACCTTTAGAATTGTTACATATTGACTTGTTTGGTCCTATTAGAACAGAAAGCCTTAGTGGTAAGAAATATGGTTTGGTCATTGTTGATGACTATTCTAGATTCACATGGGTGTTATTCCTAAGAAGCAAGGATGAGACTTTCAGGAATTTCACAATATTCTGCAAGAAGGTACAGAATGAAAAAGGATTTTGTATATCTGCTATCAGAAGTGATCATGGTGGAGAGTTTGAGAATGTAAACTTTCAACTGTTCTGTGATGAGAATGGGATCTCACACAATTTCTCTGTGGCAAGAACACCTCAGCAAAATGGGGTTGTTGAGAGAAAGAACAGAAGTTTGCAAGAAATGGGAAGAACCATGCTCAACTCATGCAACCTACCAAGATCTTTCTGGGAAGAAGCTATTAACACAGCTTGCTACCTTCAAAACAGAATATTAGTAAGACCAATTCTAAAAAAGACTCCTTATGAATTGTGGAAGGGAAGAAAACCCAACATATCATATTTCCACACCTTTGGTTGTGAGTGTTTTATACTCAACACCAAGGATGATCTTGGAAAATTTGATGCAAAATATGACAATGGAATTTTCATAGGATATTCTGAAACATCTAAAGCCTATAGAGTATATAACTCTAGAACTTTAACTGTAGAGGAATCAATCCATGTTAAATTTAATGACAAGAAAGAGACTGATAGGGAACTATCAGATCTAGAAGATGACTTTGCAGGAATGGAGCTGAATAATCATGACATCATGAAGGATGAACAGGTGTCTAAAGCACCATCTGTCTCTGAACCTCTTCAGACCAATGTTGAGTCTCAGACTGATTTGATATCACCTCAGAAACCTGACTGGAGATACAAATCACATCATCCAAAAGAGCAAATCATTGGCAGCACTTCAGAAGGAGTTAAGACAAGATCAAAATTCAAGAATCTGAATTCTCTTGCTCTCCTATCTGAAATTGGGCCAAAGAACATTGATGAAGCTCTGCATGATGAAGGGTGGATTCTAGCCATGCAAGAGGAGCTAAACCAATTTGCTAGGAGTGATGTCTGGACACTTGTTCTTAAACCCCATGGGAAAACAATTATTGGAACCAAATGGGTGTTCAGAAACAAGCTGTCTGAAGAAGAAAAAGTGGTCAGAAACAAAGCAAGATTGGTGGATCAAGGGTACAATCAACAAGAAGGTATTGACTTCACTGAAACCTTTGCCCCTGTTGCTAGATTAGAAGCAATTAGGATTCTTCTCTCTTATGCTGTAAATAATGGCATCAAACTATATCAAATGGATGTCAAAAGGGTTTTGAAGACACTGTTTTTCCTGATCATGTTTTCAAATTGAAAAAGGCTCTTTATGGTCTGAAACAAGCTCCAAGAGCATGGTATGACAGACTGAGCAGTTTTCTTATAAAAAATGGTTTTGAAAGAGGAAAAGTATATACCACCCTTTTTAGAAAACAGTCTAACAAAGATTTTATACTTGTTCAGATATATGTTAATGACATTATATTTGGTTCAACTAATTCTTCTCTGTGAAAGGAGTTTTCTGAGTTGATGCAATCAGAATTTGAAATGAGTTTAATAGGAGAACTAAAATTTTTCTTGGGACTTCAAATTAAGCAAGATTCTGATTGTATATGGATCCATCAAGAAAAATATACAAAAGAAATGCTTAAGAAGTTCAACATGAGTGATTGCAAACCCATGTCAACTTCTATGCATCTTTGAGAAAAGATGATAAAGCAGAACCAATGAATCAAACTTTGTACAGAGGAATGATTGGCTCTTTGTTGTATCTAACAGCAAGCAGACCTGACATAATGTTCAGTGTTTGTCTCTGTGCTAGATTTCAATCAGATCCAAGAATTACTCATTACAAAGCTGTTAAAAGAATATTTAGATATCTGAAAGATACTACTAATCTTGGTCTATGCTATAAGAAGAGCAAAGATTGCAGGTTAATAGGATACTGTGATGCTGACTTTGCTGGAGATAGAATGGAAAGAAAGAGCACCAGTGGAGGATGTCATTTCTTTGGAAATAACATGATCAGCTGGTCAAGCAAAAGGCAAAGCACCATTGCTATATCAACAGCAGAAGCATAATATATATCAGCAGCCAGTTGTTGTTCACAACTGCTATGGGTTAAGTATCAGCTTGAGGATTTTAATATTCCTATCTCTGTTATACCTGTTCTTTGTGATAATACCAGTGCAATTAATTTATCCAAAAATCCCATTCAATATTCTAGAGCAAAGCATATAGAAATCAAACATCATTTCATTAGAGACTATGTTCAGAAAGGTGTTTTTCATATTCAGTTCATTGACACAGAGCATCAATGGGCAGATATATTCACAAAACCCTTGACTGAAGATAGATTTAAGTTCATACGCAACAACTTGAATATACATGCATTCTCTTAAAATAATTGTGTCTGATGTTATTATGTTATCTGAAATTTCAGTGTGTCTGAAACAGTGACATGTCTGAAACTTTAGGTTATCTGAAATTTTATTTATGTGTCTGAAATTTTCACCTATCTGAAGTAACTGGCCGACGTGGCTATCTGAGACGGTTGAATTCCTACTTTTAAAGTTTTCTCTCTTCCACTTCTCACGTTACTCGAAGTCTGTGCAGCCGGTACAGGGCATCATTGCATCATGGGTCTATAAATGCAAGAGTAAGTGTGTCAAGGAAGCCTTACACTCTCTTTCCTCAATACTCAGTTTGATCTTCTTCACTACTCAAGCAACCTTATTCTCTCAAAGTTTCTCTGCAACTCAACAATGGCACCCAAGAAGACTGCTAGTTCTGGTGGAAATGTGGTTAGATCCAAGGGACTGGATCTTGACGAGCTTCGCAACATTGGCATGGATTTGGTTGAGGAATTTGATGCAGCTGGGTGGACTTCTTTCTTCAACCACATTAATTGTCAATGGCATGAACAGAGCGTGGTGGATTTCTGGTCCTCTACTCGAGGAATACCTAACTCTAAAGGAGTGTATGAAAGCATCAAAGCCTCTGTTGTAGGGGTTTCAGTTTTTGTTGATTAAGGCATTCTCTCCACAATCACTGATGTTAAGGCTGAAGGTGCAACCTTCATTCCTGGGTGGGAGATGAAGAATGGTGGGCACAAGCTGTTTACAAAGATGCTGTATGGAACTGAAGAACCTGAAAACCTGGATTCCAAGTTCTTGCTAGAGAAGGTCAGAGTTCTTCATGCTATCTTAGGGTGTGCAATAATCCCTAAGAGTGGAAGCAGAAATCATGTATCAGAATTGGAAAGGTTCTGTATGATTCACCTACTTCAGAAGAAGAAAGTCAATCTCCCAAGCATTATCATGTTCCACATGCAGAAGAAGATTCGAGACTCTGCTGGAAATCTTCCCCACAACACTCTCATCATGAAGGTACTTATGCATTTTAAGGTACCTGTTGAAAGATTATATAACCATAAATCTCCTGTGTTCTTTGGTGAGTCAAACTTGAAGAGCATGGGAATCAAGCTCACTCCTCGACCTCCATCTCCTACTCTGAAGGAGAGTGTTCTTTTGGAGAAGGCCTCAAGAAGAGGAACCACTCTTGAGATTCTTGAGAAAGAGCTTCAGGGGGATATCAGAAAGGATGAGTTCAAGCCTTCCAAGTCATCCCCTCATCTGAAAAGGAAGAAGCTCCCTGTCAGGAGTTCAGCAAAGGTGTCTCTAGAAGCTATGGACTTGCACACTCAGACATCTGAACCTGTTCAGAAGGATTTGCAAAAGCCATCTGAAATTGTGGGTCAGGGTTCTGAAGGTGTAAGAACTCCTACTCCTAAGCCTACTTCTGAAACAGAAGGAAAGGCTCATGAGGAAGAGGTAGCTGAGATTGTTGATCCTGAAGCTTTGGCAGCAGCACCTCTGGCTGCATGCCCTTCTGATCCTGAGCTTATTCAGGTAGCAGCCCTTGCTACAACTTTGGAGAATGAAGAAATGGAGAAGAAGGCTGAGCAAGAAAAGACTGATTATGCTCTTGCAGTAGCCTCTTAGCTAGCTCTTGCTGAAGATGAAAGGCTAGCTTCCATTGCTCAAGAGACCAAGAAAAGAAAAAGATCCAGTGCACAGCAAAGAAGGAGAACAAAAACAAAGTTACTTTAGTCAGCTCCTGAACCATCTGTTAGGATCACAAGGAGCATTGCAAGTCAGCTGGAGGAGATGGATGAGGCTGGAAAGTATCAAAACTTTGTCAAAGAAAACTTGTTTTTCAAGAGAAGAAGAGAAGAGAAGCAAGCTGAAAAGGAAAAGGAGAGGGAACCTGAGAAAGCCAAACCTCCTCAGAAAAGGCTCAGGGTAAGGTTTGATAATGTGACCCCATCACCACCTTCATCACCTGAGAAGAAAACAGAAGAGAAGAAAGTAGAAGAAGCACTTCCATCACCTCCCTCATCACCACCTTCATCACCTTCGTCATCTTCTGAATCCACTCAGTCAGAAGATCCCACAGATACACATCAGTATGGTGATAACTCTGCAGTATGGAAAGGAAGCATGCTTCCTGCACATATAAGGCTAGGACCCAAAAGTAGGGACTTCTTCACAGAGCCTACATTTGATCCTTATGCCTTTCCTTTCACTCAACACCAACTTGATGCAGCTGCTAAAGTACCCCACAAAAAGTATGAGGAACCTTTCAGTGAAAGGGTCAGAGTCCCCAGGTTCCCCAACTTATTTGAAGAGTTGCAGTTTTTCAGAAATACACCCCCCATGTCTCCTCACCATGGCCTTATCAAGCACACTGCTGATGAAGAAAGGGCAAAGTATCAAGGCAGTTCAGATCAGTACTAGTCAGGCTAGATAGAAAAGATCAGAAAGGGTGCAGTTCCACCTGCTCATAAGTGGGCTCCACTTAATCCCTTCTCTGGTGACTCTCTCAAGTTGTCTAATGATGAATTGTGTTTTGTTAGGCAACTATCTACTGAAGCCGAACTCTTTAAGAGGGACTACTTGAAGTCAGTAGGCATGAAAGGCTATAGGCCACCTAGAACAATCTCCATCAGGCCAACCACAGAGATTCTGGTGCAACCTAACAGGATAGTTCCTAGGTACCCCTTGGAAGAAGGCCCTGCTGACAAGTTCAAGGAACCTAAAGCTTATCCAGTTCCTCAGAAACCTATTACTTCAACAGAATGGAAGGAGCTACCTGCTCGGATCAAAAGACAAGGTGGAGGTTTAGATCACTGCTACAGGGATAGGGTATGGTTATCCCACTGGAAGATCAGAGAGGATGCTGGATCCTCTTCTGGATCTGCAGGACCAGATGATGACTCCATCATAGGCTGTGGTGTCTCCACCAATGTGTAGTATCAGTACATCAGAGGCAGATTCCCCATGTCTGAACCTTTTTATGAGGACTGGAAGCTAATCTGCCTTATCAGAACTTTCTTCTTTCCTGTGAGTCATCCAGAAGATTATGGGTTGCATCCAGGATTCAATCAGCTCAGATTCGTTTGAAGGCACATTCAGATCATTCTATATGAAGTAGAACTGAATCTTGAGGAAGAGAACAAGAAGCTGAGGCATCAAGTGAAGAGCTTGGAGAAAAAGAAATGCTACTCTTGTTGCTAAGCAAGATCAAATCCTTCAAGAGCAACAGCACATCAGAAATGGGCAAGAAGAATTGAAGACTGCTGTCATTTCTCAGATTGACAAGGCAAAAGAAGAACTGCTCTCCCTTCTGAAAGAGGCCTTGCTGAAGAAAGATGGATAGTTTATGATGTTTAGCCATGTTTAGTGTTAACTTCACTTTGAGTATTTATTTTCTATTATGTGAACTTTCTGTTTGGTGTTTAATTTGAACTCTTTTTGCTTGATAATATATTCTGATTGTTCTCATGGATGCTGGTATCTCAATGTTGTGATTATATTACTACGATTTTTTTTGTAGTTATGCTCTGGAATTCCCTTTTGATTGATGACAAAAGGGGGAGTATTACAACTAACAAAATCTGAAGTAATTACAGGTCTCGGGAGGAATATTTGATAAGAGTTTATACTGAGAGATCTTTATCTGAGGGGGAGTTATTTTTTTAAGTTTATTTTTTTAAAAAACTCTTTTCAGATTTTTTTTTTATTTTAAACAAATTTGTCATCATTAAAAAGGGGGAGAATGTTGAGTCTCAAAAGTATCATAAGGAAAATTATGATGTTTTTAGATAGCTCACCTCTCAAGTTTTAATGTTTAACAAATTTGGGTTAAAATATTTATCATAGACACATAAATGTGTAATGACTTATCTATGATTTCAGCAAGCCACTCTGAACTTATAAAGACTATCTAAAGTGCTTTCAACCTGTCTAAAGTAGAAAAGCCTTCTGAAGGTTCAACCTGTCTGAAGTGTTGAAGCCGTCTGAAGTCTCATTAATGACGTGGCACTCTTTGCTGAAGTATGTGAAGACATCTCTGAAATTCTGCTGAGTCAAGCGTTCTCTGCTGCAGGTACCTTCTTCAAACATATTTATGGCAAGGAACACAGAGACCTTTCCTGGTATATTTGAATTTCATACACCACTGAGGAAATCCCTGCAACGCAACCTTTGCAGCAACAACAGTTGCAGCTTTATGCCAGCAACAACCTGGTACTTGTGTCAGAAAAATTTAGAACTCTCAGAAGCATGTCTCACAACAGATTAAATAACATTTAATGCTATCTCTAAACAGTGGTATTTCAACGGATTGAAGAATGGTTATAAATAGCCCTTCATGAAGACCATCAAGAGATGAGAAGAATATACAAGAAAATCTAAGAGATATTAAGCTGCAAGTTTTTCTTTGTAAAAACACTCTGATTTCACATTATTTGTACATCATTTGTATATCCTGAGTATACCTCAGTTTTTATTGTACATCGTCTCTGTTTAAGCTTCAAACTTGTGTAGTTTAAAAGCTTAGGCATATCTCTTTGTAAAAATTGTCTTTGAGCCTGGAGAGACTTGTCTGTAAAAGAATACTTGGTTGTAGAGCCTGAAGAGGCTTGACTATAAAAGAATACTTGTAATCTTGGAGAAGATCAAGAGAAAATCCAAGTGCTAGTTGGCATTGGGATTGGACGTAGCTCACAGTGGTAGTGAGTGAACTAGGATAAATTCCTTGGCTAAGTTTTCTATCTCTTATCTCTTGTCAATTTATTTATACTAACCAAAGGGTGTTGAAAATTGTTCTGATAATTTTAAAAAGCAAAAAACCTTTTTAAAGATCTTTTCAGAAGCCTTCTTAAGAAACTTCAGACAACCTCTTAAACCTGTCTGAAACTGTTGTAAACTTCACCGTTTGCGAAAAGTTTCCATAAATTATTAAGAAACACTATTCAACCCCCTTCTAGTGTTTCCCTGTGTTTCTACATTATAGACTTAAACAACTTAACATGTAAAGTTTACGTGTGGATTATTTGGGCACCAAACATAATATTGCTTCTTAATCTTAAGTTTAATTTCATACTTTGTAATAAAAGGGGCTCACACATCCAGGTTATTGGTCATGCACAAATCACAGGTATACATGCCAAAGCCATGATACAAATAAACCTAATAAAATTAATAAAACTAATTTCATATATTAAATCTTTCTCAAATCCATATGAAAAGAGGATTTTGTAATAAAACTAATAAAATTTCATATGTTTCAAAGTGAATCAAAGCTGACACCTACTATGTCATACATGAGGGAAAAGAATCTTAACACACCTATCTGCTGGTTGGACCATGTAGTGTATTTCTTAATTGTCTAACATTATTAACTTTGATTGGTGTAGATCATTATGCTATTGAAGTTGTACTCAAACATAAATTTTGAAAATGAAGATGGAGAGTCATCTCATCTGGTTATGTGTGCAATCTATTCTTCTGTATATGTAACATCCTAAATTTTATTAGGATAAATATTAATTAAATTAAATAGATTAATTAAGGAAATAATTAATTAAATAGGAAATAAATAATAGGAGTATTGCTATTATTAGTTTTATTTCGTAAAGATAGTTTTATTGAAAATAGAATAAAGCGGGTGAGAGTGGGCCCAAGCCCAATTAGTTATTTCTGTAAGGAGGGGTAACAGAGCACCCTAATCCTTATTCGTATCATTCGTCAGTAAGCGAAACGCTAAGGAGGGGAGAAACAGAGTCTCAAGAGAGAGCTGCTGTGGAGTGAACGCCAAGAATCCAAGAAAGGACTTCCTTGCTGTGATCAAGCTTCGTTTAAGGTACGGTGGGGGAGAGGGTATTGCCTGTATATGCATGTAGGGATGTTTGGGTAGTAATCTAAAAGCATAATTTCGAATTGATGAATGTATGACCTAGAACGATGATATAATCTGTTGATTGATGATTGATTGTATGTAAATTGAAGAGTATTGGATGAGATTAAACATGATATTGAGAATAATGGAAAAAAGGGTGATTAGAGATTGAGAAATTGGGGATTTTGATGAATTGATGGTATAATCTATAATTGATTGTTGATTTACGGAGTATTGGATGCTAATAATGATTATGTATGACGATTAGACGTAAAAGATTGATTAGGGATTGGGATGAGTTTAGAGAGGTTTGAAATCGTGAACTCTGCGATCTGCGTCGCGGGTAATCGATTACCAGGAGAGGTAATCGATTACCAGAGTGTTCTGGGCAACCCAGAAGCACTGTTTGCTTGCTGGTAATCGATTACAGGGTGTTGTAATCGATTACCAGAGAGTTTGTTTGCGGGTAATCGATTACAGGGGTGCTGTAATTGATTACCAGAGAGTCTGCTTGCGGGTAATAGATTACAAGGGGGTTGTAATCGATTACCAGATACCTTGTTTGCGAGTAATCGATTACTAGAGGTTGGTAATCGATTACCAGAGTGGATTTTGAGATCCTAACTGTTTCATGATGATTGATGTTGTTTGAGAGTACTTTATAATGAGTATGGTGTTGATGATTAATGATGTTTGATGAGGATTGCGATGCTTATGATGATAAAAAATGATGATATTTGATGATGAGTGTGATGATGTATTATGATGATAATTGATGATGAGTGTGATGATGATAATGATGTCGGTGTATATCACCTTATTATGATGATGTTTAATGATGAGCATATTGATGTATGATGATGATGATAAGTGTATATTACTTTATAATGATGATGTTTGATGATGAGCATGTTAATGCATGCTAATGATGATTTATGATGATGGTGTATATCACCTTTTGATGATGATGTTATCTAAGTTGTGCGGGCCCATAGAGGGGGTACAACTTAGGAGAGATGCCTTGAGCATATGTGATGAGACCTGAATTGTGCGGGCCCATAGAGGGGGTACAATTCGGGAGGTGAACTGAGTTGTGCGGGCCCATAGAGGGGGTACAACTCAGGGGATCAAGATGGGGCGTTCGATGCACGGGCCCAAAGAGGGGGTGCAACCTAGGAGTGATTGTACGGGCCCATAGAGGGGGTACAACCTAGGGTCGAATGTCGTTGTGCGGGCCCATAGAGAGGGTACAACCTATCGGATAGTGTGTGGTAACACCGGTAGATTATCTTGGTACTAACTAGAGTGATTGACAAGGTGCACCCATTGTGTGGAGTTCCAAGTCATGATCTTTGGGTAGACGATGAGAGAAGTATTGGTGTGTGATATTTCATGATGAAATGGTGTTATTGAATGATGTTATGAATATTGATGATGATGAGTATTATGTGTGAGAATATAATATATGATTAATTGGGCGAATGATGGTATGAGAACTATATGATGATATATGAATGAGGTTATGATGATGATGAGATTGATGAATGTATAAATGATATATTTATGTGTTATGAATAGGAACGATGGTATGACATGTATATGTTGATATAGATGATTAAATATATGTTGAGTTTTAGATGAATGTTATTTATTGGTGATTAATGTATTGTTGGCATGATGTAATGATGTTGTGGGTGAGGATGGGTATTCTCTTTGTGTATGTATAAGTAGTATTCCTTTTCCCCACCGTATTATGTGGATATATTTTACAGGTGTTGAGGAGGACACGACTGGTGTCGACTATGATTGAAAGGGTATGCTCTGATAGATGTGACATCAGGGTGTATTCGGGATGTTTTAATATGTTTCTAGATTAGGAGTATTTTTGTGAACTTTTGGATGCCTTGTATGGTAGTAGGCTATTAGTAGTTTTTTTATGTAATTGAGATTCCGCTGCTTTATATTTGAATTATATTTGAAAGTTTAATTTCTTTTAATAAAGTCATTTTCAAACTATGAGATATTATAAGAGTGATTGTGAACCTTTTTACCTAACGTGGGACTTTCCCTTTTCTAAACTGCAATTTCTTAAATATATAAGAGTATGCGGTAAAAGGGTGTCACAGTATAGACCTCATAAAGTTCTTCATGAGACCATGGCAGTAGTAGCTTTATGGTTTTAAAAGCCACAACAATAACCTGCAGCAAACAAAAATCAAAAATTATTTCCTGCCTTATTATACATTCCTTATTCAATGAGGAAAGGCAATTAGAGAGATTATTACAGACCTGATCAATTCTAAAGATGGGGCTTTCACCAGGTGTTTTGATGCGGTAAAATGGCTTACCAAGAGCAAGGATCACAAAGCCAATGAATGCTATATCTCCTTTGACACAACTTGACTTGCCACATACATCAAGGTGTAAATGGTTTGAAGAAGCTTGAACTGTGAGCATTATCAAAGCCTACAAAGTTCAAATCAGAAACAAACTTAACCTTTGTCATTAGGCAAACCATTGGGGTTTGGAGTTCTTTTAAAAAAATATATATTATTCTTTAACAATTACCACTTACCAAAACTTTGAGTGATCCAAAAACCAAGCATGTGGTTAATGTTCACATATGTATCTAAGATGAAGCCACCAACAAGGGAGAGTAAGAAAGTTGAACCCATAAAGTTTGTCAGAGTGTTGGCAGAGCTGGACAGATCAAAGTGCATCACCCCATAAAAATATAGGTGATAACTACATGTATATTTAAAACAGACATAGAAAACAGACATAGAAAACATGTATATTTAAAATAGACATAGAAAACTAAATACCATCTTTTTACAGTGTAAGATATTTAAAACAAACATAGAGTGTGCTTTATGTGCCACCGAAAGGAACTTTAATAAGTTAACTTAGATTTATTTGGAGTAGCCAGTAGAGAGTGTGTTTTATGTTAACAAGAGAAGAAAGGTATGTCATTTCACTATCTTCTTTTCCGCTTCAAGTTTTTAAAACTTTGATGAAATTAACTAGCAATCAGAGGGTACCACCAAATAATACACAATGAAGCTTTGGAATTGAAAGTGTTTTAGGTGATTACATCAATTGACATGGTAGGACTATCCTTTCAAGTTACATATAACAAAACATGAAAACTGAATTGACACTAGAATAAATCTATTAACACCAAAAAATTGAGAAAGTGAAAGACCTTCTACATGGTCCAACCATATTTCAGCATTGCAGTGCATAACTCTTATCTTATTTAATTTGTTGACTAACTCATTAATTTTTTCCCATGCATAACTGAATGTCTTAGACAATGCAAACAACGATGATTACATTATCCTTGGGCAATAATAAATGCAAACTTCCAATTGCCAAATCATTATCTTTCTTATCTCAAAGATTTTGCTCAGAATTCAAGCAGCTTATTTAGAGAAAAAACAAGCATATTAAATTCTTAATCAGGTATACCAGACAACCTTAAATTATGCATCAAGTTGCAGATGAAAGCAATGACATGGTCAGATTTCTTCTCCAAAGTATCCCTGATTTAGTGCCTAATTCAATTCAGCTCACTGTTGCTTTCAAAAGTTTGATTCTCTAATGCCTAGCAAAATCTTATTATTGACAGGACTTGACAATCCTTGCACTTTCATCATCGTGAATGACTAGAAGTATCAACAAGATTATTACTTTATTAATGCCAATGCTGAAGAAGCTGCCTAATGTAAAATTCAAAAGCACCCATATAGACACATGATTAAATTCAAAAAACTTTAATATAACGAGAACAACCAAAGCCTTTATCCAAATACTATTTATGCAAAAAATGCAAAACAATGTGGAATCACCCATAACATACAGAGAGCATAGTAGTCCATCAAATATGCTCATATTCAAAAACTATATTATCTTGCAAAAACATGATTTCAACCACTTTAATCTCAGTCTCTTGACTCTCTTGAGATTCAAATCTTTCAAACTTCAATACACCATTGTTCCTATAATGATAGCCTATAAATTTGAGTTCCCTAATATCTACAAGAGCCACTATTCTAAAATATAGCAAAGTTTTCTTGTGCTGCTACTTCTGGAGAGCTTCAAACCCATTCCAACCACTGAGTTAGACATTTACCAAACCTGGATCATACTCAAAGAAATTGACATGTGAAAACTCACCTAATCTTGGTCAATGTTGCTTTGTGGTGAAAGCCCATCCTATTGAAAAGTCCATATACTATTAAATATCTCCTCCACCACCTATTGGACACCCTGAAAGAAAGAAAGGAATGAGAAAACTCAAATAGTCTGAAAAGAAAGAACAACCAGATCAAAAATAAGAAGAAAGGAAGGGTCCCCACTACTATGCGCTGCGCACTCGGCCGCTCTTTTCTCTGTCACCAGAGCCATAGCATCGCTGTCCCCTTCCATATATAGATCTGAATAGTCTAGAACTCCAGCCGAAGTGCCATCGTTCGAGCATAGTCCCCCCTCCCGCTCACAACTACCCATTGCAACCACCTTCAACCTCCCATTCAGGCCGCACCACCGTCAACCGCGCAGAGCTTATCGCATGACGTATGAGCATCGTCACCACTGCGCCATTCCTCGTCTCAACCCCACTACAACATCACCTTCGTCAGGAGTCGTGCACTGCTCAACCATGGGAGCGCCTCTGTTGGCCGCTGCCCCCATTCCCTTTTTCCTCTATTTTGAGCCCTAAACCGATGAGCCTTATGTTTTGAACGTGAGGGTCTTTGTATTTTTATCTCTGCTACCTTTTTCATCTTTTCTATTTTATTGTTATTATTAATTTTTTATTTTTTATATGCAATGGTTTTTCATCTTTGGACTCTTAGCCCACGGTTTTTTTGTGTACTCTGCTAATTTTCTATACGCAACGGTTTTTTAACTATGGCTAGTTATGAATAGGCCACGATTTTCTTATCATATTTTATAAAGAAGGGAATTTTAGTATATTATCATCCACGGTTTTAAAAGTGTGGCCTATCTTATATTTAGGCCACGGTTTTTCAACCGTGGAGGATAAAGCGTGGTCTAAACTAAAAAATGTTGTAGTGTTTAACAGAAGTTAACAATGCGGACCTAAGTGCAAGACGGTCAATAACGTTGGGGATTAACGTGCTATTTTCATAAAGTCAGGGACTAAACTGCAATCGCCTTACAAAGTCGAGGACCAAACTGCCAGTTTACTCAATTTTATTTTAAGTAAAGTCCTAAAAAACGAATCATTTATTTTAAGAAATGAATCTAAAAGCTTATTGTTGGGATGGAATTGCCAAAATACCACTAAGTCTCAGAGAGAGGCAAGTTTGATCAAGGTAGAGCTTCAGGTAATTTTATTAGGTAGGAATGGTTTCGAACTTGAGGCCAACAGTTTCGAAGGTAAGGCCAAGTGGTGGACTATCTCGAAGCTCCATCATGAGTAGTTCAAAGCCTCACAGTTCGAAGGAGTCATGGCAAAGCCCAGGTTCGAAGGTGGCCTTCAGAGCTTCACTTGTCCATGTCAGATATCAGTTATCGGCAGTTCCTATCTTACGTAAAGGACGTGGAGACGTGGGGGGCGTAATCATGACTCACGAAAAAGGAGGACCCACAAGTAGTTGAGGGTTGCCTATAGATAGGATGAAGACGAAGGTAATAAGATCTGCAAACTGAACACTCAAGCACACAAGCCACATCGTCCATCCAAAGATTAAGGCAAGCCATTGTAGAGAGCAAGTAAGGACTGCAAACCACCATTTTCATTTCCTATACCTTTATCTTTCAACAATTTACATTCCAACACTTATTTTTGTAATATACTCTTGTTTGCTTACTCTAAATTCGAGAAGTGCAAGTTCATCAGCTTCTTCTACTTTAGTCTTTCTTTAAAATTCCTTGAGGACAACGTTTAAATGAACCCAGTAAAGAGGACTAGTATCTCATCCCAGATTGCTCAAGAGATACATTTATTTGAGCAATTTAAGGGATAAACAAATTGACACGCCCGATGGGACAAATTTTTAATGTTATATGAACTCAAGGAACGGAAAGAGAGTTATGGCTAATAGCAAGCATGAGAGTGCTTCTAGAAATTCCCTAGGGAATTCCTCAGCCAACATGGCCAATGAGCAAGCTCGAGATGGCCAATCTAGGAATCAAGCCTCCCCTACTGGAATAGGGAGAATGTGGATGAAATTGTAGTAGGAACACTAATAGGGCCTAAAGAGCCAGTGGTTAGCCAAATAATGCCATACCCTCTAATTAGAACAAACACACCACCCCTTGGTTTTGAAAACCAGAGCGTATCTATGCCTTTAGGAATGCCTCAAGTGGTATACACAAACCCCTTGGCAGTATCCATGCCACCAAGATCAATGGGTTCAGCTCCTGACTTGTTTGGAAACTCATATAGCTTTAATAGGAGAATAGGAGTGTCTTCACCATTGCTGAATGCTTGGACAAATGAAATGAACTCTAACACTTTCACCAATGTAGCCTTGAACTCGATGAGGCAACAAATGGACAAAATTAACCATGACATGGTGAACATGCTAACTCACCAAATGGCTATAGTGATAACTCCTCTGGTCGAAACTACTAACCAGAATTACCAAATGTTAACAAGACAGATGGAAAGACTTATTGACATGTTTGGCACAGATCCAAGAGCCCTTGGTCCAGGAGTACAAGAAATACCCATGGGAGGAGTTCAAGCCAGAGCCAACGCGAATTTGGTTGGGGAACAAAGGCTTGTGCTAGTGGCTCAAAACCAAGACCCTGATCAGGCGGGGGAGAGAGAGAGAAATTAACCTAGGGGGCAACAAAACATAACCAACATAGTCGAACAAGTGTTAAATAGACACGGGTTCAATGTGGGGTATGCAAACCAACCTTACTTTGTGTCTGCTTTTCTGCAAATGGTGTTACAAGCTGAATTACCTAGGGGACTAAAGATACCAAAATTCTCCAAGTTTTTTGGGGAAATTGGAGGATCAACAGTAGAACATGTTGCTAGATACTAAATTGAATGTAGGTATTTGGCCAATAGTGAATTGTTAAAAATGAAGTATTTTCCAAGTTCTTTGACTAAGAACGCATTTACCTGGTTCACTACTCTACCCTCTAATTCGATCCATAATTGGATGCAACTCGAAAGGTCATTCCATGAGTAGTTCTTTAGGGGAGAGAGTAAAGTTAGCCTGATGGAATTGGTAAACATGAAGAGGTTACAGGGTGAGACTATAGATGATTACCTTAATAGGTTTAGACAAAATAAAGCTAGATGTCTCACACTAGTACTAGAACATGAGTTAGTACAAATGGCTGGTGGAGGCTGAGAATTTTATATTCGAAAGAAGCTAGTGAACCAACCCGTTCGAGACATGGCCCAATTAACTGATAAGGTAAGACAAATTGAATATTTATAAGCTGAGAAGACCAAGTGTAAAAAGTTTGATCAAATTGTTAGGAGAGACAAGGTAGCTTTTGGTTTTGTCCTTAAGGAGGATAGTGATATAGATGTGGATGAGGAATAAAACGAGGTTAATGTGGCCGAGTTGAAGCTAGGTCTACCTTATATATGTTCCTTCTTAAAACCATCTTATGGTTTTGACATTACCAAAGGTGACCAAATATTTGATATTTATTAAAAGATAAGCAAATAATTTTGAGTGATGATCATAAAATCCCAACTCCTGAACAAAAAGAAAGGGAGAAAGTACTGTAAATATCATCATGCTTATGGTCACTGGACTAATCATTATGTTTGTTTCAGGGACTTGATTCAAAAAGCTATTTAGGAAGGAAGACTCAAGTTCGAGGAGAAAATGAAAGGAACCATGAAGATTGATTCAGATCCCTTTGGTGCCAACCTAAGTTTCATGGAGCCATGAGGGGTGAAGATGGTTGTGACACAACCAATCGAAGAAAGGGCCATAGATATGGCCATTGAGAGCTTCGAGAAGGATGTCAAGGACATCTACCCCTTCGCTGAGGAGACCCTTCTCGAATATCTAGTAAGGAAGAAAAATGAGAACAGGTGCATGATGTTATGCCCTAGGTGTAGTGTTGTGTTTGACTCTAACTCAGCCAATGTATTTGAGGAGTCTCGGATGAGGAAACATTATGTGAAATATATTTTGGATCAACAAAAATAGAGTGAGGTCCAGAAAATGGCTAAGACCCAAAAGGGAATAGGAAGAGGGGCCTCTCTTTCTGAGAAGACTTATCCCACCTGCTTGAATCCCTTCTAACCAGTGGGTTTGACTAGTCCCAACAAAGACAAAGACCCAACAAACATGGCAAGCAATGAATGCCAAGGGGGATGCTTTGAAATCATCTAAAGGAAAGGGTGTGGCGATTCAAATGAGGTGAAGGCTCTACAACAGAGTTGGTATCATTTTAGACAATACTCAAAATTCAAACGTTCAATGACCACGACCCAATTTCGCAGGGCCCATAGAATGTACAGGGCCAGAATGGAGCAAACTCAGGTATATCAAGCTCTAGTAAACAACAAGCCTAAGAGAAGGTTCGAGGCCTCATCCTCCAAACAAAAAAGAGATTTGTCTAAGTAGATAAATTAACAGGTAAGGAGAGTGGAAGAAGATAACCTTCTTTCAGAACAATTTAAATTAGGCTTTCCAGATTCTTTACAAGACATATGTAGTATTGTTTCCATCTTACCAGCTAAATTTGCTTAGCAAGTCATAAGACAGGAGGAGGAAGAGGACTTCGAAGATGAGAACATGGGAGTCCTAGTCATGTTGAGTCAGGATGAAGATAAGACCAAACAAATAATGGTCAACTTTGAAAAACCTTCCCCAGGACAAATGGCTTATATGAATCCATTATACATAAAAGTAGTGGTTGAAGGGGAACCTATTAGCAGGGTCATTGGAAAGGCTAGGTAAAACTGTAAAAGACCTTATGCCTCATAACATTGTGATTATAGTCTTTATAGTGAAATCTTCAGGGTCTAAAGGGGCAGTGGCTCTCGACTTAGTAGTGGGTGGCATAGTCAGAACCATATATTTGTTGTGATTCAAACCAAAGACAATTTTAACATGTTGTTGGGAAGGGAGTGGATCCATGGAATAGATGCAGTGCCATCAACAATGCATCAAAAGATGTTTCTTTGGGATGAATCAGGAAAAACAGTATTGGTCAAAGCAGACCAAGCAATTTGTTGCACTGAGCAAGGTTTGATTGACACATGTTTTGAAAGAAAACATGGAACATATCAGTCCATATGAATTGGACTTGAAATTTTCCATGCACTCAACAAAAGTGCCCTACTCAGTGAGGCTTGACCCTCATAAGGGTTTTTGTTTGAAGAGAGAGGTCGACCTCGAAACGACCCAGGAATGCTCGATGCCTCATGGTAAGCATGAACCGTCTAATGAACAGAATAATGGCCTACGTGGCCGAAAGAAGGATCGAAGCGACCTATATGGTCGGGAAAGAAAATAAAGAAAAAGAATTCAAGTTAAATGGCCTCTCAGATAAGGCCAAAGAAGCCATCAACTTCAATAAGTTGGATTGTATATATGATGATGAGCCCTTGGGGGTTCGAAGGTTGTGATGAGAAAGTGACAAGGTATTCGAATCCCAGGATCAATTAGAAAAGATTAATCTAAGAACTACTGAAGTGCGGAGACTAACCTTTATAAGTACAATGGTCGAGCCAAAAGTTAGAGCAGAATTGATTAAGTTACTGATAGAATTTAAAAATTGTTTTTCCTGAAACTATGAAGAGATTCTTGGTCTGGATCGAAGCCTAATGGAACATAGGTTTCCAATACTTCTAGGAAAGAGACCCGATAAACAAGCCCTTAGAAGGTTTGCACCTGAAGTGGTCTCGAAAATAAAGGAAGAGATAGAAAGGCTTCTTAAGGCTAAATTCATTCGAACTGCCAGATATGTAAATTGGCTTTCTAATATTGTTCCTATAATAAAGAAAAATGGATCCTTAAGAGTTTGCATAGACTTTAGGGATTTAAATAGTGCAACTCCCAATGATGAATATTTTATGCCAATTGCTGAAATATTAATTGATTCAGCTGTAGGCAATGAAATGCTAATTTTATTGGATGGTTATTCAAGATATAACCAAATTTTCATTGCTGAAAATGATAATTCGAAAATAACATTTCGTTGCCCGGGGGCATTAATTACTTTCGAATGGGTTGTAATGCCTTTCAACCTAAAAAATGCATGAGCCACTTACCAAAGAGCAATGAACTTAATTTTTCATGATTTTATTGGTAGTTTATGCAGGTGTACATTGATGATGTTCTGGTCAAGTCCAAGACCAAGGTTGAGCACTTCTAACACTTGAGATGTTTCTTCGAGAGGATGAGACAACATGACTTGAAGATGAACCCAATGAAATATGCCTTTCGTGTTTCTGCAGACAATTTCTTGGGATTCCCAGTTCAGAAAAAGGGAATTGAAGTTGATAAGAACAAGGCTTGAGCCATCATAGAAGCCTCACCTCCTTCACCAAGAAGCGGTTACAATCCTTTGCTTGGTAAAATCAGTTACCTAAAAAGGTTCATCTTGAATCTTTCTAGTAGAACGAAGGTGTTTTCCCTTTAATGAAATTTAGAAAGGAGAAAGAGTTCAAATGGAGTGAAGAACATCAACTGGCCTTTGAAGGAATTCAGAACTACTTGGCTAATCCACCCATAATGTGTCTCATAATGACGCCTCCAATTCAAAAATACTTGGCCAATCCACCCAAATGTGCATATGCAAAAAGAACATTTTTTGGCAACAAAATATGAAGAACATTCTTAAGAACAAAGCTAATCATCAGTCCGAAGCATTAAATCCTAAATAGCATTTGAAGTTTAAGTCCATCATGTGTTTGAAGGAATACGACTGAGCTTAAGATTGAAGATTGTCTTACTAGAAAGTCCAAGATACTATTTTCAAATTTAAAAAAGAACTAACCTCATATTCGAAGGACTGCAAGTGAAATTTCAAGTCAAGACAAATAGTGACAACCAGAAAAAACATAAGAATGTTCACACCAAACAGTAAAGAAATGAAGAAAAGAACATGTGCTCTGAACAGAGTCGTTGTGCATTGCCAAAATGCATCCCACAGAAAGCCACACAACAAACCCAATGACTCTAAGCATTTATTATATTGAGACAACGATTAGAGTTATCTCAAATAGTATGTTTGCTGAAAGAGTCTATAAATAGAAGGAGAAATAACATGAAGAAGATACAGAAATGAACTGATTTGCAAAGGCAAGACTCTTTCTAAATTAAAATTCTTTAATTCTTTAATTTGTTATGAATTTTTTCTTTTAAAACATGGTGTTTGACCTGAAAAACTTTGATAACCTTTAGTCTTATATCTTTCTATTCACACTCGGTGTGATTATCCGTTTAGAGTTTTATCTTCAAACATTTTCTTTGTAAAAGTGTTTTTGAGCCTGAGGAGGCTTGTTGTTTAAAGAATACCTTTGTTTGTTGTAAAGCCTGAGAAGGATAGTTGAAAGAATATATGTGTAGACCTAAAGAGGTTGCAAAGAATACTTGTAAATGTACCTAGTATAGTGAAATTCCTAACTTGGTTAAGGTCTGGACGTAGCACCTGTACGACTGATATGAACCAGTATAAATTTGTGTGACCTTTTCTCCTCTAACTCTATCAACTTTGCTAGTTGCTATATAAGCGCTAAATAGTCAAATACCATCGTTCTTAGTCAAAACTAAATATGACTAAAATTAACTTTTTAATTTGATTCAATGGGATCAATTCTTAAATATATACTTACCACCTTCACAAGGAGTTTTCTCTGTATTTTTTAATTTCTAAAGTTAAGGTTTATGGATATTTCTTAAGCTTCAAATTCTTATATATCTTGGTGAGATAAATTTATTGTATTGAACAATTAATCTTTTGGTAACCTTTTTTTTTTCCAATTTGTAGTTTTTTCATGCAAAATCATTGTAATTGTAGATTTTGTCCAATTCTTATCACTAATAGCAAAGTTCCCTAACAGTGGACAAACATGTGTTTGGTTTTCCCATATTAACTAGAGACACTACAAGAATGCGTTGATTTAGACGCGGGAACGTAGTGACGGCCATGGGTCATCACTACGCCGTCGCTACAGCATTAAATGTGCAACCTAGTGCAATTAATATTTAGTGACGGCCAGATCATCGCTACACTTAAAAACAAATTATTTGTTTTCTAATAAGCGTAGCGACGACCGTTGCGACGACCATACCATTGCTACGAAATTTAAATTTTGGCACACCTGAGTAATTTTAACGTAGCGACGGCCCTGGCTGTCGCTACGTTAAATTCTGTAACGCGCTAAAACCTTTCCCCTTTCCCCCTCCCCTCCTCCTCCTCCTTCCTCTCATTTCCTCCTCTCCGTTCAAGCCCTGTTTCTCTCCCCCTCTCTCTTTCATTTTCAAAATCTATCTGATTAAACACTCCCCCTCCTTGATTGGTTCGTTTTAAACCGATCAGAATCTGAATCGGTTGCCTGTAGCTCCATTTGCATCTCCTTGCCTCTTCCTTATCCAGCATCGCAACAAGTAAGTTTTAAAGTTTTAATTAGTTTATTGGTAATCAATAGTTTATTAATTTTATTAGTTTATTAATGTGATATAGGTATTAGTTTATTAGTTTTAAACATTGCTTTAGTAGGTATGTTGTTTATTAGTTTTATTAGTTTATAAGTTTTATTAGTTTATTAATAATCAATTGAATTATTAGTTTTATTAGTTTATTAATGTGATATAGGTATGTTGTTTAATTTATTTAATGTGATATATTTATAGGTATGTTATTTTATTATTTAATTTATATAATTTATCTAGATTAGAATTATTTAATTTATATATTGTATATAGTTATTTAATATAATTTATATAGTTTATAGGTGTATATTTTAATATTTACTTTAAACTTATTAAATTTTGGAAAAAATGCCTCGTATGCATGGTATAGGTGGAGAGAAGATCCCACCTAGAAGAGGGAGGTCCATCCCTCCGGACGAGCTTGCTACACAGGTGGATTGCGCCCGTCGGGAAAAGACCATCTCTTCTGACCCTGATTAGTTGTGGGATCTGCCAGGTACTTCAGCGCCTGCGGCGGCCCACCTCCAATCTTCTTCTTCCTCCCTTGAAGCTACTGCTATACCTGTTGTATCTGACCCGCCGCCATTCGACGGAATGAGGTTCATCCCGACACCAGGATATCAGTAGATCCCTACAGTGGTGAAGGAGCAGCTTCCACATATGCCTAAGCAGGAGGTGGACCTTGAGCACGCTCAGGCTGAGATGGATGAGGACGCTGACCCTGAGTTTGATGCGGAGCCAATTGATAAGTGCTAGAATTGAGTAAATTTCTATGTAATTACAACACTTTTTAGTAATGAATTGTTGAATTTTTATCCAATTTCACCCTTCTTTGCTTAATTTGTGGCTCTCATATTCATTGAAATTAAATTTGAATTTGATGCTATTTTGATTAGAATTTTGGGAAATTTTGCAGAAGATGAAATACTGTACAAAGAAAGCATCAAGTGAGCAGTGAGAGAGACAGAAGCTGTGTAGAGCAAGATTCAAAGGCAAGGCAATCTAGGGAGTTAGTTGTTGTCTCCTGCGCTTCACCTGCGCTGAGTGCAGACTTCACTTGCGCTGAGCGCAGGCAAAGCGCAAGTTTACCTATTTTTTTTACTGTTTCCTGCGCTTTACCTGCGCTGAGCGCAGGACTCGTAACCCTTGCGTTTTAATGAGCCATCAGATAGTTTTGGAGGAGACTGGGGGAGAATTTTTAGATAAAGAGAGTTTTGGAGATACAAAGCTTTGGAGAAGAACAGAGACCATTCTGGAGCAAGAGGGAGATTACAACTGAGTTGGAAGGCTTTACTACTATTCTTCTTCTTGATTCTTTTGGGTTATAATGGCTACCAAGAGTAGCTAAACTTCTCTATAGGATTGAATGTAGTCGATTCAAACCTCATTTGTATTTTGGATCATTGATATTTAGGAATCCTTGTTTTATCAATACTGGTGTTTTTATTTTTATTCTAAATGCTTAATTCCCTTTTTGTAACAGAATTATGATTTGATTTCTTGAATTAGCTGGGAAGCAGTTCTCTAAATCTGATTTGGGAAAAAACACTCAATAGATTGAATCACTAGGAATAGGGTTCAATACATCGATAGCTTTAAAACAACTTTTCTTAATGCTAGGAAATTTGTTAAATATCCGAGGGATCGGTGTTTAGGGAATTATTCTAAGAGTTTCATAATTGAGGAATCAATATGAATGAAAATTATTTGTGCTTCAGTATTGTTAATTACAACTTCCTAAATATTATTGAATCCCAAAATACAAGAAGGGTGTGATAGACGAAGTTCAATCCTAGTTTCTCAACTGCTCAATTTCATCCACGTTTCTCTTTGTCTCAAATTCTTTTTATTGCATCTTTAAATTTACTTTTCACAAAACAAATTTAATCATTCCCAATCATTCTTACTCAGTAAGTTCGAGTTCTAAGAATTTATTTTGTACCGTTCCTCGTGGGTACGACAACCCCTACTTTTCATACTATTATACTGCTGCGATATTAGTACGCTTGGCAAGATCTCAACAAGTATTTTTGGCGCCGTTGCCGGGGAGCGATGTTTCAATTTAAATTCTTAGTTCATCTTATTGAGTTGTGAATATTTTTGTTTTCATTTTTAGTTTGTTGTCATTAATTTATTCTTATTGCTCTTTTCTGTGCTAATTCTTGCTATAGTTGTTGTGATTTATACTCTTGCGAGGTCAGGTGTCTAAAGAGCAACTGGAATTTGATCCTGAGATCGGAAAAAAAATCCTGAAGGAACCAGAGCAAAAACAGGAAGAAAAGGCAAGGACAAGCTATAGGAGACAATCTCAACACTCTCAATTCACCCATCCCAAGTGAGATTAAAGCTGAAGATATGGCTGAGGAGCGAGCAAATCCCCCTCCGCCAAGAAGGACATTAGGATACTATGCTATGAAACAAGGCCCACAACATTTCTCAAGCATAGTTGTACTAGCTACCACAAAATCCTTGGAGATGAAGCCAACTTTTCTGAGTTTCATCAGTGCTCATCAATTCACAGGATTGGATCATGAGGATCAATATACTCATCTCTCTACCTTTTATGAATTGATTGGTACTATAGGTTTTGAGGAAGGTGATTTAGAAGCTATTTACTTACGTTTGTTTCCTTTCTCTTTGATAGGTAAAGCTAAGGAATGGCTGAAGTCACACCCAAACCATTGTCTGACTAGCTGGGACAATGTTGAAGAAAAGTTCTTGAATAGATTCTTCCCACCATCTTGCTACATCAAGGCCAAGTCAGACATCTCTACATTCAGGCAGGGAATAGATTCAACTCAACATTGCTCAACTCAACATTTTCTGCAATGGTCTCAAGCCTGATACCAAGATGATACTGGGTGCTGCAGCAGGTGGCACAGTGATGTCTGTGGATGCGGAATAGGCTACTAGGATTATTGAAGCTTTAACATCAACAGATCAACAAGCTCAGTGATGGGTTTCTGGCAAGCGAACCAAAAATCCAGTAGTGTAATAGTAAGAAAAGTATCGAATTCACAGGGAACGGTCAATTCACGTATACTCGTGATCTATTTATCAAGAGACAAATAACAGATTTGTGAGGATATTATGCGTGGAAATTGTAAATTGCAAATTAATAAGTAATAAAAATAGAAAGGAAGAGTTAGAGACACTTTACTTGGATTAGGATTGAACTTCATCTCATCACACCCCTCATGTATGTCGAGACTACCTATTATTTATAGGCTTTAAACTATAACACTGTAGACAAACTATATTGCTAAGACCTCGAGTTACCAGGCCCCACTCACACTCAAAGGTAATCCATGCAGGTTCTCCCAAGCGACATACTTACCGTCGGCTTATTATGCTTTCTTTATTCCGTTTGTAAAAGAACTAATTGATAAACGAGGCCTACTACTCTGGACGCATCTTCGCTATAGTACTGTCACTACCCATCACTCATTAGAATACATCCATGTTTCACTTCCTGGATTGACAATCAACTAATCCTTTGCTATCGGTAATTTAACAACCATGCCTATCCTGTAGACGCCCTTCATTAGAGTACTCACACTACCCATCAATCACTAGCAACGCCCATGTGTCCGTTCACTGGCTACCGAGTATTCTCATTCACTCAGAGGTTGAGTTTCCTATGTCTAGGCTCCCCGAAAATCAATCCTAGTCGTAACGTTAATTACAAACTAGCCTATAACTCCGGCGCAAGCGCGGAAGTTAGGAATTAAGCACAGAATAAGATTACCAATATTATAGTTAGGGAACTGCATAAATAAATAGATAGAGTTCAACATACACTTGGAAATGGAATCGATTACATTCAATCCTAATGGAGAGTTAACTACACATGGTAGCCATACAAACCACCGAAGATGCTGTCACCATCTTCAATCCTTGTGAAGCGCTCCTCCTCTCCTACTCTAAAATTAGAACTGGTGCATTATCACTGAAATATAACTGAATTACAATAATCGTGCACACCTTGATCTAGTGCAATGAGGTCCTATTTATAGGCTAAGGAAAGACAAAGGAAATTGGGGAGAAATCTATCTAAAAATGGAAACAGAGCAAGAATCAGTGTGACTTGCGCTTCAAGCTGCGCTACAGCGCAGGCTGCAACGCAGGTTCCAGAGAGCCGCGTGATGAAAAAAGGACAGAATATGGATCCAAGGGGGAGGTTTAGGATTCTGAATAGGACCTCTAGGAATTATGCTTGCCGCTTTGCACAAATTAGACAAAGAAAGAAAATAATATGCGCATAATATAATCCAGAATTTGTTCAAGAAAACAAAACAAAGAAATAGGCTAATTAAAAGGACTATTTCAGCGTATGCAAATTGCATAAGAGGTGCAGTTTTTAGATTCCATTCAGCGTGCTATTTGATACCCAAAATTAGGGGCAGATTGGGTTTGGGTTCAATGCAATTATGATGACCACAAAGTACAGATTTTTTTTGCACGCATAAACAAACCAAAGTCAGAGGTACACAAGAGCACAAATGAAACAGAATATGTGCAGAATTTAAGCACAAACCCAGGGACCAAAAAGGAACCAAATTGTGCAATCAGCTTGCAATTAAATGGAAGAAATAAGGTGCAGATTTTATATCAAACTCAACACATGGAAATGGAGCAGAATCTGCTTGTGAATGGGAAAGGAAAGAAATGATGGAAGGGAGGTGTCACACTTCCAGGAGGAAGATAAGCCAGGAGATTGAACACACAAAGGGGTGGAAATCCTTTGATAAATCTCAAAATTCTGGATTCATAAGAACCCAAAGAGAAATCACTTCTCAAACTTGTGTTTTTCTTACAAAATCATATTCTGATTTTCCTATGCCTTGGCTGGGTACTATATATAGCCCCTTGGCATTCAGGAAAGGTTACAAAATTAAAACTCTAATTAAATAAATAATTGGCAGCCTTAAAAATCTAAATGTAACTGCCCAAAATTATAATATGCAGCCCACCAAATTAAATAATTCTGGCTGCCTATTATTAGGAAAAAAAAATAAACAACTACTTAATTTTTATTTGGAATAAAAATTCAGCCATGTGTCTTCAAGCCTTTATTTTCTTGAAATTGAAAGGAAATAAAATCCTTTTTTCATAATTCCCTCCTTCTTCGAGAAGATTCGCCCTCGAATCTAAGGCTTTATTCACTTGAAATTGAGACGAGCAAACCCAACCTCCAGGATCAAACACAACTTGCAAAAATTCAGATTTGGTTGTTCTTTCCTTATGCATCAAGGTAGTCTTCCTTTCCGAACTCCAAACCCAAACACCATGATCAAAGGAAATTCTTCTTTCCAAATAAACCTGCAGAATCTCTTTTTCAAACAAAAGCAATCCAACATCAAAATCAAAAGACTTCATGTGTTTGTCTTCAATATCCTCTTGAGGTTGTGTTTCAATAGCGGTCTGGATGTACAAAGGAGCACTGGAAATGATATCAATGTAATTCTTTCTCAAACATGACACCTTGTGGTGTGCTTCATTAACAATTACATCATCTTGCCCCTGTAAAATAGTATCACAAACAAGAGAAGAAATAACATTAGAATTTAAAATTTCCTTGCCCATTTTCTCTCTTTCTTTTTCTATTTCTTCTATCCTCTTTTCTTCTCTTTCCTTTACTAATTCTTCTCTCCTCTTTTCTTCTTTTTCTCTTCTTTCTTTTTCAATATTTTCTTCTTTTTCTCTTCTTTCTCTTTCTATTTTCAACTTCAACGTTTGTTGATCCTCACATTCTTGGCTTGGTGTCAGAAATTTCAACTTAAGCATACGTCCCTCATGACGCAAAGAAAGTGAAAGCATATCGTGATTGAGCTTTTTATTTTGCAACCAAGACCATCCTAAGAGAAAATGACATGATTCTATGGGAGCGATTTCACATGAAACTTCATCCGCATACTTCCCAATAGTGAATCCAAACTTTGTTTTTCCAGGATGATGCGTTGGTAAATTGAGTTTCTCCACCAATCTTTGACTCACAACATTGTTGTAGCTTCCGTAATCAAATGCAATCAAACACACATTACCTTCCACTAAACACCTTGAATAGAAGATCCCTTTAGAATCTGCCATTGTAAATCAAACAAATTAAAAGTAACAAGATAACATGTAGTTGCTATTTTTTTTTAATCCTTACCACACTCAAGTGTTTGCACACAATTTAGGCTTTTACAATAATAAAACTCTTGCCTTTTTCCCCTCTATTCCTCCTTGAATTCTTGTCAAACCAACAAGAGAAAACACAAAGTAATTCCACCAATTAGTGTGCAGCCAATAAACACAAGCAAAGCTAACGAAAAGACTCAAAAGATGAACAAAAAGAAAAAAAATTAAACACTAGGACAACAACCAAAATTTTTTTAGACACCAACAAAGGACAAAAATTTGACTCAGAATGGAACAAAATGGTGCAGCAGAATACTCAAAACTGGGCGCAATATTATTACCACAAAGATGCAGCCATAACACTCAGAATTGTGCAAAAAAATGAACCAACAAGGTGCAGCCAAAAGTGCAGAATTTTTCAGCAAATAGGTGCAGCAAAATCTAGAGTTTTGTGCACAAAATTCAGCCAGAAAGATACAAACAAAAACTCAGAATTTCAAATAGAACAAGGTGTAGTAATTCTTCCCTAAATCAACCACAATATTACCTTAAGAAATGAGCTTAAAAATTTCTAATAGCATGAACCATTTAGCCCAATTTTTTTAAGTCATTTTGCATGCTTTCTTTCACTTCTATTTTTGTTCTATTTTTTTTAAATTCAGAATTTTTTTCAAGGACCTAACTTTTGCAATGGTTCAGCCAAAGAAAATAACAATAAGGTAATATCAAGGTATTATAAAAATTAAGGACAGAATATAGCCGAAGTGCAGCCTTGCAATTCCTAGAAACCGGAGCTCTGATTACCAAATGATATGAAACCAATGGGGTGGTTTAGGATTCTGAATAAGGACCCTAGGAATTATAGTTGCTGCCAAGAAAAAGATTAAACAACGATGAGACAATTTATCAAACAGTAAGGGAGCGCAATTTAAAAGATAAATAGGAATGATGAAAGGTATCAATTTTAGAACCAATTATGCATGAATCAATTGCACAATTAGGGTGCAGAATTCTTCCCTATTTCCAGCGATCAAAATAGCCCCTGAACAAGCAATTAAACACCAAACAGATTGCAATTTGAATAATAGAAATTATGGTGCAGAATGCTTTATAACTCAACATCCAAATGGGACCCAAGAGTGCAGCCCGCTTTCAAATGATTTGGATAATTAACGTGCAGGAACTGTTTGTTCAAAGTCAGGGTCCAATCAAGTTCTTTGGTGCAGAATTTATATGTATTCAGCGCATGAAAATAAGGAACGAATTGAAGAGGGATTTGACAAATTTAGCATGCAGAATAGGAATTCCAACTGAGCAGTCTGCTTGCAATTAAAATAAAAAAAAGGAAACTAATAATTGGCAGCTTAATAACAAAGTGTAACTGCCCAAGTAAATTAAACCATTCAGCCCACAATTTTGATGCAATCTGGTTGCCCACCTTTTGTAAAAGTAACAGCCATTTTATGCTTAAATTTGAGCATAATTCAGCCTACTAATTCTTACAAAAGCTGGCGGCATTTTCTAGCATAATGTAACAGCCACATTTCCTTATTATTTGCATACAAGTCAGCCAATAATTCCACCAAGTTGGCTGCTCCTATTCAGCAAAATTATTAATCCTTTATTGAGTTGAAATTGTGGCAACTACCCTTCCATTAAGGCCATGCATCCTCCTCTTCAATCATGAGACAATTGATCCATGCAAGCTTTGATTCTTCAAGACTTAGTTCTATTTTGCATAGGAAAATCAGAATATGATTTTGTAAGAAAAACACAAGTTTGAGAAGTGATTTCTCTTTGGGTTCTTATGAATCCAGAATTTTGAGATTTATCAAAGGCTTTTCACCCCTTTGTGTGTTCAATCTCCTGGACATATCTTCTATCCTTAGAAGTGTGGCGTCCTCTCATTTTCCATTCCATTTTCTGTCTTTTCCATGTTCATATAATTCTAATTTCTTACCTGGTTTTGTTTGTTCAATTTCATTGAAATTCTGCACCTTCCCTTTAATCTTATTGCACGCATAGTTGTAAGAATTTTGCACCTTGTCCTTATTTGAATTGATGCCAAGCTGCACCTTAATTTTGAGTTCAATTTGCACGCTAATTCAGATTCAATTTATGCTCCTTTGGACTTCTAATTGGACGCCGAATTGGAACAAGAATACATATAGAATCTGCACGTCAATGAATCAATTTATTTGAAGCTGACTGCACCTTGGGTCACGTCTTGCACGCTGAGTTTTGTTAATTGCTAATCCTATTTTTCTGTTTTGTATTTTTGATCAATTTCTGATTATTACTGGTGCGCATAATCTCTTTTTCCTTGTCTAAATTTCCAAGGCAGCAACTATATTCCTAGAGGTCCTTATTCCGAATCCTAAACCACCCCCTTGGATTCATATCATTTGGTAATCAGAGCTCCGGTTTCTAGGAATTGCAAGGCTGCATTCGGGTATATTCTGTCCTTAATTTTTATAATACCTTGATATTACCTTATTGTTATTTTCTTTGGCTGAACCATTGCAAAAGTTAGGTCCTTGAAAAAATTTCTGAATTAAAAAAAAATAGAACAAAAATAGAAGTGAAAGAAAGCATGCAAAATGACTTAAAAAAATTGGGCTGAATGGTTCATGCTATTAGAAATTTTTAAGCTCATTTCTTAAGGTAATATTGTGGTTGATTTAGGGAAGAATTACTGCACCTTGTTCTATTTGAAATTCTGAGTTTTTGTTTGTATCTTTCTGGCTGAATTTTGTGCACAAACTCTATATTTTGCTGCACCTATTTGCTGAAAAATTCTGCACTTTTGGCTGCACCTTGTTGGTTCATTTTTTTTTTGCACAACTCTGAGTGTTGTGGCTGCATCTTTGTGGTAATAATATTGTGCCCACTTTTGAGTATTCTGCTGCACCAATTTGTTCCATTCTGAGTCAAATTTTTGTCCTTTGTTGGTGTCTAAAAAAAATTCTGGTTGCTGTCCTAGTGTTTAATTTTTTTTTTCTTTTTGTTCATCTTTTGAGTCTTTTTGTTAGCTTTTCTTGTGTTTATTGGCTGCACACTAATTGGTGGAATTACTTTGTGTTTTCTCTTCTTGGTTTGATAAGAATTCAGGGGGGAATAGAGGGGAAAAAGGCAAGAGTTTTATTATTGTAAAAGCCTAAATTGTGCGCAAACACTTGAGTGTGGTAAGGATTAAAAAAAAAACAGCAACTACATGTTATCTTGTTACTTTTAATTTGTTTGATTTACAATGGCAGATTCTAAAGGGATCTTCTATTCAAGGTGTTTAGTGGAAGGTAATGTGTGTTTGATTGCATTTGATTATGGAAGCTACAACAATGTTGTGAGTCAAAGATTGGTGGAGAAACTCAATTTACCAACGCATCATTCTGGAAAAACAAAGTTTGGATTCACTATTGGGAAGTATGCGGATGAAGTTTCATGTGAAATCGCTCCCATAGAATCATGTCATTTTCTCTTAGGATGGTCTTGGTTGCAAAATAAAAAGCTCAATCACGATATGCTTTCACTTTCTTTGCGTCATGAGGGACGTATGCTTAAGTTGAAATTTCTGAAACCAAGCCAAGAATGTGAGGATCAACAAACGTTGAAGTTGAAAATAGAAAGAGAAAGAAGAGAAAAAGAAGAAAATATTGAAAAAGAAAGAAGAGAAAAAGAAGAAAAGAGGAGAGAAGAATTAGTAAAGGAAAGAGAAGAAAAGAGGATAGAAGAAATAGAAAAGAAAGAGAGAAAATGGGCAAGGAAATTTTAAATTCTAATGTTATTTCTTCTCTTGTTTGTGATACTATTTTACAGGGGCAAGATGATGTAATTGTTAATGAAGCACACCACAAGGTGTCATGTTTGAGAAAGAATTACATTGATATCATTTCCAGTGCTCCTTTGTACATCCAGACCGCTATTGAAACACAACCTCAAGAGGATATTGAAGACAAACACATGAAGTCTTTTGATTTTGATGTTGGATTGCTTTTGTTTTAAAAAGAGATTCTGCAGGTTTATTTGGAAAGAAGAATTTCCTTTGATCATGGTGTTTGGGTTTGGAGTTCGGAAAGGAAGACTACCTTGATGCATAAGGAAAGAACAACCAAATCTGAATTTTTGCAAGTTGTGTTTGATCCTGGAGGTTGGGTTTGCTCGTCTCAATTCAAGTGAATAAAGCCTTAGATTCGAGGACGAATCTTCTCGAAGAAGGAGGGAATGATGAAAAAAGGATTTTATTTCCTTTCAATTTCAAGAAAATAAAGGCTTGAAGACACATGGCTGAATTTTTATTCCAAATAAAAATTTAGTTGTTTATTTATTTTTTTTCCTAATAATAGACAGCCAGAATTATTTAATTTGGTGGGCTGCATATTATAATTTTGGGCAGTTACATTTAGATTTTTAAGGCTGCCAATTATTTATTTAATTAGAGTTTTAATTTTGTAACCTTTCCTGAATGCCAAGGGGATATATATAGTACCCAACCAAGGCATAGGAAAAATCAGAATATGATTTTGTAAGAAAAACACAAGTTTGAGAAGTGATTTCTCTTTGGGTTCTTATGAATCCAGAATTTTGAGATTTATCAAAGGCTTTTCACCCCTTTGTGTGTTCAATCTCCTGGACATATCTTCTATCCTTAGAAGTGTGGCGTCCTCTCATTTTCCATTCCATTTTCTGTCTTTTCCATGTTCATATAATTCTAATTTCCCAATGGAGAAAGGAACTTCTTCTTGCTGTTTCACTTGAACTTCTTCTCCTTCACTAAGCCATTGAAGTTTATATGGCCTAGGATGTGGTGTAGTGTCCATTTTCATCTTTGACACTAATCTTGAACTCACCACATTGGTACAACTCCCTCCATCAATTATTACCAAGCACACGTTACCATTAACTGAACATCTTGTATGAAAGATGTTCTCCCTTTGAGATGCATTCTCGGCCTTGACTTGGCTGCCCAACAACCTCCTAATCATGTACAACACTCCTTCATTAGCCTCCAATTCTCCATACCTTATTGTTATTTTCTTTGGCTGAACCATTGCAAAAGTTAGGTCCTTGAAAAAAATTCTGAATTTAAAAAAAAATAGAACAAAAATAGAAGTGAAAGAAAGCATGCAAAATGACTTAAAAAAATTGGGCTGAATGGTTCATGCTATTAGAAATTTTTAAGCTCATTTCTTAAGGTAATATTGTGGTTGATTTAGGGAAGAATTATTGCACCTTGTTCTATTTGAAATTCTGAGTTTTTGTTTGTATCTTTCTGGCTGAATTTTGTGCACAAAACTCTATATTTTGCTGCACCTATTTGTTGAAAAATTCTGCACTTTTGGCTGCACCTTGTTGGTTCATTTTTTTGCACAATTCTGAGTGTTATGGCTGCATCTTTGTGGTAATAATATTGCGCCCAGTTTTGAGTATTCTGCTGCACCATTTTGTTCCATTCTGAGTCAAATTTTTGTCCTTTGTTGGTGTCTAAAAAAATTTTGGTTGTTGTCCTAGTGTTTAATTTTTTTTTTCTTTTTGTTCATCTTTTGAGTCTTTTTGTTAGCTTTGCTTGTGTTTATTGGCTGCACACTAATTGGTGGAATTACTTTATGTTTTCTCTTGTTGGTTTGACAAGAATTCAAGGAGGAATAGAGGGGAAAAAGGCAAGAGTTTTATTATTGTAAAAGCCTAAATTGTGTGCAAACACTTGAGTGTGGTAAGGATTAAAAAAAAATAGCAACTACATGTTATCTTGTTACTTTTAATTTGTTTGATTTACAATGGCAGATTCTAAAGGGATCTTCTATTCAAGGTGTTTAGTGGAAGGTAATGTGTGTTTGATTGCATTTGATTACGGAAGCTACAACAATGTTGTGAGTCAAAGATTGGTGGAGAAACTCAATTTACCAACGCATCATCCTGGAAAAACAAAGTTTGGATTCACTATTGGGAAGTATGCGGATGAAGTTTCATGTGAAATCACTCCCATAGAATCATGTCATTTTCTCTTAGGATGGTCTTGGTTGCAAAATAAAAAGCTCAATCACGATATGCTTTCACTTTCTTTGCGTCATGAGGGACGTAGGCTTAAGTTGAAATTTCTGACACCAAGCCAAGTATGTGAGGATCAACAAACGTTGAAGTTAAAAATAGAAAGAGAAAGAAGAGAAAAAGAAGAAAATATTGAAAAAGAAAGAAGAGAAAAAGAAGAAAAGAGGAGAGAAGAATTAGAAAAGGAAAGAGAAGAAAAGAGGAGAGAAGAAATAGAAAAAGAAAGAGAGAAAATGGGCAAGGAAATTTTAAATTCTAATGTTATTTCTTCTCTTGTTTGTGATAATATTTTACAGGGGCAAGATGATGTAATTGTTAATGAAGCACACCACAGGCTGTCATGTTTGAGAAAGAATTACATTGATATCATTCCCAGTGCTCCTTTATACATCCAGACCGCTATTGAAACACAACCTCAAAAGGATATTGAAGACAAACACATGAAGTCTTTTGATTTTGATGTTGGATTGCTTTTGTTTGAAAAAGAGATTCTGCAGGTTTATTTGGAAAGAAGAATTTCCTTTGATCATGGTGTTTGGGTTTGGAGATCAGAAAGGAAGACTACCTTGATGCATAAGGAAAGAACAACCAAATCTGAATTTTTGCAAGTTGTGTTTGATCCTGGAGGTTGGGTTTGCTCGTCTCAATTTCAAGTGAATAAAGCCTTAGATTCGAGGGCGAATCTTCTCGAAGAAGGAGGGAATTATGAAAAAAGGATTTTATTTCCTTTCAATTTCAAGAAAATAAAGGCTTGAAGACACATGGCTGAATTTTTATTCAAAATAAAAATTAAGTAGTTGTTTATTTTTTTTCCTAATAATAGGCAGCCATAATTATTTAATTTGGTGGGCTGCATATTATAATTTTGGGCAGTTACATTTAGATTTTTAAGCCTGCCAATTATTTATTTAATTAGAGTTTTAATTTTGTAACCTTTCCTGAATGCCAAGGGGCTATATATAGTACCCAGCCAAGGCATAGGAAAATCATAATATGATTTTGTAAGAAAAACACAAGTTTGAGAAGTGATTTTCTTTGGGTTCTTATGAATCCAGAATTTTGAGATTTATCAAAGGATTTCCACCCCTTTGTGTGTTCAATCTCCTGGCTTATCTTCCTCTTGGAAGTGTGACGCCTCCCTTCCATCATTTCTTTCCTTTCCCATTCACAAGCAGATTCTGCTCCATTTCCATGTGTTGAGTTTGATATAAAATCTGCACCTTATTTATTCCATTTAATTGCAAGCTGATTGCACAATTTGGTTCCTTTTTGGTCGCTGGGTTTGTGCTTAAATTCTGCACATATTCTGTTTCATTTGTGCTCTTGTGTACCTCTGACTTTATGGATCCAAGGGGGAGGTTTAGGATTCTGAATAGGACCTCTAGGAATTATGCTTGCCGCTTTGCACAAATTAGACAAAGAAAAAAAATAATATGCGCATAATATAATCCAGAATTTGTTCAAGAAAACAAAACAAAGAAATAGGCTAATTAAAAGGACTATTTCAGCGTATGCAAATTTCATAAGAGGTGCAATTTTTAGATTCCATTCAGCGTGCTATTTGATACCCAAAATTAGAGGCAGATTGGGTTTGGGTTCAATGCAATTTTGATGACCACAAAGTACAGATTTTTTTTGCACGCATAAACAAACCAAAGTCAGAGGTACACAAGAGCACAAATGAAACAGAATATGTGCAGAATTTAAGCACAAACCCAGCGACCAAAAAGGAACCAAATTGAGCAATCAGCTTGCAATTAAATGGAAGAAATAAGGTGCAGATTTTATATCAAACTCAACACATGGAAATGGAGCAGAATCTGCTTGTGAATGGGAAAGGAAAGAAATGATGGAAGGGAGGCGTCACACTTCCAGGAGGAAGATAAGCCAGGAGATTGAACACACAAAGGGGTTGAAATCCTTTGATAAATCTCAAAATTCTGGATTCATAAGAACCCAAAGAGAAATCACTTCTCAAACTTGTGTTTTTCTTACAAAATCATATTCTGATTTTTCCTATGCCTTGGCTGGGTACTATATATAGCCCCTTGGCATTCAGGAAAGCTTACAAAATTAAAACTCTAATTAAATAAATAATTGGCAGCCTTAAAAATCTAAATGTAATTGCCCAAAATTATAATATGCATCCCACCAAATTAAATAATTCTGGCTGTCTATTATTAGGAAAAAAAATAAATAAACAACTACTTAATTTTTATTTGGAATAAAAATTCAGCCATGTGTCTTCAAGCCTTTATTTTCTTGAAATTGAAAGGAAATAAAATCCTTTTTTCATAACCGCGCTTCACCCTGCGCTACACCGCAGGTTGAAGCACAGAATGCGTCCTGCAGCTTCAATCTTTCTCTTTTTAACTTGATCTCTCCCCGAGACTGGTTTTGGCTTATTTGTCTTTCCTTGTTTCCCTTTTCTTGATGAAATCTTGCATTTATTGAGCATCTTGGATTTAATTGGGAAGGTTGTCTGCAGAATCCTTGTTTGATTGACAGTGATCTCCTCATTAATTGCCTCAAATCTTCTACAAATCTTTATTAAATGTCTTCAATCAAACTCAAATCTTGCAGATATCTCCCTCATTTAATGCTATCTTTCCTTCAAATCAAATCTTTGCAATATCCTGCAAAAATTAGCAATATTTCTATTAAAATAGCATCAAATTCAAATCCAAGATTAATAAATACAATTTATCTAATATTTAATAAAAAAGGATTAAACTGGGGCAAAAATACCATTGTATCCTTGATAAGTGAACTAAAAAGTGCTCTAATTTATCAACTAATTTTCACTTATCAAAATACCCCCCAACTTAACTTCTTGCTTGTCCTCATGCAAGAGACCTCTTTGCAATCAAAACATCAATTCTATTCCTTGTGTAATCCAAAAACAATTCAAAACCAAATTCAAGGAACTTTTCATCATCTCCTTCTTAAGCAGCAGTCACTTTCCAAACATAAGAAAAAATCCGGATTAAGAGATGATACCAATCATCAATCAGAATAGAACACAAACATCAGTCAAACTTCTCAAAAATAGCAATTAAAGCAATAAGTGATAAACCAAGGAAATCTCTCATTCTCACGGGTAAGTGTTTCCCTCAATCTTTTTCACCACCGTTGAACAACTAGAATTGATAGTCGTTTCCAACATATGAACCTGCAAGTAGTTAATATGGACCTAAAGGTCTTTTCTTTGGTTGTAATGAGGTTGGGCTATCAGGAAATCATGGTTTTTCTAGATATGCAAAGAACACTTTTGCGACACCCTTAGTTATACCGCTAAGAACATCACATTATAATACGTAACCATCGAACTTACTGCTTTTAGAAATGTCAAAAAAAACACGGAATATTTTTTTTTTTTTAAAAGGATTTAGTCGTCATCAATCTATTACATCTCAGATTTTCATTTTAGGTATTCATGAAATATTCTTTCCTTAATCTGAAACTCGTTTTCCGAAAAACATCTAGATGATTATCAACTCGTGCACACACACAACATACACGCAATTATAAAATCAATCATAAGAAAAGGAAACAGCATGAATATATACATACAACATAATAATAGTATGTCTCTCGAGCCATCCTGATATCCACATCAAAATATGAGTTCTGGTAGTAGACCAAATAAACAAGACCTCGACCAAATACAAAATAAGAGGTCGCTAAATCAGAGCTGCTACTACCTAGACTCAAAACTACACTGGTCTCACATCTATGCGAGATGTCCGTCACCCGCCAGGTTCCTCTGGGCATCCATCGCTGCTGCACTCTCATCGATGTCATACTGAAAATCTCCGATGCCGGCTATCGACGTAGCGAAGGAACACAATAGCAGAAAATAACAGAAGCAGAAAGGAAGGGTGAGAACATCGCATGAACTCATAGCATGTAGGATACAGCAAACTAGAGCACACACACAGAGGCAATCCACACAGTCGAATCAATAAGCAATCACGACATCTCATCATGGTGTACTCATATGAACGCAACTTTTACTATTATAATGCAATATCTAATGCATGCGGGCCCAGGGAAACATCACCATAGGCAGAGCACATAGCAGCTGCCCGACCATATATACACAGCACATCAGGAGTTAGAGTCTGTACTAGCATTGGTACAAAGAGCATTGCTCATACATTTTGGCCAAATCATTTAAGCGTTCTTCCAGACAATCTCAACTGACCCGAAAATCATGAGAGCAACAGGAATAGCTAAGCTGGGTTCCCCAATCTCGACAGTAGGGAGCTAATCTACGTCACCTGAGATCTTCCGGGAGCTAGGCTATCCTCAGGGTTGGCGTCCCTTTTGAGGACCCACTGGCATTCTTTGCAAAACCCAGTTGCACCCTTCCCAACCGATTTCACACTGTACCAAGTGCTACTGTTATATAGGTCATAAGGTTTTCAACCTCGAACATCAACAATGCTTCATGATGCATGTCACACAACAATGCTCATAACATTCACATCCTTACAGGCAAAGCCCATTGAACCATTCAACGTCACCACATCCCCGTGGCACGGCCCGAATTCAATGTCTTTCCTTCAAGGAAAACCGAACCCTACCTTGGGTTGGAAACGCACTCTCTCACTAAGCTTCTCAAGTTTTATGAAGAAAGAGGGTGTTGGTTATAATCTTTTATAGTAGTTTGTACTAATGTTCTTAATAATCATGTTCACTTAAGTCCTATAATTTACTAAGACTTATGATTGTGTCTTATGGATGGTATTACTTATCCTAATTCTTCTTGTATAAATAATTAAGATTAGATTTAACTTTTAATCAATCTTCATCAACTGGGCTATGATTAATCTTAATCCTCCTTAATTAAGTCTTAATCTCTTCCTTAGTTTTGGACTAAGCTTTTAATTACATTTGATTAAGGTTAATCATAGTTAGTTAATTATTAATCATCATTGCTAATTAATTACTTAATACTTTTATTAAGGTTAATTAACTTTAACCTTAATTAATCATCCGTTACTTAATTAACTTAAGTAGATTATGTTAATTTAACTTAGGTAATTAGATTAGCTAAGTCTACTAATTAATTTCTAAGTTTTAATTTCTTAATAACTTGGATTAGAGTTGAAGTCCAACTCCAATCTAACTTTTAATTTCATAATCTAATCTTGATTGACTTTTAATGAGTCTTTAAACTTAAATTAAAAGCCTAAAGGTTTTATAACTCTTAGGAACTTATTTTTAGTCATGGTAACCTAAAATATTGACCTTTAAGTTGACTTTTACTTGGTTGGAATTGGAAATCCGAATTTGTTTTATTTATTTTTAAAGACTCATTCTTAATTGCACTTTAGTCCTTTTACTTGTAAAATTGCTTCTTAGTCCTTTTGGACCACCAAAGCCCATAAACATGTTTTCAACATACCCTTGACCTTTTTAAGATCAAAAAGGTATTCTTGATGAGTTTCATCAAGAACAACTCATGAACATCAAGAACAACTTGAATGTTCATCAAAACTTCAAATTTTTCACAACATCCAATCTTCACCAAAACTTCACATATTCATCAACAAACAATCTAAATGCCAAATATCATACTAATTCACTCAAAATCATCCACATACACATTAAAGTTCATAACTCCATTTTCAAGCTCATAAACACTATTTTTCAAAGATCAATCATCCAAAACAATTGTATACCTTCAACCAACTTCATGCATGTTCATAGATTCATTATACAAACACATTCCAAGCACCAAAAAAATTTTGAAACACATGCAGCCCCAAAATCCCTCAAGGCCGAGAGCTATTAGAGGAAAAAGGGGAAATTTTTTCCAAAATTGTTTCTTGGCTTGCATGCACCAACAATCACAATCCAAGCACATTCCAAGCATCAAAATAAACTTAAAAACATGTAAACAACCCAGCTCCAAGAATCCAAAACATTTGCTCAAAGAAAAGCTCAAAAAGTGATTTTTTTCAAGGAGAACAAGAGTAAAAACAAGGATTTTAAGGGCAAATCCTTGACTCTAGTTACCAATCCTACTAGAGTTCAAGTTCTCCCCCCCTTTACCTAAGGAATTTTCTGTAAAAATAAGGTGCAGTAACAGCCCCAAAAACAGCTCCAAGATCCTCCTCTTGATCACCAACAAGGACTTCTACAAGGTTGGAGGCTAGGTGTTTAAGCTTAGGTTCAAAAATGGAACCTTTAGCTTGAATGTGTTTGGAAGAAAAATGGAAAACTTGAGAGAAAATGGGAAGGAAGCTCACAGCTGCAAGTGGATGAGAATGAGTGAAATGAGAGAAAAAATTCTGGTTTGCATGTGAAAGGAAAAGGAAGAAAGTGGAGTTTTTGCTTTAGGAAACATAAATGACACATGGCTTAATTGCTTGCACACTTGTCTTGTAAGGAAGGAGAAAATTTACAAGTGTCTCCCATGCACATTATTCTGCATGCATGGCTGTTATGATGTGTCAAGGTGAGTCATTGTAAATTTTTCTGGCCCGGATCAAGAGTATTCGGGCTCGGTTCAAGGGACAGGAGGGGCAAAAAGGTCATTTTCACAAAAAAACCCCAAAAATTCCCAAAAATTCCCTAAAAATAGGAAATTTAATTCTAAATCCAAAACTATAAATTTTGATGATTAAAAATAATTTTAATCACTCAAAATTCAATAAAACACTCAAAACGGCAAAAACGGCAAAACGGTAAAAACGCGGGTGTTACAACTTTGAATAGATAGCATCTTGTGGATGTGCTTTGGAACGTCTCTCAATTCACCAAGTTATTCTTGAACTGTCACCCTTTTTCAGCTGGCCTCTTTGTTTGAAGAAGTATTCCCCCCAACTTATTCAATTTCCACACCTTTGTGCAGATTTTTTTTTGAACTTTGTTTTTTTTTTCATAAACAATAACATAGAGAATTTATTATGAGGGAGTACTCTTCTTTTTTATTTCTTGTGCCTGCTCTTTGAAAATTCTTTGATCCTTCAATCCACCAACCTTTTGTCTCATTTTGTTGTATTGCATCTTGCTCTCTATCCCAAGTGTGAAGGGACATGGTATGATCATTAATCATGGCTGGGGTGGATTCAAAAGAAATATTAAAGGCTCAAATGGGCAATCAAAAAATTGGAATAATGTAATCAAGGTTGGCTATTTGGCACTGAGCAAAATATTATAATCACAAAACATGCCTTTGTCACTCCATATCTTCCACTAGCAAGACAAAATTCAGAAACTCAAGCAATAACAGTTGACAAGCAGCGGTGAAAAACTCTCAATTTCAGTGTTGGGGCTCACAGCTCCCTGGTTATTGGCTAAAATTCCTTGATAAAGCACTTACTGGTTTAATTAACTATCCTGATAGGTTCTCCTGAGAAGTATCCTAATCCTAACTGATTATGGAATTAATCACAAAACCCTATCATCTTTCCTAGTCGGGTTAGTTAAACTACTTAATTATAGAGAATTTTGAAAAAGTTGCCTTAAATCCTTATTCCTAAGGTCCTAAAAATTTTAAAAATTCTAAAAATTAAAAAAAAAAGAAATACAAAACAAAAATCCTAATTAAAAAAATTCTATAAAATAATAGAAATTAAAAGAAAAACTAAAAGAAAGAAAACACCAGTATCAATCTTCATCCTCTGTATCCTATAAGTCCTTGTCCTGCTGCTGCTCCACCTCCCCCTGGATGAATAGGCCTGTCCCCAGGCCACTGCAAGAATATCCGGAACTCTTCAAGCAGCATGCTTGGGTATGGGTCTAGTACTCCTGATTGGTTTGAGGTCAACTGGTCTTTATAGTTTGCAGCAGTTTGTGCAATTCATGAAGAACATGGAAGCCTATCATTAACCAATTTGCATGCATAATTCAAAGAATTAGTATTTTCACAACAAAAGTTCAGTGCACTTCGTAGTGACTTCCTAAAAACAAATCATACTCATTTATTTTGCAAGCATCCAATCAATCCATGGAAAGTGAAAGTTCAAGATTTTTGAAAGAAACAGAGTATAACACTTTCAAATTCAAAAACTCACAAAACAAAGGGCATTCCAATCAAGCAAATTGTTCTTCATGTTCCACACGGCCAAAATCGCATTCAAGATAGCAAAAATCAATAATATTCACAATCCTAAGGTTGCTACCCTAAAGTGCAAATCATAAATGAAGATCTCAATTGGTAAAAATTAAAGAAAACATAACTGAAAGTTTCAAAATTGATGGAAGTTTGTGAGTGGAAAGTGTGAAAAGAAGAGCTTAGGAAGTAGAGATACAATACATGAGAAAATAGAAGATTTTTGAAAATTTTGTACTGCTGCGCTTCACCCTGCGTTACAGCGCATGTGAAGCGCAGAAGTCAGTGACTAAAATTGCATTCCTGCGCTTTACCTGCGCTACAACGCAGGTGAAGCGCAGAAAACAGAATGTAATTTTACAATTTTCAGTCACGTTTTTTGCTGCTTCCTATTATTTGAAAATTTCCTAAATCCTAAAAAATGAAAAATCCTAACAAAAACAAAACTGAAAACAATTGAAAACTTAAAAATCTCTGGGTTGCCTCCCAGGAAGCGCTTGTTTAACGTCTTCTAGCTTGACGCCTGTTCTCTCAAGGTGGCTGAAACTGAAATATTTTGATGAGCTTGTGAACTGCACCCTTACTTTCTTTGACCCATATACCTCCCCATAATCTTGCCTTGGAACAACCTGTACTGTGAAGCTTTGATGATTTATAATTGATTGCTCTCAATTTCTTTGCTTCAGGGGGTCTTTGATATGGAACACACCTGACCACTTGATCTTCAATTTGGCTCCAGGCTCTGAATTTGATTCTAGCTTGACTTTTCTTCTCTTTGCCTTGTCCTGGTCAGTGTGATTGCAGGCCTTTCTTTTGTGAGGTCTGGAAGGTTTATCACTTGTACCATGCCTTTCTTGATCTTCCTCTAGAGGACTGGTTGGATAAGGCAAGGTCTTTGGTCTTGGTATTACTTTCCTTCCTTCCTCGGGCTTTGATTCTCCATCTCCCTGTTCACTCTTTTTCTCTTCCTTCCTTTCACAGTCAATCTCCTCTTTAAGCACCATCTGTTCTATTTCCTCCTCTCCTTTTTCTTCTTCTTCTTCTTCTGCTGCACCTTCTTCTTCTTCCTTTTCTTCATCAACTTCTTTTGATACTCTTTCTTGTGCATCTTCAATTTCATCTTCTTCATCAGCCAGATTGTCATTGGTTTCCTCCCCTATCAGCTGAACAATGTCCTCACACTGTTCTTCAGGGTTGGGTAGTGCATTTGCTGAAAACTGCTTGATCATATTTTCTATCTCATTTAGTGCGAGGTCAACGGTTAGTCCTTCTCTTTCACAATACAACTTAAATTGTATAAATTCCTCCCACTTGTCTTCAATAAAATCGTCACTATCTGAATGACTTACTAAGATTTGTTATGACTGTTGGTTGACTTCTGTTTTTGTTGATTGCTCCAGCAAGGTGTCAACGTTTCTTCTTGCTTCTTCTCTTTCCTTCTGAAGTCTTAACTCCCTTTGTTCCGCCATCTGTTTTAACAAAGCGTTAGTGTTTCACCTTGCTTCTTCTCTTTCCTTTTGAAGTCTTAACTCCCTTTGTTCTTCTAGCTGCGCTATCAAAGCATCATTTTTTCTTCTTGCTTCTTCTCTCTCCTTCTGAAATTGTATATTGTATCGATCGAGTTCTTCCAAAAACTCATCATATTTTGAGTAACTTTGCTGCTATTGAAAAGAAGGTTGCATGCGGAGTAAAACATCATCTTGGTGCCATCCAAAATTCTAATTCTGGTAACTTCTCCAATCCTGTGAAAAATTGTTAGAATAATTGTTGTAATTAGAGAAGTTACCTTGAATCGGTGTATGGAAGAAATACTCTGGTGTTTGCTGTCTAACATAATCCCCAAGGGTTCCCCTTGGTTGATTTTGCCATTCATAAGCCATTTAACATTTACTTCACTTGGGGTGGTTGAACAGAGAGTGTTGAAATTGTCTCCTTGAGCTCTGCTCCTTTTCCTTCTTGGGTGATCAGAGAGTGTTGAAATTTTCTCCTTGAGCTCTGCTCCTTTTTCTTCTTGGGTGATCAGAGAGTGTTGAAATTGTCTCCTTGAGCTCTGCCCCTTTTTCTGTTACCTGTTTTCTCAAGAGAAATAATCAAGATGCTCAAACAAAGAGAAAAACAAAATAATAAAAAAATAATGATTTTTTTTAAAGAAAATAATTAAAATAAAATAATTAAAAATAAAATATTTTTGTTTCTTCTCGACTTCTCCCTCGTCTCCTTCTCTTGCGTCTACTTTTGTTCTTCCTTGATGTCCTTTCTATTTCTGGCACAAATTGTAGTTGATTTGGGGACACCTGGCTACTCAAAAGCAAAAACAAGAAACTTTGAAAAAGGATAAGTGTTGAAGAGAATTAATAATAATAGAAAAACTATAAATTTCCTAAATAAAAATTTCCTAAAATAATAAGAATAATAAATAAAAAAAATCCTAAGATAGATATGACTTGATAATCAGACCTCCAAGGTTTACACAAATTGGAAACCGTTCCCTGGCAACGGTGCCAAAAATACTTGATGGGTTTCTAACAAGCGAACCAAAAATCCAGTAGTATAATAGTAAGAAAAGTATTGTATCCACAGGGAACGGTCAATTCACGTATACTCGTGATCTATTTATCAAGAGACAAATAACAAATTTGTGAGGATATTATGCATGGAAATTGTAAATTGCAAATTAATAAGTAATAAAAATAGAAAGGAAGAGTTAGAGACACTTTACTTGGATTAGGATTGAACTTCATCTCATCACACCCCTCATGTATGTCGAGACTACCTATTATTTATAGGCTTTGAACTATAACACTGTAGACAAACTATATTGCTAAGACCCCGAGTTACCAGGCGCCACTCACACTCAAAGGTAATCCATGCGAGTTCTCCCAAGCGACAGACTTACCCTCGGCTTATTATACTTTCTTTATTCTGTTTGTAAAAGAACTAATTGATAAAAGAGGCCTACTACTCTGGACGCACCTTCGCTAGAGTACTGTCACTACCCATCACTCATTAGAATACATCCACGTTTCGCTTCCTGGATTGACAATCAACTAATCCTTTGCTATCGGTAATTTAATAACCATGCCTATCCTGTAGACGCCCTTCATTAGAGTACTCACACTACCCATCAATCACTAGCAACGCCCATGTGTCGGTTCACTGGCTACCGAGTATTCTCATTCACTCAGAGGTTGAGTTTGCCATGTCTAGGCTCCCCCAAACTCAATCGTAGTTGTAACGTTAATTACAAACTAGCCTATAACTCCGGCGCAAGCGCGGAAGTTAGGAATTAAGCACAGAACAAGATTACCAATATTATAGTTAGGGAACTGCATAAATAAATAGATAGAGTTCAACATACACTTGGAAATGGAATCGATTACTTTCAATCCTGTTAACTCCTAGGCAAGCGTACCTATAGTCAAATGTAGTATAATAGATTAAAGTACGAGTGTCGAACCCACAGGGAATTGGTCAATTAAAGTTGTAACTAAATTCAAAAAGAAAGTATATACAAAGGAAAGTAGATTGATTAATGATTGGTTTTGATAGCTAAAATATGATTCTAATAAGCAGTAGAAAAGAGTAAAATTGATTTGAAATATCGGTTTGAGAAACAGGGATTGAATTTCATCTATCTCCCTCGTCTCTATTCTGGTTGTATATCAATATATAGGATTCGTAACTACCGATATAGATGCATACACAAAGATCATTTATATTGATTCCTCAATTATAAAATTCATAAGATTAATCTCTTGAATATTGATTCCTCATATATTCAATAGATTATCCAGCATTAAGTTCAAGTATTAAAGCATTCGATATATCGAAATCTATTCCTAGTATAACGACATATCGACTATTTTCGTTCAGATCAAAATTTCAGAAATACTTTCCAGTTAAATCCAAAAATCTAAATCTAAACTCTATTGATCAGGTAGAATCAAGAACATATAAACGGAACAAAAATAACAATATCAATAGAAATGAAATTACTATATAGAAATATAACTAGAATATATCCGAGTTTAAGTCGATTACATTAAATCCCAAAAGAGGAGATTAGCTACTCATCGTAGCTTGTACAATCACAAAATATGAAGGAGAAGATGAAGAAATCTGATTCCACAGTTTTTTTTCTTCGGAGTTGTCGTTCTAATTTTAGAAAGTGTTGAACTCCCGAAAAACTCCTTCGAATTCTGTTTTGTGAATGCTGAATAAGTGGAAATTTGCTTAAGCTAAATTTTAGCTTAAGCGAATAGCTTTCTTCATGGTGAAGAAATATCAATTCGCTTAAGCGAATTCAGCTCCAAAATTCACCCCTCTCTGGTCACAATTTGGTTGAGCGAATTGGGACTCGCTCAAGCGAATCCTCAGCACTCTCTTTCCTCTTTTTCTCCTTGATTCTTCAATTCTTTTGCTTTTGATTGATCCCCTTTAATCTATCCTGCAATTAAACACCAAAATTTGGGATTAAAAGATTTCAATTGCATCATTACTCAGATATTACTGCAAAAATCACAAGTTCTAGTATTTGGAGGAAATCACTAAATAATTAATACAGTTTAACCCATAAATGCCATATTTCTACATTAAAATCATCCAATCTTTGGCACTTATCAACTCCCCCCAACCTAGAATCTTGCTTGTCCTCAAGCAAAGTAAACAGTCATACTCAATTAATCATGCTTGGAATCCTGAAATTGGTTAATTGGAAATCATTTTCATGGTTCTTCAAGAGACAACCTCACAATCAAACTACAGATTTAAATTAAGAATACATGGAAATTCCAAAATCAAATAGAAGCAGGACAATAGTGCAATCAATTACCAAAAGAAACAATTTTAACAATGATATGATTTTAACCAAGGAAATTTTCTCTCAAGTCTCACTGGTGAGTGTTTCTCTCTAATTTCACTGAAGTTGCACAATTCAATATTGCTAGTCATTTCCAATTCAATCACAATTACACAATTGGCATGGATCTTAAGGTCTTAGAAGGGATGTAATCAGGCTAGGCTTTCAAAAACATTGGTTTTTCAGGTTAATCAAAAGCACATTTCAAGAAAAGAGAGCATAAGCATTTAATTCGATTTGTATCAACTCTCTATTCTTAACACCTCAATGCACCAATTCTTCATTCACAATCTACTCCCTTTTTATTTTCATTGTCTTCTTCTTCTTTCTCTTTTTTTTTTATTTTTTTATTTTTAGGGAGTACATTATATAACCAAACCTTTTTTCTTTTGCTAAACACACTTTCAATTTAGGCTCAAGGTGCAATATCAAAGAATAGTTAAGCTCAAATGGGCTAGCAAAAGAAAAAATTGTTTAATTTTTAGGTTGGATTTTTGGCTCTAGCTTTATTATGTACAACACAAAATTGCCTTAATTATTTCCATGCCTTTTATGCAATGTTATCAAAGGGAAACTCAAGCAATATCAACTGGTCAATCAATAGTGAAACTCTCAGCTTGTTTATGGATTCACACACTCACTGGGTTATCTATGGCTTTTTCCTTGATTGTATCATCTATTGTTATAATTATTTATCTTGGTCCATCATTATCATGCACAAATGTCCTAGTCCTATTTGGTTAAGCAATTCACAACATTTTCCTTTTTTTCTCTTCCTTGTTCAGTTTGTGAAGTTGTTCTATTCTTAGAACACTTAATGAATCCTGATTTCTTTTTAACCAACTTCCTCAAGAAGGATTTTTCAATAATTCCCTCCAAAAATGTATCTCTATGTATCTAACAGTATTATATCTATATTATTAACAGTAATAAAACAAAGCGTCAATACTACTAAACAAGAGAAACAACAAAAATCAAAGTAACTACTACTATAATTCATCACATCAGTAAGTATTAATAACCACACCAAAACATTGCAGTCTAAGGTTCTCTGCAAGAATAACCAAGTAAACAGAAGAAATAGTAACACTCAGAAAACAACAATGAAACAGTATTAATCACACCAAAACAGTGAAACCAAGTCATAATCATAGAAAACATATCAATAAGGTGAGTCAGTCTCCCCTCATGATCCTATTAAAGTTATCCTCAAAATCTGCATCCTGAAAGTCTACTCCAGCTCCATCACCAACAACAGGTGCATCTTCGTCTGCTACTCCAGATGGTCCTTCTTCTAGAATGTAGTCACCTCCAGGTGCAGCTGCAAAGGCATTCTCTCTATGCATGTCACCTCCAAAAGCAGCATTTCCATAGGTAGCAGCTGCTCCAGCTCCACTCCCCCCCGGAAAAACTAGGCTGTCCCCAGGCCACTGAACATATGGAAGGAATTGTGCTGGTTCCATACCTGCATAAGGACCTTTCAAATTATGGTAAAGATACTCCTGAATGTGGAGTTGTCCTCTATGCAGGGAGATGAGCCGTTGTCTTTCATGTTGTATCTCTAAGCTCATCCTGATCAACCTCTCCATAATCTGATCATTGAATGATTGAGGTTGATGTTGTTGTTGTTGTTCTTCTTCTGGTTCAGGCTGTGGTGGTGGCTGATGTGGTTGGCCTGCCCTTTCATTGGGGTTTGTGCAATATTGCTCAATGTAGCTCTTATCAATCGGATCTCTGATCTTTTTTGTAGGATTTATCTCAACCCCCTGAGCTTGACACACAGTTGTTATTGTAGCTGGAAACCCCAATGTTTTTTATGCTTTTGTGTTGTTCTTGTTAGTTTCAGATCTAACAAACCTGTGCATCTCATCAGATATTATCTGAGCCACATCCACAGTGAAACTCTTCTTCAATATGTTGTATAGAAGATGACACCTGACCAGGTTCATGTCAGACACATGACCTAATGGAATAATGTTGGCTAATATGAAAGCCTACCATATCTGAGCAATGGTCTTCATGCTGCTCCTTTGTATTCTGAGAGGATTACCAGATTGTCCCCTGACATAACCATGGTTGGGGATGCAGATTTTTCTGACTTCTTCCCTTTCATCAAAACCTGATCTCCTTGCCTTAAGCCTCTGATAGGTGCAGGTTTGGCCTTCATTTAGTGTCAGTGGGTTGCCCAAGAATTCACTGATGGCATCCCTGTCATAATTGATCCATATTCCTTTCACTTTGGATCTTCTATCTCCTGGCCCATCATGTGGATAGGCGTTAGCATAAAATTCCCGAACAACTTCAGGGTCAAATTTTGGAATTGGACTTGCCAGCTTCATCCAATTTCTTCTGATTAGCATGCTCAAGAATTCATCATATTCTCCTGGTTGCAAATCCACTTTCTTCTCAGGAATGAATTTCCATTCCTTAATTTCTTCATATCTTTCTTGTCTCCTTGCATCCTGAATAGATTTCTATCAGGCCTTTCGGGTGAAGGAGAACTAGTCCTGACTCTTTTGCCTTTGTTGAATCTTGTTGGGTGTAAGCCTGCAGTTGATTTTTTCTTTCCCATTTCCTGAAAAATGATAACCAACCAACCAAGGATCCATTTCAGTCATAGAATTTAAGTTATAAAAACAAGGATCCATTTCATTGCACACACTTCATTCCAAAGATTCCAATCAAATGGTGTGTTTCAAGTGAATGTACACATTCATTTTACAACAACATTTCATAGTGTAACATTCAAAAGTGCAAGCTATATACCTTGTTAAGAACTAAACATCACTATGTTTCTAATAAAGGTACAAGCCAAGTTCCCAAATTTTTTTTTCAATGATACCCAATGAATTAAAATGATGTTCACTTGAGTAAATGACACTTGTGTATATTGTTCAATTCCAATAAGCCCAAAGTATGCTTCCACAACCTCAAATTTGCATAAACAAGTGCTCAAGTTATTCAAACATTTCATCAAACAGTGTGTGTGCACTCAAATACAAGAAAATTTCTTGAATCAATTCCTTCTCATTTTGCTCTCTTTCTTTTCTTTTCACAACAACAAACAATTCCGAGCATTCTTTTCAATCAAACAATCATGCACTTTCAATCCTAGGTAGATTACTACCCAAAACCCGAATTGCTCACAACAACCCACATGGCTACTACCCTAAGGTTTTGATACACCATAAAAACCTTGAAATTGTTCGGTGAAAGCAAAGGAAAATGGAGAGGAACTTACCTTAAAGAGCAATTAGAGGAAGAAGATGGAGATTAGTGAGTGAAATGGAGTGAAAAACTTGGTGCCCTAGGGGAGGAGTTGCTGTCGCGCGCGAGAGAAAAGAATGATGTTTTGAAAAAATGAAAGTTTTCTATCTGTTGCTGTCAAAAGGGTGCGCACATTTTAAAAAATTCGCTTAGGCGAATTGGAATTCGCTTAAGCGAATTCCATCCAGTGAGACCCTTATTTTTCCCTTGAAATTCGCTTAAGCGAATAAAGTCCAGAGAGCATGCATTTTTGTCCTGAAATTCGCTTAAGCGAATTGCAATTCGCTTAAGCGAATAATGTCCAGAGAGCAGCCATTTTTTTCTTCAAATTCGCTTAAGCGAATTGCAATTCGCTTGAGCGAATTGCAATTCGCTTGAGCGAATTTGACAGAATTTTTTTTTCCTTTTTTGTCTGCATAATTCGCTTAAGCTAATGGATTTAGCTTAAGCGATTTTTCTGGAATTTTGCCTTCCATTTCCTTTTACACTTTGCAAAATTTTCTACCAATTTCAATCACTCAATTCTTGATTATTGCTCTCTTTTAGACTTTAATTCACACTCTAATTCACTCCCTACATTGATTTCTATGATTGAGTATGGTTTCACACTTTTCTAACCAAAATCTAAGATCAAATAGTCAAATTTCACAATTGACTACTTTTAAGGCAATTTGGAGCATCCACATGTCTCAATTTTGCACCAAAACTCTTTTTCATGCAAAACAAGTTCAAATAACTTCAAAACACTCAAATACACTTGTTTGGCCCAATCGAGACAATGAATTGCTGAAAATTGACTTAAAGCACACAAACACACAAACATGCATAAAAACACACATACACACAATTATGTACCAAACAACACAAACATACCAAAATTGAAATTTGAAATGCAAAACAGAATTAAACACCGGGTTGCCTCCCAGGAGGCGCTTGTTTAACGTCACATAGCTTGACGCCTGTTTCACTATAAGTCCTTCAAAAAGATCACTGTGGCAAGTCTGTCAACCTCACCACCAAGGTAGGGCTTCAACCTTTGCCCATTTACCACCCAACTCCTTTTTGATTCAGGATCTTCCAATTCAATTGCTCCATATGATCTGACTTCTTTGACTCTGAAAGGTCCTGACCACTTTGATCTGAGTTTTCCAGGGAATAGCCTCAACCTGGAATTAAATAACAGAACTGATTGTCCTGGATGGAATTCTCTCTTCAAAATTTTCTTATCATGATACCCCTTCATTCTCTCTTTATACAGCTTAGATGACTCATAAGCACTGAGTCTTAATTCTTCTAACTCTTGAATCTGAAGTTTTCTTTTTTCACCTGCTGCTTGTGGATCAAAATTGAGAAATTTCAAGGCCCAATATGCCTTGTGTTCCAATTCTACCGGTAGATGACAGGATTTACCATACACCAACTGAAATGGTGTTAAACCAGTAGGAGCCTTGTATGCAGTCCTGTAAGCCCAGAGTGCATCATCCAACTTGATTGACCAATCTTTCCTTGAGGATGCCACAGTTTTCTCTAGAATGCGTTTAATTTCTCTGTTTGACACCTTTGCTTGCCCATTGGTCTATGGATGATATGGTGATGCAATTTTGTGCCTGACTCCATAATGTTCTAAACATTTCTGAAGTTGAGCATTACAGAAATGTGAACCTCCATCACTGATTAACACCCTTGGAGTACCAAACCTGTAGAAAATATTCTTCTTGAGAAATTTGATCATAGTCTTGGCATCAGCTCTAGGAGATGCTATTGCTTCTACCCATTTTGATACATAATCCACTGCTACCAGAATGTATTCATTTGAAAAAGAAAATGGCAGTGGTCCCACAAAGTCAATGCCCTAGCAGTCGAAAACTTCAACTTCCAGAATAGTATTAAGAGGCATTTCGTGTCTTCGTGATATTCCACCTGTTCTTTGACAATTATTACACTGTTGAACAAAACTATGTGCATCCTTGAACAGGGAAGGACAATAAAAACCAGATTGGAGGACTTTTGCAGCTGTCCTCTCTCCATTAAAATGACCCCCATAAGGAGAACTATGACAATGCCACATAATGATTCTTGACTCCTCATTTGATACACACCTTCTCAGTAATTGATCTGATCCAATTTTGAACAGGTATGGATCATCCCACACATACTGATGTGCCTCTCTCAGAAACTTTTTTCTTTGGTGCCAATTAAAGTCTTCAGGTATGACACCAGCAGCTTTAAAATTTGCCATGTCAGCAAACCATGGCCTTTCTTGCATTGACATCAATTTTTCATCAGGAAATTCCTCCTGTACCTCTGTCTGATTATTGGTAACCTCTGTATTCACAAGCCTAGACAAATGATCAGCTACATAATTTTCACTTCCTTTCTTGTCCCTGATTGTCAAATCAAATTCTTGCAACAATAGAATCCATCTGATTAATCTTGGTTTGGAATCAGATTTGGCTAACAAATATTTAATTGCAGCATGATCAGTATATACAAGAACAGAAGAACCAATCAAATAAGATCTAAACTTTTCCAAGCCATACACTATAGCTAGCAATTCCTTTTCAGTTGTTGCATAATTAATTTGTGCTTCATTTAGGACTTTGCTAGCATAATGTACAACATGAAAAACTTTAGCTTTCCTTTGACCCAAAACTGCTCCTATTGCATAATCACTAGCATCACACATTAATTCAAAACCAAAGTTCCAATCAGGAGCAATTATCACAGGAGCTGAAATCAATTTTTGTTTTAACAATTCAAAAGCATGCAAGCATTCAGCATCAAATTTAAAAGGTGTATCCTTATTTAGCAGATTGCTGAGTGGCTTGGCATTTTTGGAGAAGTCCTTGATGAATCTTCTGTAAAACCCAACATGGCCTAGAAAACTCCGGATTCCTTTGACATTTGTTGGTGGTGGGAGCTTTTCAATGATCTCCACTTTAGCTTTGTCAACCTCAATACCTCTAGCAGAGATTTTGTGGCCCAGCACCACTCCTTCGGTGACCATGAAATGGCACTTCTTCCAGTTCAAAACCAGATCAGTATCCACACACCGCTTCAGTACAGTGTTCAAATTTTCTAGACATTGATCAAAGGATTCACCAAACACAGAGAAGTCATCCATGAAAACTTCAATGCATTGTTCAATCAGATCAGAAAAAATTGCAAGCATACATCTTTGGAAGGTTGCTGGTGCATTACACAATACGAAAGGCATTTTCCTGTAAGCAAACACACTAAATGGACAAGTAAAAGCAGTTTTTTCCTGATCTTCTGGATCTACAACTATCTGATTATAACCTGAGTAACCATCCAGAAAACAATAATAAGCTTGTCCAGCTAACCTTTCTAACATTTGATCCATAAAAGGAAGAGGAAAATGATCTTTTCTAGTGGCTTGATTTAATTTTCTATAATCAATACACATCCTCCAACCTGTGACTGTCCTAGTAGGGATTAATTCATTTTTATCATTATAAACCACAGTCATACCTCCCTTTTTCGGAACTACCTGGACCGGGCTGACCCAGGCACTGTCAGAGATTGGATAGATCATACCTGCATCAAGCAACTTCATTACCTCTTTCTTCACCACCTCCTTCATTGTTGGATTTAATCTCCTTTGAGGTTGTGCTACAGGCTTACAATCCTGCTCCATGTGAATTTTATGCAAACAATAGGATGGACTGATTCCTTTGAGATCTGACAAGGTCCAACCTATTGCACCTTCATTAGCCTTTAACACTTGGATCAATTTCTTTTCTTCAGACGCTGTCAAAGCATTGCTTATCACCACTGGTTTATTGCCTCCATCTGCAAGAAAAACATATTTCAAATGAGGGGGTAATACCTTTAACTCCAGCTTCTGACTTTCAGATTTAGTTTCCTGTTGCAATTTTTCTGGCTTTGATTCCTTTGGTGTGATCTCCTTTGATGAATCCAGTCGTCTTAAGAACTCATCAACTTCTTTCTCATCATCTTCTTCAATTTCATTACAGACACCAATTAATGCTTTCTCCAGCGGGCTTACTTTTGACAGTTGCTTTCTTGATGCCAGAAAAATCTCATCTAAAACATCCATTCTGAAACACTGTTGTTTATCCTTCGGATGTTGCATAGCCTCAAATACATTAAAGTTGACTTCATCATCATGTACTCTGACCTTCAATTTGCCATCATCTACATCAATTATCACCTTGGCTGTCTTCATGAAAGGTCTTCCAGTATCAGAGGAACCTCAATATCTTCCTCTATATCCATCACCACAAAATCAACTGGGAATACAAATTTGTCAACTTCAACCAGTACATCTTCAGCAACACCATAAGGATATTTCATGGATCTGTCAGCTAACTGCAATGTCATCCTTGTAGGTCTCACCTCCAGATCTCCTATTCTCTTCAACATAGATAAAGGCATCAAATTAATATTAGCTCCCAAATCAAGTAATGTCTTACCTACTGGCAGTGTTCCAATGGTAATAGGAATAGTGAAGCTCCTAGGATCCTTTGATTTCTGTGGTAAAGATTTTTGAATGATAGCACTACATCCTGCTTCAAGCTCCACTGTTTCTTCAGAAAACCTCCTTTTCTTTGTTAGGAGCTCTTTCATGAACTTTGCATATGTTGGCATATGCTCCATTGCTTCTACAAAAGGAATATTGATTTGCAGTCTTTTGAAGATATCCATGAATCTTGCAAACTGTCTTTCCTTATATCTCTTTGATGGATTCTCAGGGTAAGGTAGATTCTTCAACTGTGGAACCTGTTTCTCAACCTTCTCCCTCTTTCTCTCTTCACTTTTATTTCCTCCTTCTTTTTCTTTTCCTTTTTTCAACTCTCTATTTACAACCTCTCCTTTATTTTGTTCTTCATCTCCCTCACATTCATTTTTCTTTTCTTCTTTCTCTTTTTCCTCCAAAACTTCCTCCTCTAAAATTAGGTTGTCACCAATCCCTCTACCTACAACTCTTCCACTCCTTGTAGTGATAGATTTGCAATGCTCCTTTGGATTGGTTTGTGTGTTGGCTGAGAAGTGTCCTGATTGTTGATCCGATAACTGCTTTGCCAACTGTCCAACCTATGTTTCAAGGTTTCTGATTGCAGATTCAATATTTTTCTGATTTGACATAGAAGTCTGCATGAATTTCTCTAAAGTATCCTCTAATTTTGATGTTCTTTCATGTACAGAAGGATAATGTTGTTGTTGTTGTTGTTGTTGTTGATAAGGAGGCTGTCTGTTGGATGGTCCAGCTTCTTGTCTCCAACCATAGTTCTGATTCTGATTGTTTCTCCACCCCTGCGAAAAATTGTTAGCATAATTATTAGCATTGGTAGAGAAATTACCTGGTCTCCCTTGATTGGCCATATAATTAATCTATTCTTCCTGTTGATTGCCTTGATAAGAACAGTGACCATTTGGATGGTCACCTCCATAGAAATCACATATCATCTGCTGCTGTTGTGATTGACCAGGATTGGATTGTACAGCATGCAATTGTTGAGGTAGTTTAGACATTTGTTTAGTAAGTGCCTCAATCTGCTGAGTCAATATTTTGTTCTGAGCCAGAATAGCATCAGTAGTGTTCAGATCAAGAACTCCCTTCCATTGAACATTGTGCCTACCATGTTGAGCCTGCTGGTCTGTAGATGCTAATGCTTCAATTATTCTTGTAGTCTGCTCTGCATCTACAGATATCATAGTTCCTCCTGTTGTTGCATCCAATATCATTTTAGTGTCAGGTCGGAGGCCATTACAGAAAATATTCAGCTGGGCTATGTCGTCAAATCCATGATTTGGGCATCTCCTCAGTAAAGATTTAAATCTTTCCCATGCTTCACAGAATGGCTCATCTGGCCCCTGCCTGAATGTTGAAATATCTGATTTAGCCTTGATGTAGCGGGAAGGTGGAAAGAATCTGTTTAAGAACTTTTCCTCTACTACACTCCAGCTGGTCAGACTCTGGTTTGGATGTGACTTAAGTCATTCCTTAGCTTTTCCTGCCAATGAGAAAGGAAATAAACGTAAGTACACATTTTCTAAGTCTTCTTCCTCAAATCCCATTGTCCCTATCAATTCATAAAAAGTGGAAAGGTGAGTGTATGGATCCTCATGATCCATTCCAGTAAATTGATGGGTACTGATCAAGCTAAGGAATGTCGGCTTCATTTCCAATGTTTTTGTAGCAGCTGGTATTGCTATGCTTGAAAAATGTCTGGGACCCTGTTGCATAGCATAGTCTCCCAAAGTCCTCCTTGGTGGATTTTGTCTTTCACCAGCCATGTTTTCAATTCTTTGCTCTGTTGGAATTGGTGTGTTGGGAGTGTTGGAAGATTCACCTATGGTTTGTCCCTTCTTTTTCTTTTTGTTCTTACCCCTGTTTTTTCCGAGCCGTCTTCTCAATTTCAGGATCAAATTCCAATTGATCTTTAAGCACCTGACCTCTTAATAACATAAATCAACACAGCTCAAACAAGGATTAGCACAAGATGAAAATATAATTAAAACTATCTATACTAAAAAATATTCACAATACTTAATGAACTAGCTAAAACTTTAAATTGACACCGATTCCCCGGCAATGGCGCCAAAAATACTTGTTAACTCCTAGGCAAGCGTACCTATAGTCAACTGTAGTATAATAGATTAAAGTACGAGTGTCGAACCCACAGGGAATAGGTCAATTAAAGTTGTAACTAAATTCAAAAAGCAAGTATATACAAAGGAAAGTAGATTGATTCATGATTGGTTTTGATAGCTAAAATATGATTCTAATAAGCAGTAGAAAAGAGTAAAATTGATTTGAAATATCGGTTTGAGAAACAGGGATTGAATTTCATCTATCTCCCTCGTCTCTATTCTGGTTGTATATCAATATATAGGATTCGTAACTACCGATATAGATGCATACACAAAGATCATTTATATTGATTCCTCAATTATAAAATTCATAAGATTAATCTCTTGAATATTGATTCCTCATATATTCAATAGATTATCCAGCATTAAGTTCAAGTATTAAAGCATTCGATATATCGAAATCTATTCCTAGTATAACGACATATCGACTATTTTCGTTCAGATCGAATTTTCAGAAATACTTTCCAGTTAAATCCAAAAATCTAAATCTAGACTCTATTGATCAGGTAGAATCAAGAACATATAAACGGAACGAAAATAACAATATCAATAGAAAAGAAATTACTATATAGAAATATAACTAGAATATATCCGAGTTCGAGTCGATTACATTCAATCCAAAAAGAAGAGATTAGCTACTCATAGTAGCTTGTACAATCACAAAATATGAAGGAGAAGACACTATGCCCAAAAATCTATTCCAGGGCGCTTCTGTGAAGCATAAAAGGGCGCTTCCGTGTGCCCTAATAGAAACTGCTCTTGTTTCGTCGTTAAAACGAGGGCGTGCTGAGAAGCGCCCTGACGGAAGGAAACGAGGGCGCTTCTAAAAAACACGGAAGCGCCCTCTACAAAGTGTCTGGGAAGGAGGGCGCTTCAAAGAAGCGCCCTGGTTGGCCATGACAAGGCCGCTTCCCTGAAGCGCCCTCCATATGCACAGGACGTGCACATGGAGGGCGCTTCAGGGAAGCGCCCTTGTCATGGCCAACCAGGGCGCTTCTTTGAAGCGCCCTCCTTTCATTTTTTTTTTTGCTCTATAATTTATATGAAGCTGTGAATACAGTATTTCACACCTGCAATAGTCAATACACCATTCCAGAATTTCATCCTTGAAATTAATGTCAAAAGTTTTGAATTATATGCTTAACATATACAACATCCTTAACCAAGACTACGTCTAGTTAGTTATGAACCTATAAAAAATTTGGCAGAGTTTCCTCTGTTTTTACAAGTTTTTCCAATTTAACAAACACCTGTAAAACTCCATACCAGCAGCCAGAAATCATGTCATGAAAGTAATGTCAGAATTAGTGCATAGAATATGCTTAACAAACATCCTAAAGCATGACTAAGTCTACTCATTATAAGCTAAAAAAAATTTGGCAGAGTTTCCTCTGTTTTTACAAGTTATCCCAATTTATCAAACACCTGTAAAACTCCATACCAGCAGCCAGAAATCATGTCATGAAAGTAATGTCAGAAGTGCATAGAATATCCTTAAACAACATCCTAATCCATGACTAAGTCTACACATTATAAGCTAAAAAAAATTTGGCACAGTTTCCTCTGTTTTTACAAGTTATCCCAATTTATTAAACACCTGTAAAACTCCATACCAGCAGCCAGAATTCATGTCATGAAACAAGTGCTTGTCATTAAAGTATATATATAACATCAAATCAATGTATACAAAATTTACAGAACTAGCTTATCATTAGTTAACATCTTTGTACAACATTTTCAGATTAAAAGTACATATGTAATTACTCACCATCAACAATTACAAATCAATCACAAACAAGTGGTTACAACATGTTTTGCCCATTCTTCTCTAACCTCATCAAGTTGCTCCTTTGTGTAACTCGGGCATCGATGTTGAGCAAAGTACTATATAAAAACCCAAAATTTTATTTCATTAATAGAAGTTCTAAATGGGGAGAAAAATACTTGTTATAAAAATTCCAAATTACCTCTCTTGATATAGTGAGTGCATTTTGTTGGATTATCTCCTTCATGAAATGCATAACATAAAGGCCGCAATCATTGCTGTTAGTTTGCCGTGGACACTACAAAAATAATTTATATTCAAATCAACTTACGTAATGATAAGTTACGTAGGAACACAAGAGTTCGCGCAACATTACCTATATGCGGTACCAAATGGGATCAGGTATAATCATATTCTTTGCAATTTGAAAACCATTTAGCGTTTGAAATTCTTTAAAAGATCTAAACCAATAAAACAAATAATATGTATGAGAACTCTAATATAAACAATGTAAGTGTGATTGTATAATGTTACTTAACATAGAAAACTTACTTATTAATCACAGATTTCATCGGTTCGTAATGGGTAGGTTCTTTGCGCAAGGAGTCCAAAAAGTATACCTTTCCAAAATCAACCAAACTCAAGACGCATAGAACCCAGTGTTGCCTACAATGATATTGTCAAATGTGTCAAACAAGCAATGTTTTATAATTAGTTAAATTGAGATATTAACACATATGTCACATACCTGTCATGATTGTACTTGGTGCACCCGTTGTACAATGGTTTTTCAGCATCACTAACCAGGGTATCAAACATCTTTGGGCAATCTCTAAGTTCATCTTCAACCACGTTTCGAATATCATCAATTCTGTCACAATCATCTCATCTGGTCCCAAACTCATTATTCTACATTGACATTATTCTCTCCCTCACCACTATGTTCAATTCTAGTCTCACCATGATATGTCCAAGATGTGTAACTCTTATCAATTCCGAAACAGAAAAGATGGTTCCTCAACTCCGCTACACTTAGTTGCTTAGAACAAAAACACTTCGTACAAGGACACACAATTTTTGTAGGATTTGTTGCATGGTCAACCACAAACTTTATGAACATTTCCACTCCTTCCTCATACTCAATTGTCAAACGGTTTGCAAACATCCAAGAACGATCCATATCCTACTAACAAACATCAAATCATTTATAATTTGACTCTAAAAATTAATTTACTTCGTGCATAAGTAACTAATTAATTCTAAAAATTTCATCAGCATTAATTCAATTTATTTTTTAAGTTTCACAAATTTATGCAACACATTTCTAATCTTAATATCAACAAATACATTAACATAAATGGCAACAATGTTAACATAATCAATAACCATTAAAAAAAAGAAAAAAAAGGTGCAACTAGTAAAAACAGTGGTGCAGCGAGTAATTCAGTTTCAGAAAAAAGGTGCAAATAGTGAAAAAAGGGGTGCAGTCAGTAAACAGTTAAAAAAGGTGCAGGTAGTCAAAAAAAGGGTGCAGCCAGTAATACAGTTACAGAAAAAAAAAGGGTGCAAATAATCAAAAAAATGGGTGCACCCAGTAATTCAGTTACAGAAAAAAAGGGTGCAGATAGTCAAAAAATGGGTGCAGCCAGTAAAATAGATTCATCAATAAAAAGCTTCAAATAGCAGAAAAGGGGGTGCAACAAGTAATATGTGTTGAGGGCCAGCAGAAACCAAACCCTAAAATCTAAGAGAGGGGCATTACCTCTAGCTCTCCAAGCTGGTGCGGCGGCCAAGGAAGGAGGAGGGAGGAGGAGACAGCGCGTGAGAAGAGGAGGGAGGAAGACGGCAGACGGAGGAGAAGAGGAACTGTTCGTTTGACGGAGGAGAAGAGGGAGGAGGACGACAGACGACAAAGGGTGCTGGACAACGGCGCGACGGCTCAAAAAGGGGAAGACGGCCAAGAGAGAAGGAGGAGAAAACGTTTTTTAGAGAGAGAGGGTTGTGTGTACTGACGCGGGAGAGAGAAAGAAATTTTTAAATGATCATCTGAGACGTGCAGGGCGCTTCCTGGAGTGCCCTAAAGGGAGGGCGCTTCCAGAAGCGCCCTGGATGCCTATTTGTTAAAAAAACAAAATTCTGGTTCAAAAGCAGGGCGCTTCAATGAAGCGCCCTGGATATCAATTTTTTTTAAAAAAATAAAATAAAATGAAAGGCGCTTCACTGAAGCGCCCTGGATATCAATTTTTTTAAAAAAATAAAATAAAATGAAGGGCGCTTCACTGAAGCGCCCTGCATATCAATTTTAAAAATAAAATAAAATAAAATACCAGTTAAAAAGCAGGGCGCTCCCCTGAAGTGCCCTACATATTTATTTTAAGGGCGCTTCCGCCCAAATTTTAAGTGCCCTGAAGGGTAAAACGTTCATTTCAAAATCTTAAAGACACGGAAGCGCCCTAAAGTAAGTGCTCTTATATCCTAAATTTGGCATAGTGAGATGAAGAAATCTGATTCCGCAGCTTTTTTTTTCTTCTTCGGAGTTTTCGTTCTAATTTTAGAAAGTGTTGAACTCCCGAAAAACTCCTTCGAATTCTGTTTTGTTAATGCTGAATAAGTGGAAATTCGCTTAAGCTAAATTTTAGCTTAAGCGAATAGCTTTCTTCATGGTGAAGAAAAATCAATTCGCTTAAGCGAATTCAGCTCCAAAATTGACCCCTCTCTGGTCACAATTCGCTTGAGCGAATTGGGACTCGCTCAAGCGAATCCTCAGCACTCTCTTTCCTCTTTTTCTCCTTGCTTCTTCAATTCTTTTGCTTTTGATTGATCCCCTTTAATCTATCCTGCAATTAAACACCAAAATTTGGGATTAAAAGCTTTCAATTGCATCATTACTCAGATATTACTGCAAAAATCACAAGTTCTAGTATTTGGAGGAAATCACTAAATAATTAATACAGTTTAACCCAGAAATGCCATATTTCTATATTAAAATCATCCAATCTTTGGCACTTATCAAATCCTAATGGAGAGCTAACTACACATGGTAGCCATACAAACCACTGAAGATGCTATCACCATCTTCAGTCCTTGTGAAGCGCTCCTCCTCTCCTACTCTAAAATTAGAACTGGTGCATTATCACTGAAATATAACTGAATTACAATAATCGTGCACACCTTGATCTGGTACAATGAGGTCCTATTTATAGGCTAAGGAAAGATAAAGGAAATTGGGGAGAAATCTATCTAAAAATGGCAACAGGGCAAGAATCAGCGGGACTTGCGCTTCAAGCTGCGCTACAGCGCAGGTTCCAGAGAGCTGCGCTTCACCCTGCGCTACAACGCAGGTTGAAGCGTAGAATGCGTCCTGCAGCTTCAATCTTTCTCTTTTTAACTTGATCTCTCCCCGAGACTGGTTTTCGTTTATTTGTCTTTCCTTGTTTCCCTTTTCTTGAAGAAATCTTGCATTTATTGAGCATCTTGGATTTAATTGGGAAGGTTGTCTGCAGAATCCTTGTTTGATTGGCAGTGATCTCCTGATTGATTGCCTCAAATCTTCTACAAATCTTTATTAAATGTCTTCAATCAAACTCAAATCTTGCAGATATCTCCCTCATTTAATGCTATCTTTCCTTCAAATCAAATCTTAGCAATATCCTGCAAAAATTAGCAATATTTCTATTAAAATAGCATCAAATTCAAATCCAAGATTAATAAATACAATTTATCTAATATTTAATAAGAAGGGATTAAACTGGGGCAAAAATACCATTTTATCCTTGATAAGTGAACGAAAAAGTGCTCTAATTTATCAACTAATTTTCACTTATCACTCAGCATGGAAGACAACTAGTGTAGAGGAAGGGAGTGCTAGAATTGAATATTACAAATGCGATCTTAGCTCATAACAAGATCCTAACTCAGCAAATAGAAGCACTCACCAAACAGATGTCTAAGCTTCCTCAGCAGTTGAATGCAGTTCATTCAAATCCAGGTCAGTCACCACAATTAACTTGTGACTTTTGTGGAGGTGACCATCCTAATGGTCACTGCTCTTATCAAGGCATTCAGGAAGAGCAAGTTAACTACATGGGGAATCAAGGAAGACCAGACAATTTCTCCAACAACAACCAATTCTCACAAGGTTGGAGGAACAATAAGAATCAAAATTTTGGGTGGAAGCAAGACACAGGGCCTTCTAATAGGCCACCTTCTTTCCAACAACAACAAGGCTACCCTCCAGTACATGATAGACTATCAAAACTGGAGGATACACTGGACAAATTCATGCAGTCTTCTATGTCCAATCAGAAGAATACAGAAGCAGCCATCAGAAATTTAGAGACACAAGTTGGTCAGTTAGCAAAGGACATAGAAGAGCACCAAAAGGGAAAGTTCACAACTAACACCCAAACTAATCCCAAGGAGCAGTGCAATGTAATCACCACAAGGAGTGGTACATTAGTGGGAAGTGGTATAAGGGATAACTTAACAGTTGAGAAGCAAGTGCTGCCAGAAAAAGAGAAGGACAAAGGACAAAAAAAGATTGAGAAAGAAGCAAAGAGCTTAGAGAAGAATGTGTATTCAGGAAAGAAGCTGCCCTATCCACCTGCCCTATCCAAGAATTCCAAGGACAAGATGTTTGCTCAATTCCTGAAATTGTTCAAGGGATTACAAATCAGTATTCCTTTTCTTGAGACATTGGAGCACATACCCAGTTATGCAAAGTCTATGAAAGATCTTCTGACTAAGAAGAAAAACATATTTGATGAAGACACAGTGAAGTTAGAGGCTAGTTGCAGTGCTATTATTCAGAAGTCTTTACCACAAAAGACACAAGACCCCGGCAGTTTCACAATTCCAGTCACCATTGGCAACTTATCAGTAAGAAAGGCAATGCTAGACCTTGGAGCTAGCATAAATCTGATGCCTTTATCCATGCTCAAGAGGATTGGTGATCTGAAGGTGAAACCTACAAGAATGAATCTGCAACTGGCAGATCGATCCATCACACACCCATATGGGATAGCTGAAGATGCTCTAGTGAGGGTGGACAAGTTTATGTTTCCTGTGGATTTCGTCATCATGGACATTGAAGAAGATGTTGATGTTCCTTTAATTCTAGGTCGACCGTTTATGAAGACCGCCAAGGTGATCATTGATGTCGACAAAGGTAAACTCAAGGTCAGCACACAGGATGATGATGTAATCTTCAACGTGTTCAAGGCAGCTCCACAATAGAAAGAACAACCAGATTGCTTGAAGGTAGACTTCACTGAGGGAGTATCTTATGCAAACAATGGATCATAGTTGCAAGGGGTCAAGAGGGAAGTAACTGAGTATCAAGATGCTCTTAAGCTTCGAAAGAAAAAGATTCATAAAGGTCTTACCAAGAAGTTGACAAAAGGAAGAAAGCAGCCACAGAAATTAGTGGTGGGGTCCAAATTCAAAAGAAGAACACAAAGACTAGCAGCAATTGCTAATAGAGATGTTGGTAAGGCAAAAGGGTTGGTTGGAAGATTGTTAAAGGAAGTCAGGCCATATGGAGCTGTGGAAGTGGAAGATGCTAAATCAAAGATGAGTTGGGTTGTGAATGGGCAGAGACTGAAGCCCTATTTGGGAGGTGAAATTGACAGACTCTCCACTGTCATTCAACTTCAGGAACCTTAAGGAAACAGACGTCAAGCTATATGATGTTAAACGAGCGCTTCCTGAGAGGCAACCCGGTGTTTTAGTTGTTAATTTTTGCAGTTTTCATTTTTATTTTGTTGTGGTCTATATATATTTTGTGTTAGTTAGGTTTTTGTATTTGTTTAGTTTAGGAATTGTTAGGAACTGGTTGAGTAAGTGTGTGGGAGAGAAAAGTGGAAACCTTTATCATTAGGAAGTAGCAGAAAATTTTGACTAAGTGTTGCAGGGCTTTTATTTTGTTTTCTGCGCTTCATCTGCGCTCAACGCAGGTAAAGCGCAGAAATGCCCAAAACATTCTGTTTTGTACGCTTCACCTGCGTTGAGCGCAAGTGAAGTGCAGCGGCACACTGATTGAAACTGTCACCTGCGCTTCGGCTGCATTGAGCACAAGTGAAGCGCAGGTACGCGCTGATGCATAAATTTAAAACCGAAACAGGGGAGGGTCATTCCAAACCTTCTCCCCTGTTTCTCTCAAGAGTTCTGTACGCGTTTCTCTGCAGCTTACTCTCTTTTTCTTCCCTTTTTCACCCACAAACCTCTTCCATTCTTAGTTCTTTTGCTATATAAGGTATGTTTTTTAGTTTTTGTTCAACTTTTACCGATTAAAATCCTCTATTTCTCTGTTTTGATTAATTGAACCTTAGGCTAGCAAACTTAGGCTTGTAGAGTTGCATATTTTTAGGATTATTCATCAATGTAGCCTTTGGGTGATAAGTTGGTTGTGGTTTATTGTTCAAACTGAGACCGCTGGTATGCTATGTGATATTGCACTTGATATGGTCAAATGTGGTTATGCTCTATTTCTGTTTTAATAGTTATATTGCCCATTCTAAATGAGTTTAGGACTATTTTCTGGAGAATGAACAATTCTGTTTGACTGATCCTGATAATACTTGTCACATGTATGCTCTGTTTTTTGTTCTATTGGTTCCAATGAGGAATATGCTTTCATTGATTGTTCATGCATTGCAAGTTTGTTATTGATTTTACTGCTGATAATTGGGATGTGAAATTCAGTTTAACTGCATTGAACTGATTTTGTGTTACTGTTAAACTTTTGCAGATGGTTCGCACAAAGGTGACCATAGCCATTAATGGTTCTTTTTCCAGGGCAAGTAAAGGCAAGAGAGCACGATCTGACCCTCCATTTGATGCAGGTAGATTTAAGGATGCACAGGCCCAAGATACAATTATATCAAGAACTGTAATTTCATTGTGGAGAGGAGAGTCGAACTCAATGCTGAGGAGTTCACTGAGTTTAACCAGGAGATCACCAGAAGGAGATGGCGGAGAGTGGCTGAGCCAGATAGATTCTATGATCCAAAGCTTGTTAGGGAGTTTTACTCCAATGCTATGGGAGAGCCTGGGGGTGTAATTGACAAAAGGTCTTACGTGAGGGGAAGATGGGTAGCTTACGATCGTGACACGATCAATTTTGGGCAGCCCATCTCCATATGATGCGGAGGATTTGCCATGCCAGTACCATCAATTGCTGAGAGAGATTGGTAACTATGGGCATGACGACTTGGATACCAGGACTGCTCACTACCTCTGCTTGCTAGGACGTACATGTGAGGTTAACCAATATAGGGAGGCAACCAGGATTATGAGGAAGGACTTGCGCAGCATATCTCAGATATGGATGGTCTTGCTGTTGGCCAATGTCAGGCCAACCAACCATGTCTTTGATATCACCATTGAGACAGCGCACCTCCTCTACTGCATTCTCTCTACTGCAGATGTTGACATCGCCAGAGTAATTTCTGAGAAGCTCCATCTTATGGTTAGGACTGCAGTGGAGCGTCGCAGTGAACGCTCCAAGATCAGTTTGGGATTCTCAGCCCTCATCACAGCCTTGTGCCAGTCTCAAGGGTTGAGGTCCACCCTGCCGCTCCTATCAAGGGACCTATCACCAGGAGATATATTGAGACTTATTGTATACCAGATGAGGAGCTGGAGCCGCCTTAGAACCCCAGGCAGACCACCACTCTCCACCACCACAGCAGGCACCACCGGCTGACATTCCATCCCACATCTTCATGGAGCACCTAAGTCGCCAGAACATAGCCGTTCATAGAGGGATGCTTCACCTCCAGAACTTTTTGTACCATAATGTGAGAGGACCTCACCCAGGCATGCCACCGGAGCAGTTTCAGGCATATCTGCAGTGGCCTGGGGACAAGCCTATTGTTCTGGGGGGAGGTGGAGCAGCAACAGGGGATGGAGCTGGAGCAGTATATGATGAGGAGATACATGATGCAGAGGGGGATGATTGATTTTTTTTTCACGGTGTTTTCTTTCTTTTATTTTTTTCTTTTCTTTTATTATTTTTTCTTTTATTTGATACTTTTGTATATATTGCAACTAATTACACATTTACTTGTGCTCAACAGAAAAATTACCAGAACCGCCTGAGGGAGGGGGAGTCACAGATGGGGGACAACTCCAGCTTTGATGGCTCCACCAAGCTCCAAATCTGGAAGGATGTTGCGGGTGGCAAGACCCAAGGTCGCTGTTATGGCACCAGGGACTTGCCAACCAACCTTCGTCCAAGCGTGACCAACCTCACTCAGGTGTCTCGGGCACATACCAGCGGGAGTGACAGGTCCGGGTCACGACATTCGACGGAGGAAGCATCGTGTAGGAAGTTAATGAAGCAAGGGAGCAGGTCAGTCGGGCTGAGGCGAAGGTTGCACGTTTGGAGGAGGACTTAGCACAACTTCGACCACAGATGCAACAGTTGCTGGAGGCTCAGGCTACTCAGGCTCAGGCTCAAGCTCACCCCCACTACGATGACGCCCTGGATGGCCAGCCATTTGATGAGGATGAGGATCGTCCCCTGGCACAACCCCAACGTCGTCGCCGCCACCATTGATTTTTTTTATTATGTTTTTTTGATACTTTTATTGTATTATGTTTGAACAATCTTTGTATATATATTTTTTTCATATATATATATTTTCCTCTATTGGTGTGTTTATATAGTATTTAGTATTTTTCTTTATAATTTTAAAATTAACAAATATTAAACTCTAAACCCTATATACTAAAATAAAATAAATAATAATAAATTTAATTTTAAAAAAATATCATTAGCGACGGCCATAGCTGTCACTAGGGTCGTCACTAGATAAAAAAATTAAAAAAAAACAATAATATGTAGCGATGGCCATGACTTTAGAGACAGCTGTCGCGACGGTCTCTACCTAGAGACGACTTGTTTTGCTCGTCGCTACTTGCATTTACGACGAGCCTTTTAGCGACGTTCTTGAGGTCGTCGCTAAATAGATTGTAGCGACGACTTTTCACTTGTAGCGACGGCTTTTGGCTGGCGTCGCTAAAAACAAAATTTCTTGTATGGGAAGAAGAAAGTTAGCACAACGGTGACACTAAATATAGCAGGAGGAGAAAATAAGACTGCCCTTGAAGTTAAAAGTTAAAAACAAGCCTTCAAAGTTGCATAAAGTAGAAACTCATTATAGAAAATGATAACTTTCTAGTTTGGGTTCTTGGAGAGCAGGGTGAGTTGGATGGAGGAGTTGAGGTTTGGTCCTGATAGGTTCAGTTGGTAGATATCAAGTTTTTTGAGAGCTTTCCAATGGTAGCTCTTGATTGTTAATCCGACTTCGCGTTTAAAAGTTACATCTGTTTCAATTTCGTGCTCATAATCTAACTAACTTTTTCTTAATCTTACTTTTTTTTGCCCCAATTAGATCTACATATAAATAGTTCTTTGATATCGTTTTGACCCACCAATCATTTCTATGGTCTTAGATTTTCAATCCGAGGTAATTTGGGTAAAATGACATTTTTACCCCTTATACTCTCTCTTAATATATAGTATGATCGTGTGTCTAAAATATGCTTTTTGGTCATTTTAATTTTAAAAATGACTTCTACTCTTTTTAGTATTATTTTCATTGTGCCAGGGTTGGTTTTCTGTGTTTGCATGAGGTTCGAGACCTGGAGCAGTAGTAGAAGATTTGGAGCTAATGGTTCTAATTAAGGTTAGGGAGGAGATTCAGAAACTCAACTAGCATCCTTTGTGCATTTAATTATTTATTTGGGGAACCTAACACCTTGTTGAAGATCCATGAACTTAATTATGAGCTCATTCTTTTGATACCATATAAATGTGACAACATATTTTCAAGGTTTTTAAAGAGAAATTGGAGAAAAGAGAACATAAAGAAATAGTAAAAATGTTTTTCCCATGAACATAAATAAAGCCTCCATGGGTTAAAACTACTTTAAACCAATTTATTTATATGAAATTCATTCACTTATATTAAACAAAAACAATTGGTGAGATCCAATCTCAAATCCAAAGCCTCTGAACCTAATAGACAACAGCTTATAAACACAGAACATATATATATATATACACACACACACACACGTGACAATTTGGATGGATTAGTTGTGTCAAATTGGTGTTTAAGGCTAGGTAGTGACTAAGTTATAACACGCGAAATTTGTTGAAGTATTTAAGAAGAGTAAGAAATATGTTAGTGACAATAACAAATTTAGGACTGGGATAGTTTTTGAAAGGAGTCGCTTTTTAACTCAAGGAAGGAAGCTATGTTAATGGACAAGGCTTATGAATTTAGAGGTTGAAAGGTGTTGTTGTTGTGCATAAATGCACGAATTGAAGAAGAGCTTATATACTACATATCTATTAGTAAGAGAAGCTAAGAAATTACAAGGAAGTACACTAAATAAGGAATTGAGGTAGAAGTAAAAGTCTTAGGTTAGAGATCATTTGAATAATACTCTTGCCACCATCAACTTTAAAACCTTCTAAATCCCACTATATTGGTTTATAAGAAACTAGTATGGCTTTGGGACTGGCCATCTCAAAGTCGTGTCAAGATCGATAATCAGTAAATCATCTACTAATGTCCTAAAAGCCTAAGGATATTGGAAGTTATCGCCTCTGCTTTAGGATCTTCACTTGTTTTTTTTTTTGTTTAACCACATGTGTTGTAACATCCCACAAATTAGAGTTTTTAATAATTCATTAGGTGAAAAATAAGGTTTAGGTATTAGTAATTAAGACAAGAAAGTTTTAGAAAATCGGAAATAAAACTAAGTTTGAAAACCAAAATTCAATCAGGGGTTTGGAATAGACTCTCTGGACGATTTTCGCTCAAGCGAAAAACGTCCAGAGAGGTTGTTTTTCTTATGTCATTTTCGCTCAAGCGAATTGAATTCGCTTGAGCGAATATTCGTGATTTTTACATGCAAAGTACCATTCGCTCAAGCGAAAATATTCCGCTTGAGCGAAATTACACTTAAATCACCAGGATTCCCTTTCAACTTCAGAATTTCACTTTCTTTTCTTCTCCCTTATTTCTTTAGAGACAGATGGTCTGAGTTATAGAGAGAGAGAGGGTTTATTCGAGACTTAGGACGGGAGATTGGAGCCGAAATCGTGAAGCAACTCATCACAATTCCTACTCTTCCTCTTGATACTCCAAGAATAGGTGAGTATAACTCACACACCTTCACATTTTGAATTCTTTGATTCTATGCATGAACCCTACCCTTGAATTCCCCTTTCTTATGCTCATTGATGTTGAATTAGTAGTAATTGTATGATGATTTAAGTGATTAAGCCTGAAAGCATGTTGTTTTGATATTAGGAACCTTAGGTTACGAAATTACGAAACTTACGAGATTTCGAAATATTTGTTTATCAGTTCCAGTTCATTGAATTATATAAACCGGTTTCGACCGTGAGTTAACAATTTAGTTATTGATGAGGGCGTACGCGCCGAGTTCAGTTGAGGGCGTATGCGCCGAGTCAGAGTTCAGTTGAGGGCGTATGCGCCGAGTTAGAGTTCAGCTGCGGGCGTATGCGCCATAGCCAAATTGGTACTATCCATTATGCTTGCACGTATGTGTATCTTAATTTGTGATGATTGTTGCATTTCATTTGTTTAATTTTTCCCACACGACATGTTTGCATGGTTATACTTCACTGAGACATTAGTCTCATCACGCGTTTTGTGGACACAATCTAGGTGTGCAGGTACCTCCTGACAGGGACCAGTGATGGGAGAAAAGGAGCTTCTCTCTAGTTGGAGTTTAGTTTCCATTTTGGGACTGTTTAGAGAACTCTTATGTATATATTTTGACTGATGATTAGTATTTAGCCTTCGGGCCAGTTATGTACATATTACGTTTCTATTTATATATAAAGAGTTTGAATTCTTCACAAATTGTATAAGTTGTCGTTGGTCACTTATCGAATTGTGAATTTATTCTTGATTCAAAATGAAGCGAATTGATTTCGGAAATTTGGGATTTGGTTTCCAACGGACTAAATCTTGAATTTAGAAATTAGGACGTTACAGGTGTCCTCCACGGGAGGCAATCCTGTTCGAGCCGGGAACATCCACATCATGGTGGGGCTAGCTTTCCCAGCGGGGATTTTTTTCCATCCACAAGACTCGAACCCGAGACCTTGCTTAAGGGGAATCAAGCATGTACCACTTCAACCAACCCCTGTTGGTCATCTTCACTTGTTTTTAATTCCTGAACTCCACATTAACAATTATGTGTCGTACGTGCAAAAGTATTAAACATGATCACCCTCAGTATCTTTCCACATATAGGAAACTAGGTTTGGAGGACTAATTATACTCAAATTATACCTCTTTCAGGCTTTGCCAAGATGATCCACCTGATGTTTTTCAAGTCAAGAAGTTACTACTGATGGGGGAAACAACAACAATAACAATACAGAGCACACTCAAATAGTTATGCAGCGGAAATAAATCCCCCTAACTTGCAAGAATCTATGAAGAGCAACAACCAATTAACAGCAAAAATAAATCACCAAAATCACAATCAAAGACACCAAGATTTTAATGTGGAAAACCCCTCAAAGCAAGGGTAAAAACCACGGGTCGTCCAGACCAAAGAAATAGCTCCACTATGATCAACAAAGGGTATAAAAGAGTCTCAATCAAGCACACAAAACATTGCTAACACCCAGCCAAACAACAAAGCAATAAAGCTTACAAATAGAGAACAATGAAGATGAAAAACCCCAAATACACAGCTTCAGTTCGAATTGAATATCTCCCAACCCAGACTTTGTATCAACGATCTAACCGTTCAGAATTAAGAACCGGATGTTCCGAATCTGCTTTCAAATTTTCCGCCTGATCCAACGGTGAACGAATCTGCAGTAGCTGTTTTACAGTCGCAACTCTGTGAGAAAACGGGAATGACTTTCTCTCTTCTTCTCTCTCAAAGTGCCTGGTGTTCTATCTGACTTGATACCTTCACACTTCCCTCTTGCTGACTTCAAGCCCCTCTCCACTTACTTAAGTGAGACATCAAGTGGGCTTCTCAATTTGGGCATTTTCTCCACATAGGAAGGGAGCCCAATACCCAACAAATCTCCCCTTCACAACTATGTGGAGATAACCACCAAACCGGCGATCTCACAACAAACTTAAAACTTTTCTCTTAGCAGTGCTTTAGTCATCATATCAGCACCATTATCATCAGTATGAATTTTAACCAACTCCAACAACTTAGCATCCAAAGCATCACGTATCCAATGATACCTAACATCAATATGTTTGGACCTAGAATGGAAAGTTGGATTCTTACCAAGATGGATAGCACTTTGACTGTCAACAAATAAGGGATATATGTCCTGCACAAAACCAAGCTCCTGCAAGAATTTCTTCAACCATAGCAACTCCTTGCATGTTTCAGTAATGGCAATGAACTCTGCCTCTGTAATAGACAAAGCTACACACCTTTACAGCTTTGATTGCCAAGCCACAGCTCCCCCTGCAAACTTAATCAAATAGCCCGAAGTGGACTTTCTGGAATCAATGTCTCTAGCCATATCTGAATCTGAGTAGCCAACCAAGGTAGGCTTATCACCTCCAAAACAAAGCTTCATATCAACAGTACCATGAAGATACCTCAGAATCCATTTCACAGCATTCCAATGCTCTCTACCTGGGTTTGACAAAAATCTACTGACTATACCAACAGCATGTGCAATATCTGGTCTAGTATACATCATTGCACACATCAAACTACCCACCGCAGATACATAAGGAACTCTCTCCATGTTGGATTTCTCAGCTTCATTTGAAGGACTCTGTTTAGAACTCAATTTAAAATGAGTTGCAAGAGGAGTGCTCACAACCTTAGCATTTTCCATCTGGAATCTCTGCAACACCCTTTTTATGTACTGTTCCTGTGATAGCCAAAGCTTCTTCTCCTCTCTTTCATGAATGATTCTTATACCAAGAATCTATTTAGCAGCTCCCATGTCTTTCATGGCAAATGACTCGCCCAATTGCTTCTTCAACCTGTTAATTCTGGAAACATCTTTCCCAACAATAAGCATGTCATCAACATACAATAACAGGATAATAAAGTCATCATTAGAAAACTTTTTAACAAAGACACAATGATCAGAAGTAGTCTTCTTGTAGCCTTGCTCACACATAAAAGACTAAAACTTCTTATACCACTGCCTCGGAGCCTGCTTCAAACCATATAGGCTCTTTATCAGCCTACACACATAGTCTTCCTTGCCTTTAACCTGAAAGCCATCAGGTTACTTCATATAAATCTCTTCCTCCAAATCACCATGAAGGAAAGCAGTTTTCACATCCATTTGCTCTACCTCCAAATCAAGAGTAGCAGCCAAACTCAAAACAGCTCTAATGGATGACATCTTCACCACAGGTGAGAAAATCTCATTGAAATCAACACCCATTCTCTATCTGAAGCCTTTCACCACTAATCTGGCTTTGTACCTTGGAGACACAGAATTACTCTCATGCTTCACCCTGAATATCCACCTATTTTCTAAGTCCCTCTTGCCCTTAGGCAATTTCACCAAGTCATAAGTGTGATTATCATGCAAGGATTTCATCTCATCTTGCATTGCATCCAGCCACTGTTGCTTTTCTTCACTTTCCAAAGCCTCTTCAAAACACTCAGGTTCTCCACCATCAGTCAAGGTCACATACTCATCAGAAGAATACCTGGTAGAAGGTAGTCTCCGTCTGTTAGACCTCCTGAGTTGGACTTGAGGTGGTTCAGGTGCATCATCAACATTCTCATCATGTGACATATCATGCTCCTCTTGGTCATCATCAATAGGAACATCAAATCCACCTCCAAGTTATTGATCATCAACATCATCATGTTGTTCACCATGTTGAACACTACTCTCAGCATTATCTAGATTGTGAATAGGAAATCGCATAGGATCATCATCAGTCTAATTTTTATCTTTCTCGGGTGTAGTCTTCTCTACCTTATCAATGTCATCAATGGTTTGGTCTTCCATGAACTGCACATCACGACTTCTTACAAGCTTCTTCTTAATAGGATCATAAAACCTGTAGCCAAATTCATCTTCACCATAACCAATAAAGATGCACTGCCTTGTCTTCGCATCCAATTTGGATCTTTCATCCCTTGGAATATGAACAAATGCCTTGCAACCGAAGACACGCAAATGGTCATAGCTTACATTCTTGCCAAACCAAATTTTGTCTGGAACTTCACTATCAAGAATAACAGTAGGAGTGAGATTAATAACATGCATCGTTGCGTATAGTGCCTCTCCCCAGAAATGCTTGGGCAATTTAGAATCTGAGAGCATACATCTCACCCTCTCAAGTAATGTCCTATTCATCCTCTCCGCTAAACCATTCAGTTGAGGAGTTTTAGGAGGAGTTTTCTCATATGCAATACCATGCTGCTTGCAATAAACATCAAAGGGTCCACGATACTCACCACCATTGTCAGTACGAATGCATTTCAGCTTTTTGCCTGACTGTCTTTCAACCAAGGCATAGAATTGTTTGAACTTCTCCAACACCTGGTCTTTTCTCTGCAAAGCACAGACCCATAGTTTCCTGGAACAATCATCAATAAAGGTAACAAAGTAAAGTGCACCACTAAAGGATTTTACCTTCAATGGACCACAAACATCAGAATATACCAATTGCAACAACTCTGACTTCCTTGAGGGAGGACGCTTCTTGAAGGATACTCTGGTTTGCTTGCCAGCCATGCAATGAAAATATTTCTCCAATTCTGCACTCTTTAACCCTTGAAGAACATCCTTTTTAGCTAAGCAATTCAGCCCCTTTTCACTGATATGACTAAGCCTTCGGTGCCACAAAGATGCCTCCATATCCACGACATTCACACTGTCTTTAGCAACCAAAGCTTTTGTCCAATACAGTTTAGATGATTTCTCCCCTCTAGCCACAACCAAGTTACCTTTGGTGAGTTTCCACTTTCCAGAACCAAAGTGGTTATCATAACCACCATCATCAAGCATCTGCACAGAGATCAAATTAAAACGGACATCAAGAGCATGTTTAACTCCTCTAAGCAACAACTGCATTCCCATGTTGGTTCGCAGGCAAACATCACCAACACCAATCACCTTAGACACACCATCATTACCCATCTTCAACACTCCAAAATCACCATAAGTGTAAGATGCGAAGAACTCCTTCCTCGGTGTAACATGCAATGTAGCACCACTATCAACTATCCACATGCTCTCATCTGATACATGGTCACTGAGAATAACAAGATCACCACAGGTAGCAGTAGCAACACGATCATCATCATCATGATCCTTCTCTTTCTGCTTACCCTTCTTGCCTTTGTTCTCCTTTTTCCACAGAAAACAACACTTCTGTATGTGCCCTGTTTTATGACAATAATGGCACTCCATGTTCTTGTATCTAGACCTGGACTTACTCCTGCTCTTCTCTCTACCACCCTTCGGTTACTTTTTCTGACTTCTCCCCCTGTTTTCAGTGACAAGCACCTCAGATTGAGATGAAGAACCCTATGCCTTCCTTCTCATCTCTTCATTAAGAGCACCACTCTTTGCTGCTTGCAAAGAAACAACACCATTAGGGGCCGAGTTGGTAATAGAAATCCGAAATTTCTCCCAAGACTCAGGTAAAGTGTTTAGTAGCCATAGTCCCAAAACTTCATCATCAAATTTGATACCCATTCTGGATAACTGATTTAGGAGCCCTTGAAATTCATTCAAGTGATCTGAAATGGAAGAACTCTCCCTGTACCTCAAATTCATCAGACAGTTCAACAAATACAATTTATTATTCCCTGATTTAGAAGCATACAAGGACTCAATCTTCTCCCACAAAGTTCTAGCATGTGTCTCATTAGCAATGTGATTATAAACATTGTCTTCTACAAACTGCCGAATAAAACCACAAACCTGTTGGTGGTCAAAGTCCCATTCTTCTTCAGACATAGAATCTGGCTTCTGAGTAGCAAAGACAGGAAGATGCAATTTCTTCACAAATAGCAAGTCTTTCATCTTGCCCTTCCACAAGTGATAATTAGTGCCATTCAAAGCAACCATTTTAGTATTTGCCTCCATCATTCAAGCAAGTGAGATAGCCCCAAAACCAAAGCCAAAGAGCTCTGATACCACTCTGATGGGGGAAACAACAACAATAACAATACAGAGCACACTCAAACAGTTATGCAGCGGAAATAAATCCCCTAACTTGCAAGAATCTATGAGGAGCAACAACCAATGAACAACAAAAATAAATCACCAAAATCACAATCAAAGACACCAAGATTTTAATGTGGAAAATCCCTCAAAGCAAGGGTAAAAACCACGGGTCGTCCAGACCAAAGAAATAGCTCCACTATGATCAACAAAGGGTACAAAAGAGTCTCAATCAAGCACACAAAATAACACCCAGCCAAACAACAAAGCAATAAAGCTTACAAATAGAAAACAATGAAGATGAAAAACCCCAAATACACAACTGCAGTTCGAACTAAATATCTCTCAACCCAGACTTCGTATCAATGATCCAACCGTTCAGAATAAAGAACCGGATGTTCCCAATCTGCTGTCAAATTTTCCGCCTGATCCAACGGTGAACGAATCTGTAGTAGCCGTTTTACAGTCGCAGCTCTGTGAGAAAACGGGAATGACTTTCTCTCTTCTTCTCTCTCAAAGTGCCTGATGTTCTATCTGACTTGAGACCTTCACACTTCCCTCTTGCTGACTTCAAGCCCCTCTCCACTTACTTAAGTGAGACATCAAGTGGGCTTCTCAATTTGGGCCTTTTCTCCACATGAGAAGGGATCCCAATATCCAACAACTACTTCATCAAACTATATACTGTCATAATATGTCAAAAAGAGTGTTAGAAAAGGTGTTGCTCGTATTTCTCCTATTAATCTAACTTAAACAATACATAAAATGTATATTTAAAACTTAACCTAGAAATATAATAACCAAATCGTATTACTAGTACGAATAAGTAACTCAACCTTATGATTTAACTATATTATTATAATATCACTAATATTGGGTCAAAGTTGGGTTTGAATTCGAGGTAAGTATCTATATTTCAAGCATACTCTTTTTCTCTCATCTATGTAAGGAAAAACCTAACCCTAATCTCGAGCAAATTGGATTTTTTTTTGTCAAAGTTGTGGTGAGACAAGATAGTTACTAATGTGTATGAGTTTTTTGCCACCTAATTTTTCCTTTTGAAGCATATTCTCACCCACATTAATTTTTTTTTTAGAAAAAATTGGTTTCCGCATCCATGTTTTTGGAAGCCAATTTTTTAATCTGTCTTTTCTGAAAGACAAATTTTTGTGAGTGTGAGAATGGAAGGGATGGGTGTAGTTAGGGAAAAAAATAAAAATAAAAACAGAAGAGTGTGAGAATAACAAAAAGGAATGTGAAATTAACAATTGCTGGCAATATCTTCTTGTGTTTCTTCCCCGAGGTGTTACTGAATGCAAGTATGCATTATTGTCCCAAAAAAAATAATCAATTTCTGGAAATATCACAAATATATTTTTAATATAGAACATTTTAGGATATCTTTATCTTTATCTTTATCTTTATATAAGTAAGGTAGTGAAAGTGGTCTTTGAAATCTAAAGTGAGGACACAATAATAAATTCCTTTAAGTAAAACTTCTAAAAATAAAAAGTATCTTTTACATTTTAAATAATTAATGTTAAGCATTACTATTAATTAACTATAGTAATTATATTAAAGTGAATATCATTATAAAAATAAAAAAAACTTGAATAATAATAATATAAATAATGATAATTTAAAACATATTTGATAGTTTTAAAAAATAAGAAATTTAAAACATTTTCAAATACTTAAAAACGATTTTATAATTATGTTGATAGTAATTATAGTAATTATTTAATTATAGTTATTTTTTATATAAAAACTCAATATTATCTAAAGCTCATTTTAACAATTTCAATATTAAAAAAAAGAAAGGTTTATAACATAAATAAAAAAATACTATGAAATTTAAAATAATATTAAAAATTATTTTATAATTACGTTAATAGCAATTATAATAATTATTTAATTAGTGTTATTCTACGGGTTTCCATTTTTGTTTAAAGGTCTTTGTGACCTAGGATCAAGAACAACTTTTCTTAGTTTTCATGCTTTGCAAATGTTAAAGTCCCAACTAAATATTTGAAAAAAAAAAATTAAATTTTGATTGGTTATGATCATTTTCATTTGGTTTCTAAGTTTTATTTTATTTTATTTTATTTTATTGTTGACAGTGATAAATGAAAATTTAAAAATGTTGCAGAATTTCTTTAATTTGTGACTTATGTGTGTATGTGTTGCAACAACTTAATTGTTTTGAAAAATTTTACTTGATAGGAAATTAAAATTTGATTTGGTTATGGGTAAAATTAGCTAGTTAGCAAAGTTTTTAAGTGGTTGATGAACTGACCAATGCCTATAACCCATAAAATTTAAGTTTTATTCAATTGTACTGCCAAATGCGGGCATATATAAGTTGGATAAAAAATTATTGGTATTTAGAAAAAAATATTATTTTTCGGTCTATTTGAATTTAAACCTTGAAATAAAATAATGAATTTTACGTTTGAAAGCAAATCCAAGAATTTTTAAAGTTTTATTCTATACAAGAGGCATTCTTGGAGTACTAGAAAGAATACTCTAAAAGGCCATTCATTTTTTTACATCATGTACTAGAGGCATTCCATAAGCAATAGAAAAAATCTCACTAAGAAGCCATTCCATAACCATTAGAGATAACGAATTATATATTATATTGTATGAATTTGTTATTTTAGATCAGATAACAAATCAAATCAAATAAAATCTTTTCAAATAAATAAAAAAAGAAATAAAAGACTATAAGATATAAGAGTGTGCTAGGAATAAAAAATGTAATAATTTAATTTAACAGTATTTGATAAATGAGAACGAGGAATATTAATCATAGATGAATCTCTTTGGAGAAAAATTCGTTCTGTACGTATGAAAGGGGGTATGAGAGGAAAAGTTTAAAAAACTGGTCAATTTCATGGATATGTACAAAAAATATAAATATGATTTCCATGGAAAGAGAGTTGGTAGAGAGTATAATTGAAAATTGATGTGAGATTTATTTTCAGTTAGATAAATGAGTTATGGGGAGAAATTATAGGACAAATAGTTATCAACCTTAAAAAAATGTTAGTTATCCCATTAAAAATGTTATATATAAAAAATTCTTTGACAAACTAAAAAAAAACTAATAGTTCCTTTTTTAAAAATGTACTTTTGAAACTTTTAGAATGTTTAGATAATCATTTTTTGGAAAATATTATGTAATGAATAAATTAAAATAATTTTAAAAGTTACTGTAGTTTTTAACTTCTTTTATAAATATAATTTAAAATATGATTTAATGGATATACACATACAATATAAAAAAGTCTGCATGTTGGGATGGAATTAAGGAAAAAGGGGAAATAACTTGAGTTGGTTGGGATATATTGTGCAATTGAAAAATTGAGGCAGGGATAAAAATAAAAGATGAATAGAGAAAAATAATCATTCACGTTAATATGCAATTTTTAACTTTCATATATTATGAATTCTATTCATTAAAAAATATTGTATTTCTTTTATTTTATCAAATTATTATTGTATGCTAATACGATAAAAATGCCCCGTGCATGGCACGGGTACACGACTAGTGATTGAATATATGTAGAGTGTAGTAAAATGATATGAGGTGGAATTTGATATATATTTTAATGATAAAATAGGAAAAAAAATATTCCATTCTATTCCACCAAAATTGAAAGGTAACAAAAAAAAGTTCGAATGTTGAATGGAATGAGATGGAATCATTTAGGGATCTCAACGAGGTGGGGACGGGGACGAATAATGCACTACTCGCATCCATACTCGCTAAAATTAATGGGTACCCAAGTATGTATCCACGGGTACCCATTAATATTTAAAAATTTAAAATTTATAGAAAGAAGGAGAGAAAAGTCATGTAATATATCATAACATAATATGATATAATGTTAATATTTTATAATATAAATTAACGTTATATAATATCACTACGTGTTAATAAAAAATTCAAATATTTAATATATTTAATAGAAAATATTTTTTAATGAATATACGGGTACCCGCAGGACGAATAGTATAATATTTGTCCCTACCCATTTAATAAATATGTGGGTACCCATAGCGAGTATATCCACGGGTATCCGCGGCTGCGGGTTTTTTGCCGTCCTCATCCACAGGTACTTCGGCGCCTACGGCGGCCCATCTCCAGTCTTCTTCTTCCTCCCCTAAAGCTACTACTATACCTGCTGCAACTAACCTGCCGCCATTCGACGGAATAAGGTTCATGCCGACACCGGGATATCATGACATCCCTAGAGTGGTGGAGGAGGAGCTTTCACATATGCCTGTGCCAGAGGTGGACCTTGGGCACGCTCAGGCTGAGATGGATGAGGACGCTGACCCTGAGTTTGATGCGGAGCCAGTTCGGTTCCAGGGTGCCAACTCCAGCCGACCTCATGAGGTAAACCCTCATGGTAGGGTTATTATCCGATCATTTGGCAAGGGGTGCTCGTCGCCTTCGAGATATGATGAACAAGGCCTGGGCGGCTGGGAGGAGGCCCACTTGGTGTGGTGAGGAGGCCTGGGAGGGTCTTTTGGCCTACTGGGCCTCAAATTAATTCAAGGGGAAGTCCGCTTGTAACAAGAGCAATCGGACTTCTCAACGCAGGGGAGCAGTCCACATCACGGGCCGCAGGGCCCACCATGAGGTGGCGTTGGATATGGTATGTATAAATAAGCATTCTTTTGTATTATATTTGTATTTGTTATTGAAATAATTAATTTGTGTTCTTATTCTGTGTAGGATCGACAGCTTGGGCGGGAGGTAGAGCCCGATGAGTTTTTTTTTTGCCATCCACATAAAAAAGGGTGGTGGCTGGGTAGATGACCGAGCACGGTCCACCTATGTAAGTCCAAGTTTGTGCTTATCAGTGTTTTTTTATATAATTTCAAATATTTGCAATTGAATATATAACTAACTAATTATACGTTTACTTGTACTCAACAGACAAATTACCAGGACCACCTGAGGGAGGTGGAGTCACAGATGGGGGACAACTCTGTTGAGTCTCAGAATAAATTAAGTATTCAATTTAATTAAAGACTCATTACCCTCAGTTTTAATGAGTAACAAATTTGGTCATTATATAATTTGATCAAGAAACAGACTCTACTCAGGCTGTTGCTCTTTGTGTTGTAGTAATTTACTGATTTGTTGAACCTGCTGAAAAGAAGCAAATTGATCAACCTGCTGAGCTGAAGAATTCTCTGAAGAACTTGGATAAGCTATAGTCTTTCCCATGCCTCTGAAGACGTGTACTATCTGATATGCTGAAAAGTCTTTTTGAGGATGTTCAGTATAGCATCTGCCAATGTCAGAAGACCTTCTGCGCAAAGACTTAAAGTAATCTACTGACATCTTGAGCCTGCTAGAAGAAAGCAACATGTTGAAAGCAAGCAACCTGCTGAAGAAAAGCAACATGTTGAAGAAATGCAACCTACTGAAGAAAGAACTTGCTAAAGGTGTCTTCCTGCTAAAAAGATAAAAGCGTAGTCCTGCTGAAAAGATAAGATCTGCTGAAGTATGAAGACTTGTTGTAGTAGGACAACCTTCTAAAGGGGTTTTTGAAAGATCAGAATTTTCTGAAGCAAATAGAACCTTCTGAAGTCTGAGAAGTTGTGCTGCTTTCCGAAGACTTAGTGAGTCAACCTGATAAATGCATTGAAGACTCAAGTCTCCGCAAATTCGTGTTGGTTAAGCTGAACCGGGTGCAAGACGAATTAAAAGCTTTCTAGCACAGTTTCATTTCCTGACACAAAAGAGGAAACCTACTGCATAAAAGCAAACAGAGGTCAGAGTTAGAGTCAGCGCTGCTGCACACCTATCCCTACCCTGTCTCTGTGTGATACGTTATCAGAAGCATGCACCTCAACGGAAATAAAGCTATTAGATAATGGGACTCTAAAGAATTTCTAGCTGGTCTACAGATTCAGTTCCTCTATACAAATGAGACTCATACAAAGAAGAAAGTGAGAGAAAAAGAACATCAACCTGCTGCAAAGCTAGAAAATCTCTCAAACAAATTCAAGAGCTAAACTGTTGTGTGTCAGATTTGAATCATTACTACACACCTACACTGCTCAAGTCAGAAGCTATCAGAAGATTTTCTCACAATGGCTATAATGATATTTTCTCAACGATAATCAATCAATCTTCAACGATCATATTTCAAGACCTTATAAATAGCTTCATGAAAGACTTTGAAGATTGGTGGAGCCATGGCAAAGCCCAAGAGAGAATGGCCATACTTTACAAGAAAATTTATCAAGCCTAAACTCTGTAGAAATTTCCTTGTACTTAGAATCTATCCTCTGTATCCTGAGTTATACTCAGTTAACCCTTTGTACAAGAGAACTTGTGTTTAAGTTTCTCAGAAACTTAAACTTATCTTTCATTGTAAACACTGATAAGTGTCTGAGAGCCTGAAGAGGCTTGGAGGAACAAAGAATACTTGTTGAGAGCCTGGAGAGGCTTGGAGGAACAAAGAATACTTGTTGAGAGCCGAGAGAGACTTGAAGGAACAAATAATACTTATTGAGCCTGGAGAGGCTAGGTGTGCAAATAATACTTGTAATCTTGCGGGATTAGTGAAAATCCAGTGGTGGTTTGCCTTGGAACTGGACGTAGCTCACTGAGTTAGTGGGTGAACCAGGATAAATCTTGTGGCTAAGTTCTCTCTACCCTTAACTCTTTATATTATGTTTTAACTATCTAAGAAGGGTTAAGAAAAGTGATTTTATTAATCCGCGCTCTGAAACAAACTCTTTATCACGCTAAAAGTATTTCAAAATCAAGTTTACACAACCTTCTGAGTTGCATCAACAAGTTTCTGAACTTCCCAGTTTCGGAAGGTTGCCCAAATATTTTCAAATCAGTTTGCTTGTCTTAAAAGGTTTTCGAAAATCTGCAAAGGTTTATTAAAACACTATTCAACCTCTCTCCCTTCTAGTGTTTCCTGTGGTCCTAACAAATTCCAGCTTTGATGGCTCCACCAAGCTACAGATCTGGAAGGATGTTGCGGGTGGCAAGACCCGAGGCCGCTGTTATGGCACCGGGGACTTGTCAACATACCTTCGTCCAGTTGTGACCAGCCTCACTCAGGAGTCTCGGGCTCATACCATCGGGAGTGACGGGTCCGGGTCACGACATTCGGCTGAGGAAGTGCTGCGCTAGGAAGTCAATGAAGCAAGGGATCAGGCTAGCCAGACTTAAGCGAAGGCTGCACAGTTGGAGGAGGACTTCCATGATTCCGACAACAGATGCATCAGTTGCTGGAGGCTCAGGCTGCTCAGGCTCAAGCTCAGCCGCACCCCCACTACGATGATGCCCTGGATGAGCAACCGTTGGATGAGGATGAGGATTGTCTCCCGGCACAACACCAGCGTCGTCGTCGCCACCATTGATTTTTTTATTATGTTCTTTTCATACTTTTATTGTATTTTGTTTGAAGAATCTTTGTATATATATTTTAAATATATATTTTTCCTCTATCGGTGTGTTTATATAGTATTTTGTATTTTTTTTATAATTTTAAAATTAACAAATATTAAAATAAAATAATAATAATAAATTTAAATTAAAAAAATTATCTTTAGCGACGGTCATGATCGTCACTATGGCCGTCACTAGATAAAAAATTAAGAAAAATAACAATAATATGTAGCGACGACCATGGCCTTAACGACGACCTGACCGTCTCTATGTAGCGACGACCTATTTTGCTCGTCGCGACATAGATTGTAGCGACGATTTTTCACTTTTAGCGACGGCTCGAATTTCTTGTAGTGAATCTAAATAGTTATATTAAATCCCTAGGTTTGTTTGTTGATGCAATTGTAATTTAATTTCAACTTATTCAAAATACATAATTTTGTCTTGATTGTACATGTCTTTTCAACATTTTACTTTGATGATCTTTAGTAGTGATATATATACTTAGTTAATTTCCACTATTCTATTAAGACACTCACGATTTACTATAAAAAAATTATTATATTTTCTAATCTAGAATATATTTGTTATTCATACTGTATGTATAAAGAGTACTAAAATTTGTTACCTAATGTGGAATGTATTATCCATATTATTTTTCTTTCTAAAACTATATATATATATGTATGTATATACTTATTAAGACTTTTTTATTTACAAAATCATAGCCATATCATGTTTCAAAAACATATAATGATGACAAAATAAATAAGGCACAACACAGTTATTCTATACACACCATCACTGGGCGCAAGAATTTGATCATTGTCAATAATAGTGGGAATTTGATGAGCAATGATACACAATCTTTGAACTCCTTTCAAATAATCTTTTGGAAAAGATATTAGTGGCTATACCAACTGATGTCGTTGCTTCATCAAGTATATGTACTTTTTCATTACTTGATTGCTTCATCAAGGATGGATCTTGTATGAGACTGAGATAACTTCTAAAGTCATGAAGACCATCTCTGAAGTATTAATGCTATCTCTATCAGGAAACTTCTACTTGTTGGTTCAATCAATTGAAAATAAGGCTTGAATCAAATAATAGATTTACCACGATTAGTACGTCCATCTATTTCTATCTTTTTTTTCTACCAGGAAATATAAAGGATACTCTATAAGCACCAATGGAAGATTCTCCTGGTAATGGATTTGCAAGAGAACAGAGGGATAAAAGAACTAGAGGTGTAGTGTCATTCAAATTAGAGCCAATTATAATAGAAAAATCACAATAAGGATTTTAAAACATGTAATACGACTATAAGCTTGGATTATTAGATACTGAATGTCATACACCAGAAACAACATACTAAATTATTTAACCTCTCTAAAAACTATATAAATAATCAATATAAGAATAAAAAGAACAAAAAACATAGATGTGAAGCCAAGCTCTATACCCTAAATCTGAGATGTAGAAAGTCAAAAATGAAAAAGAAATAATTATGAACTAAGTTTCAATCTTGCGGATGTAATATGTAGGAACTGTTCAATAATGCACAATTGAAAGAAATAATCTTAGCATAAACTCATCATAGTCCCACATCGCACTGGATTACAAACTCATTGTAACTAATGAGCTTTTCTTTTTTTTGTGTCTGCTTACTTTCTATTTGTTGTTAGTTTCCTTTTTGTTTGCTTACTTTCTGTTAGTTGTTAGTTTCCTTCCCACGCAATCTTCCTTCCTCTCCTATAAATGGAGCTTCCTTGTATCGATCTGGTTTCAAGTGAATAATATGAGTCATTTTTCAATTCTAAACTCTTTAACCAGAGTTCTATTATGGCATCAAAGCTTTAGGTTTTCCAGAGCTTTGAGATTGCTTCCATGGCTAGAGGAGGACCGGGAAATGTTACTCCCACACCTACTCCACCTCCTCCACAAGATCGAACATTGAATCTGCTTAGCGTATACTACATCCATCAAAGGGAGAGTACTACCACACCTCTAGTTTCTCCATTTCTCACAGTAAAAAACTACCATAGCTGGGCCAAATATATGAAAAGATCTCTCATATCCAAGAACAAACTCAAGTTTGTATCCATTTCATCCTAGCTTCGATGCTTGGGAAAGATGTAACAATCTAGTTTTGTCTTGGATTTTCAACTCAGTAGAACCTACCATTGCGCAGAGCATCGTCTATCTTGAAGTTGCAACTGTTGCATGGACTTTGTTGAAGAAAAGGTTTGCTCAAGGAGACAGAGTAATGATCTTTGAATTGCAAGAAGAAATTGCATCACTCAAGCAAGGTATGAGTTCTGTGACACAGTTTTTTACAGAGATTACAACATTATTGCAAGAGTTAGAAAACTTTAGACCTTTCACTGGACGTACTTGCTCAGTAAAATGCACATGTGTAGCTAATCAACAAGGTCAAAATTATAGATCTGAAGATTGTATCATGAAGTTCTTGAGTGGCTTGAATGTCGATTTTGAAGTAGTTAAACCACAGATTTAATGATGGAACTATTCCCCGATATAGATAAAGTCTTTTCCTTAGTAGTTCAACATGAAAGAAGAGTTAATCTTTCTATTCTTCCACCTAATAATGAAGATCAACAAGTTTTTGTAAATGCAATTGACACCAAAAGTTATTTTGGTAGAGGAAAAGGTAATTCTTTTGGTAAAGGAAATCTAAAAGTGTGTAGTTACTATGGAAAGAAGGGACATACACAGTTGATGTTTGTTACAAAAAGCATGGCTATCCTACTGGTTTTCGTGGAAAGAATCATGTTTCTGCTAAAAATGTTATTGGAGAATCTACTGCAATTAAAACAGTTGATAGTCACACTGTTGGAATGGATACAGACTCATGACATCATGTCTTTTTAACTTCAGAGCAGTACAAAGCTTTCATGACACTTCTCCAACCTTCAAACATGGCTAGCTCTTCTGCATCAAGTTAGGTTGCTACTGTGACAACCTCTTCACCATTTGGTAACCTTGAGACATCCAACTCCTTTTTAGGTAAACCTTTAGCCTTGTCTTCCAATGTTACTAAAACCAACACCTGGATCCTAGATTGAGGTGCCACAGACAACATTTTCTCTGACCAAAGTCTTTTTACTACCATGCATAAGCTTCCTAATCAATCCATTGCTATTAAATTACCAAATGGAAATACAGTTATAGCCACACGTGTAGGAACAGTTCAAGTTAACAATTTCCTTACCCTTACACAAGTTCTATACTTGCCAAATTTTTCAATTAACCTGATTCAGTTTCTAAACTTGTTTCTACCTTGAATTGTACACTACTCTTCTCACCACATAATTGTTTCATACAGGACTTGAGCAATTTGAGGATGATTGGTTCAGCAGAAAAGTTTGAAGGACTGTACTACTCACATGACTCCAAGTCTCAACCAACACTAAAACAGTTTCAAGCTCACAATGTCACTTCCTTTACTTCATCTTTTCCAAATACAACCTTATGGCATTATAGGTTAGGTCATTTGTCACAATCAAGAATGAATTTGCTGATTAATTTGTATCCATATCTCAAACAATTCAATAAGAAACATATTTGTGACAATTGTCACTTTGCAAAACAAAGAAAGCTTCCTTTTACTGTGAGCCATCATAATGTTGTGAAATCTTTTGATATGATCCATTTAGATATTTGGGGACCTTGAAGAGTTAAGACCATTCGTAAACAAAGATATTTTTTAACAATTTTAGATGATTACAGTAAACATTTATGAGTGATTTTTCACAAGCATAAATATGAATCTGGAAATCACATTAAAGGTTTCATTGCTATGGCAGAAACTCAGGTACTCCTTTTATTATAAGTTTTGTTGTTTCTTTTGAAAACTTGTCTCCCTCTCACACTGCCTATAGCTTATCTCTTGATCACGTTCAGGAGCCAACTACTTATGCAGAAACTGGTAAATTTGATTGTTGGAAGAGAGCCATGGATGCAAAAATTACAGCTTTGGAACTCAATGGAACATGGTCACTGGTTGACTAACCTCCAGGTGTGATTCCTATTGGGAGCAAATGGGTGTACAAAATGAAAAGAAAAGCAGATGGTAGCATTGATCAATATAAAGCCAGGTTAGTGGCTAAGGGATACAACCAGATTGAGGGTCTTGACTATTTAGACACATTCTCTCCAGTGGCTAAGCTAACCACCATCAGAGTTATCATTGCCCTGGCAGCCTCTCACAACTGGCATTTGTATCAACTATATGTCAATAATGTCTTTCTCCATGGGGACCTTAAGGAAGACATCTACATATGTATTCCTCAAGGTATATATGGTTGTTTCTTCTTCTTCATCACAGGTTTGTAAATTAACCAAGTCTTTGTATGGTTTAAAGGAGGCTAGCAGATAGTAATATGACAAGCTGTTTCACTTTCTCATTGCACTTGGTTATCATCAAGCCAGTTCAAATCACTCATTGTTTCTCAAATCCACCACTTCAAGTTTCACTGGATTTTTAGTTTATGTGGATGATGTCCTCTTATTTGGTAACCATCTCCCTGATTTTGAATTTGTTAAAGAGAAGCTTCATCAAGCCTTTGGCATTAAGGACCGAGGCATCCTCAAATATTTTATGAGAATTGAAATTGGTCACTCATCACTGGGAATTTCTCTTTCACAGAGAAAGTATTGCTTAGACTTTTTGACTAATGCTTGTCTACTTGATTGCAAACCGACTTCTACTCCTCTTGACCCAGCTGTGAAACTCCACCAAGATTCTGCTCCTTCCTTTTCTAATGTGGCTTCTTATAGAAGATTGGTTGGGCACCTCCTCTATTTGACTGCCACCAGACCTGACATCACTTTTACCACTCAACAAGTGAGTTAGTTCATGAGTTCATGACTCTCTCAAGTTCATCATAAAGCAGCCTTGCGAATTCTCAGATACTTAAAGAAAAATCCAGGATTGGGGTTATTTTTCCATCGATAATCCAGCCTTCAGCTATAAGGCTTCTCCGGTGCAGATTTGGGTGGTTTCCTTGATTCGAGAAGGTCAGTCTCTGGTTATTGCTTCTTTCTTGGTGATTCACTTGTTAGTTGGCGTTCTAAGAAGCAAATCACTGTTGCAAGATCATCTTTGCTGAGGCAGAATATAGAGCCCTTGCTACTGCTACTTGAAAATTTCTAAACAATGAATCAGTTTTAACTTCTAATATGAAAAGTGATGTCAGACATTTTCTAACAATGAATAAAGGGAAGTTTATACATTATAGAATTCACAATCTATTATTCTATGACTATGACATGTCTTGTTCTTTCTCAAGAAATCTGAGTAAACTAGCAAATCGGTCCCTGACGTTTTCAGGGTCATGCAGTTTAGTCCCTAAGAAATAGAAAACCCCAATATAGTCCCTGACTGCATGCTTTTTCTGTCACTGTAGTCCAACTTGTGTTTCCTGTTAATTTTTTATAACGTGTCATGTGTTAGTGACACTATGTCACACTATTTGCCATCGGGGCACAAAAATAACGCCATTGGGGTTGAGACGTTCCAATGAAGAAAGGGAAGAAGAGAGGAAAAGGGAGAATGGGGAAGCACACGACTGTTGGAGTTGAAGTCTTTCAAGCTATAAATTTGACAAAACCGCATCATTTTTGTGCCACAATGGACACTATAGTGACAAACAGTGTAACAGAATGTCACTAAATGTGTCACATAAAAAAAAATTAACGGGAAACACACAGTTGGACAATAGTGACAGAAAAAATAAGAAGTCAGAGACTATAATGGGGTTTTCTATTTCTTAAGGGGACCAAACTGTATGACCCTAAAAAAGTCAAGGACGAATTTGCTAGTTTACTCTTGAAAGAAAAAGATAATGCTCTAAATACAAAGTAGGAAAAGCATAATATTATTTGGAAGAATTGCTACTTACTAATATAAACCGTGACAATTTCTTCTTGTTGCAAGGGCCATATTCATGATGTTGCGGATGAGAGGGGATGCATCAAAGCCGTTGCATAGCTCAACATTGTGACTCCACTATCATGTTGGACCAAAAACACTTTGATCTGTATCTAATATTTTATGTGCTTTTATGTGTGTGGTGAGGTTGAATGGGATGGTTGCATAGGAATTGAAACGGGTGAGAGATAAGAATGAATTATATTAGTGGGAGGGATGTTTGAAAACAGAGCAAGTTTAAGAATTGCAACAGGCATAACGTAGTATATAACTTAATTTAGTGATTACTATGGTAATGTCAACTGTTGAAGTTGCATTGGCATAAATAGCATAATATTGTAATGGGGCGTTTTTACAGTAGAGAGGTTTTGGGATGTGATTAAGAAAAGAGGTATAGTATTGGTTAGCACATATGGTTGTGGGGTTGAGTTTGGAAAGAGACATAATATTGAGTTCACACATGATTTTGTTGATGTAGCAAAAATAGAAATAGGTGACTCTAGCAGTGGTGAGTGGCAACATTTAAACCTATAATTCAGTTTTAATATATTATAATAATTATAATAGATTATAAATAGATAATGATTTAGTTCTCTATCGAACAACTCCTTTTTTCCGCAAGCGTATGCTAGAACAAGAAATTGTAGGGTTTAGGGTTTAGATTTAGTTACCAACTCACTCTACATTCTCAATCTTATGTTATCAATACTTATTAAGTAAATTAAAAACACGTTTTCACTATCATTATTTCTTTGGTCAAGTACATATGCTATACTAGTGTTTACACTTCAAATCAAGCTTTATCTGTCACTATATGCAACGCAATTAGTGCTAAATTACACTCATCTTTATCACTATGAATAAAAGTAATCTTATGCTACAAGGCTGAAAAAAGTAGAGGGCATAATTATGTTGTACTATTAATATGCCTTTCCATTTTAAAGATAGAAGCAGATATTGCTGAGGCTATAAAACAAAAATCCTATAGCTCTGTACTAACTATAATTTTCCTAATGGAAAAGAAAACTATATATAATTGAAGTTTATGATATAAGAACATTCTCTAATCCAACTAAAGTTCATGTCACATGGTACATATTTTTTTATTGCTTTATTTTTCTCATCCGAAAGATTCTGCAAGTTGCCAAGTTAGTAGCAACCCGAATCCCCCAAAAGAACATTCCACAATATATAAATAGCAATAATTTAATCATTTTAATAAAACAGTTACGTAGAAAAGAAATCTCCAGCTGGAAGCAATGCATATATGCTCCTTTGTTATGAAAGAGAAAGTTGAAAGTGAGCAGAGAAAATAAAGGCAAAAGCTTAATGAGGGTGACAGTGGGAAGTTACAAAACCGTTCTGTTTTGTTTTTATATAAAAAGATAGCACTTGGCACGACCTATACTTGAGGGCGATATATTTGGAACTTGGAATCCACCCACACAAACACAATGTCACACATGCCTATATAGGTAACATCATCTCTTGAACTGTTATTCACATTGAAAATTGAGCTGAACCAATGGCAAGAACTTCCTCCATTCTCTTACCCCTTCTCTTCTACCTGGTTGCCTTTTGCTCCATCATACTCATAGGTAATACTATTTCCTCATCTTCCTCCTTGCATTGATTCTTTTTCTCTTTGTAATATATGTCAATCACAAAAAGAACACATGGTTTAACAGCATTCTCTTTCCTTACACCACATAATTCAACACAATTCATATCAACTATGCAGGGTATTTTTTTTTTTTTTTTGGTTAGAAACCATGCAGGGTATTTTTGTACTGTGATTAATTGATACTCACTGTCATGATTAGTGTATTCAAGCTATGAAATGAATATAATAATATAATGGTTAAGATTGGAGACAGTAAATAACCCTTCCCCAAGGGTTGGTTGAGTGGAGCGAGATCGCAGGTTTCAACCCCCACTCGTCCTATTTGGATGAGTTAAATGTAAATACCTCTGTAAATGCTATTTAAGCCAAGAAGTTTTACCTACCTTATATTGGGTACTATCCCTCACCCTAAAAAAATAATTAGGAAAAGAAAAAAATAGGAGACAGTAATAGCTTACATAACTAAAATGAATATGTGATACCTGTTGGGTGATGTGGTCTAAGAAAATGATCTTACATTATGTGTATCTAAAAATTTCTTGTCCATTTAATGTTTCTAAACATGTATCTCTTGTTTGTTGCAGATGGGGCTCAACTCATTCTAGTGAACAATTGCGGGGAAAGTGTATGGCCAGGGATACTTGGCAGTGCAGGGCAGCAAACTCCAAAAGATGGTGGGCTTCATCTTGGTAGTGGTGAGGAAGTAGTACTTGATGTGCCAGAGAAATGGTCAGGAAGAATTTGGGGGAGGCAAGGTTGTAACTTTGACAATGAAGGAAATGGCCATTGTCTCACTGGTGATTGCAATGGGAAACTTCATTGCAGAGGGAATGGAGGAGTGCCACCAGCAACTGTGGTTGAAATGACACTAGGATCCTCTTCTTCTCCCTTGCATTTCTATGATGTGAGTTTGGTGGATGGATTCAACTTGCCTGTTTCTATGAAGCCAGTTGGGGGTGGAATAGGGTGTGGTGTGGCTTCTTGTGAGGTAGATTTGAATGTTTGTTGTCCATCAGCATTGGAAGTTAAGAGAAATGGTAAGGTTGTAGGGTGTAAAAGTGCATGTTTGGCTATGCAATCAGCTAAGTATTGCTGCACAGGGGACTATTCCGACCCAAAAACTTGCAAGCCTACCCTTTTTGCTCACCTCTTTAAAGCTATATGTCCTAAGGCTTATAGTTATGCTTATGATGACTCTAGTAGCCTTAACAGATGCAGGGCTCCACGGTATGTTATTACTTTCTGCCCTCCACCACAGTAACAGGAATCAAGATGCAAAAGGAAATTGAAGCTGCTGTCATGGAATTGCAGAGAATTTCTTATCATTCATTAGTGAAGAACTGTTTTCTGGATATTTTAGTATTTTCTTTTGTCTTTAATTGGCTTAGTTCTGTTTTGTAAGCCTTTTCTTACTTTTCTAGTCCTTTTGAATAGTCATTGTTCTATCCCATGAATATATAGTTTAAAGCAAAGTTAGATTGAAAATAAACAGCATTTCACATTTTTGGTGTTATTATTGATGATGTTCTGCCACATATGCAGTATAGTCTAGTTTACTTGGGAATAGTTAGTTGTAAACTAAACATAAGATAAGACATTTTACTTGTGTCAAACCTCAAAAGGGAAATCAAATATTGGAATTGAATGGACATTACTTATACCCACAAAAACAGCAAGAAACGAAAATAAAAGAGAAAGCAAAATTGTGCAGCATCATTTGCAAGCCAACAGCTACATAAAACAAAAATTATGGGCAACAATATTCAGAAAATAGAAATGAATAAGAATCTAAGAATGCTAAGGTCCTCCCATTGTGTATCTAAGAATATGAAAATCAGCGGGTAGTACTACCTGGAGTTATTGCTGGAGTTATTACACTTCCTAATGCCAATAAAAATATTAATGAATTATTTTGATCCATCCATTACCATCCAGTTAAAAAACCATACAATCCCTCCATTTGACAGGCCTAACAGGTCGATGGCACCGTATTGCTGGTGTTATTGCCACTAGGAACTGTAAACTCGAAAAAATATAAAAGAAAATAAACTAACAATAGCATTTTTCTTACAAAACAAAAATAGTAATTTCAATTTTTATTTCTCAATTGTTTCTCACAATTCTATTAGTTTCTATAACAGAAGGCCAGCACCATGCACATCCCTCTTGGCTACTGTTAATTCTATAGTATATACTACCCCTTCCGTCCTATCTATAAGACAATTTATACAAAAACACACATATTAAGAAAAGTAATTAATACATTGGTTTTCAAGAAATTACATTACAAGTTTACCCCTCTTTAAAATTAAACTACACTACCAAGGTAATTGTGTCACATTAAAACATTTAATGGTCAACATGGACAAATATAAGAAAAAACAATAAACGCGTACTTTGTCTTATAAATAGAACCATGTAAAAACTTTAAACATTGTCTTATAAACAGGAAGAGAGTAAAATGTATGATGAAAACTTTTCAATATCTATTCAGGCAAGTGGTTAGTAGTGTTTGGCTATGCATCCAATAAACTAGTCCTCTCTATTTTATCCTTTTAGATACGTATCATGCAAGGGAGTAAAAATTCCTTCAAACATTATCTTCCACTTTATTGGATGCAAAACTTTTGGTATGAGTTGTGGTATCATTGCTTTTGCATTTGGTTATTCCAGATTTCTAGTACCCTCAATGGATGCAGGGCTTCAATGTTTTGTTATCATCACTTTACTGACCTCTCCAATGAGAGATATGAAAAATGAGGATTCCGTCATAGATCTGCAGATCTTTTATGATATAAAATTAGGAAAGAAGGAAAGGAAGGTCTTCTTCATATCATACTACTGTCTTCTTTTTAAGGGTATATTTGGTATAGTTCTGTCCTAGGTTGTTCCATGTTGGAAAACAGAAAATGTTCTTCAACTTGAGTAGATTGTCTAAAAGTATAAAAAAGTAGCTAGGACGAATTGAAAAGAATAGGGTATGGGACAATATTTCACATTTTCGCTCTTTAGTGCTAGCGACGCTTTGCCAATTCCCATATAGTTAGTGTAATATATTCAATTACTTTGGATTGGGAGTTGCTCACTCTATACGCCTTATGAGAGCTAGATTAAGATCTGCACGTTGTGCAGAATAATCGATGAGTTATCATGCATATTATTGTTATCAAGAGATTATAAAGTATGATATATTAAGCATTGAAAAGATTATGAAAATTAATTAACTTCGCTTTCATCAATGGTGTCTTCTAGGGTGCACAAGGATCTGAACTCGTGTAGCGTGTAAGAGGATGCATTTATATTTATGGGGAAAAATTAGGTGGTAAAATGGGTCAAGCTCATTAAATAAGTCTGAACCTACTCATTAAATTGTATTTGTCGGGTTTGGTTTTTAAAATTTGAGCCCGAATTAAATCTGAATCTTTTAATTCAGCCCTTTTTATTAAAATAACGGTCTTAGCCCGCAAAACCCGCTAAAATACCAGGCTTAGCCAGTATTTTACTGGGTTTAGATATCATTTTTTGAGCTTAAATTAAATTCAGGCTTTTTTGCTCGGCCTGTAATAGCTCGTAGCCCACATCGGATGGGCTCGTATCGGGCTGGGTAGCCCGTTTGCCTCTTCTGGGAATAATAGGTAACCTAACTAATTGATATTATTATATAATTTGCAATTAAATCCCTTTAATATTGATTTGTAGTTGTTGTCTCCGACTTCCTCCAATCCCATAAATGTAACTTTGGTCAATTTCCTGACCTTTTCCTGAATCTTTATTGTGATGTATATCATTATCAAAAACTGCAAACACTACGCTTGTAATCCAAATCATAAGAGGAGTTGATTCCAGAATAATTAGTTGATTGGCTTCGACTTTTGTAAGGTGAATCAACCTTGAACTTGGATGGTATTTGACCACTATTAAGAAGAGTTGATTCCACTACAGAATAAAAATGAGTCAAATGACAACTGAAATCATTGATCTTTAGTTTGTTGTTTTTCTTACTATTCTGGACCAGCCCCAAGTTCACATTGGGCCACACACTAGCCCAACTAGAGACCCTAAAGTCAACCCAACCAAGAGATACCATACAACTAGGGCATTCCACACGGGGGCATCCCATGCACCTCAGCTGCATCGGATTCCACCATGTTGGGGTCCCAATAGCATTTAATACTCATACAAATACCCTATCAATAGTGATATGTAAGTTATGCATTAATCCTTAAAGATTCCCACTCTCCTAGAGCTTACACAGATTTGAGCGTCGGAGTGCCATTTGGAGGTACCCGGCCACCGTTCGACACACAGGAGTTCCGTACTGATCAAGTCCCTTCTCGGCCCATCGGACCATCTAACCGGACCTACTCGAATCCCACATCACAATCGGATCCCACAACTTGGCTCAAACATCTACACACCAAAAGAAATGACACACATCATGCAACAATATTTTATATCTAAAATACAATGGCGGTGGCTGCAACATATTCTTCTTGTTGGCTTTGCTAGTGCTAAAGGATCGCGATGCAGGAAAATCCTTTACTGGCGTCCCAGCATTGAGTGTCTGTTTGGCACAACTTAACTTTGGCTTATAAGCCACTTAAAAGTTAAAGCAGGGCCAAATAGATATTCAAAAAGCTCTGAAAATTTAGAAGCAACTTTTTATTTTGTATCAAAAAGAGCTTTGAAAAAAATTGGTTTTTTTTTTTGCTTTTACGGAGCTTTGTAGACATATCCCATTTTGAATCTTGCTATCTTTTCTATTTTAATTTTTTTTTCTCTTCTAACAATCCCTGCTCTGGTCAAGCTGTGCAACGCTAAGAGAGCCACCGCCCTGAATTCTTAGGTGTAACATTGCGCCACATAAGGAAAAATTTTCTCTTGAAGCCTTGCCACATAAGTAAAACAAAATGATGAACACAAGGAAGGCTTAAAAGATTGATTTCTCATAAGTACCAAATATATTCCAATGCGTTATAATCATCAAAATATTTCACACTATGTTTCCAAATAAAAAAACAATTGAAGCTATGTGGCATAACTGTTCTACTTTTTCTCAATAAAAGTCCACCATGCCTGTAGATTACATCACAATTGTATTTATATGTTTCCAAAACAGGGTTACAAGCAAGTTGAATATGTTCAAACCATAGATTTGAAAAATATTTATGTAATTTATTAAAATGATTGTTTAAAAAAAATGTACACACTCCAATATGTAGATGTTGTCACTTTACCCATATCTAGAATCCTATAGTTTTCCTTGCAAGGTGTAACAATTTGAGGATTACAATGAGTGAGCATGTCATAAGGCATATCATCACGTGAGTTAAGTGTCATACAAGTATTATTACATGTGATAGTCTTACCCCAATTTTTATCCTTTTCTCATACTAGTTCAAGAGCATAATACACACCATGATATGTTAAGGAAACAATCATTTTAGGTTGAAAATGTGTATGCACATTATATATACAAACCAAAGGCCCATGCATATTCAATCCAACTTTGGTATCGTTCCAAGCATGCAATCCAAAATGTCCAAAGGAATTAATTAGACATGAATCCCCAATAAGTTTCAAGGCACTCTTAAACTTAGTTAGTTTGCCTAAACATGCACTAGGTTTCAAAACACTTTTAAACTTTATTAATTCCTTTAAACATACAATGCTTTGTGACATACATTCATGCATAAAGAAATACGTTGCATGCATAAAGAAGGTCATTTTTAGAAAACTCCCTTTTTCAGAAGCTTGAGCTATCCTCTTTGCACTACTAAGCTCATTTTCCATCAACCTATTCAAATTTCCACATAAAGGGGTAGGATCTAAATGTTTATAAAATATAGTACGTTGCTTTCCGAAACTTTCTTTTCTTCTCTCATTTTTATTTTCTTCAAACTTTTTCTCCTTTTCAACTATTTCTTCATCTCTCACTTCTTTTTCTTTTTCTCTCATGACTTTAACTACCCTTCTCCTTTTCAAGTTCTTCTTCTTTTTCTTCCCTTTCTTGTTTTTCCTTTTCTAATATCTCTTTTAGATTTCTAAGATCTGTTAAGTCTGAAAGAGTTTGAAAGTCTAAGACACTCCTATGCTAAGACTTTGGTCTAAGATTTTGATGAGTACAAACATAAGATAAAAATTTTTAGACTTCAGAAAGTTACTGATGAATGTTCTATTGTTTCAGATATGAAAAAATAGTTAATATCCAAAGGATGTCTGAAATGCATCAAGGTTCTAAAGGAAGCCATCTCTGAAGATGCTTAAGGCGTTCTAAAGCAACCAGTTCAAAAGTACTGCCTAAAGTCTGAAAACTAAAGTGTTGTCTGAAGACTGAAATACAATCTAAAGACTATAAAACTATTTGAAGTCTGAAGACTAAAGTGTTGTCTGAAGAATGAAGCATTGTCTGAAGACTGAAGTGTTGTCTGATGTCATGGATCTGACCAACGTGACAAAATCAAAAGATTGTCTCGTTCCTTCACGAAACCTCAGAACATGAATCGGGAAATGTAAAAGATCACTTTTGGTTGAAGTTTGAAATATAAGCCAAATAAGGAAAGTCTGTGTTGCAGAAATTGCAGAAGCCAGAACAGAACTGATATCTCGTACTTTGTCAGAATTGTATCTCACAACGGGTTGAATGGCATTAAATGCTATCTCTCAACGAATTTTTCAACGGATCTCTTAAGATTAAAGCCTATAATACCAGAGATCTCTGTAAAGAGTGATATACGCGTGTGGGGCGAATTGCTGAAAAATTGATGCCCAAGATCTTAACAAAAATCAGAAAGAAAATACGCAAAAAGTTGAAATATTGTCATATTCTTTGTAGAACTCTTACTCTGATATTTTCTGTACAAATCAACTTTCATATCCTATGTTAGATCACTGATGTTTCTTTGTACGCAACTTTGAACGAAGAACCGCAAGTTCTAAGTTCATCTTATTCTTTGTAAACACCTTGAGTGTTGTAAGAGAATGAAGAGGCTTGGTAAGAAAGAATACTTGTAAGAGCCTAGAGAGGCTTGGTAAGAAAGAATACTTGTCTGAGAGCACTGAGAGGCTTGGTTGAAGAAAGAATACTTGTCTGAGAGCCTGGAGAGGCTTGATTGAAGAAAGAATAATTAGTGTAGAGTTTGGAGAGGCTTGGTTGAAGAAAGAATACTTGGTGTTTAGAGCCTGAAGGGGCTTGGTAGAAAAGAATACTTGTAATCTTTCAGATTAGTGGAAAATCCAAAAGCTTGTTGGCTCTGGGACTAGACGTAGCTCACAAGTGGAGTGAGTGAACAAGGATAAATCTGGCTGAGTGCTTCTCTTACTCTTAACTCTTTACGTTTGATTTTAATTAACAAGAAGAGAGCTTTTGATTTGGGTTCTTATAAGCAATTCTTAAAATACGATTTGCAAGAACTGTTTTAAAACCTCTATCTGAAAATTTTCAGACAGGGAACTAAACTTCAGATAGTCCTCAAAACCTATCTGAAATTTCTAAATCTCAGATTACCAAAAAGGTTTCCCAAAAAAACTTTAAAGTTTATAAAAACATTATTCAACCCGTCTTCTAGTGTTTCCTGTGTGTTCCTACAAGATCTTCATTCACTTCCCTTTCATCAATTGGTGCAAGAATGATTTTTCTCCCATTAAGCTTAAACATCATGGTATTTTTATACCTATTACATTGTACCCTTCTATCTTTTTGCCAAGGTTTTCCTAGTACTATGTGAGCAGCCACCCCCATTAGTGCTACACCACACATTACTTCATCAACATATCTCCCAGTGGTGACTTTGAGTTTAGTTTGCCTATCTACCATGATCCCTTCTTCATTTGTTTATAGTAGTGTGTAAGGCCTAGGGTGTTTGGCAGTGGGCATTTCCAACTTTTCTATAACCCTCTCACTCACCAAATTTCTACTATTACCTCCATCTATTTGGACCAAGCATACACGTCCTCTAGCTTTCTCCAAACAACACCTTGTATAAGAACACTTCTCCATCTTACACTTTTCTATTTCATCCCAATGGTTTCCTAAAGTTTTCCTACCTATTAACAGCTCCCTTCTTACCTCCATTACTCCTATGTTGATTTTAAGTCGCAAGATTTGTTGGACCTTTCCACTCTAGCTAAGTGTATCACTCAAAGTTGGTCACTTGTGTATGTCACTCTATTTTTTGGCTTTTTCTATAGCGCTTCGCTCTTACCTTTTACCACTCGGTTGAGTTCGAATAGTGCTTGTAAAGACCAAATAAAACTCAAACAAGCAATCAAAACCTGCTAGCTAAGCCATTCAACAAACATATGAAAAGAATGCCAAGAATGGAAAGCTACAAAATACAAAACTATAAGAAACAATAAGACAAACAAACTAATGTGGCTTGAAAGAAAGATATAACAAAGGAATTCACCAAATGCCAAAAATACAAAGACACATAATAAACAATTACAAAGAGAACGAATGTGATAGTTTGATTCAAAATGGTCAAAAACCAAAATTGCCAAGTTTAGAAAAACAACTATTACAACTAAAATTGAAGAATACAAGTAAATTGAAAATTACAAATCAAAGGGAATTAGTTGGGCACTTTCTTACTCATTTTTTTAACTAATGAGAACTTCTTTTTCACCACACATATTTTCTTTTTGCACCTTTTTTTGACTTTTGACTTTTTGTTGACTTTTCCTCTACTTCTTTCTTTTCTAATTTTTCTAATTTGTCTTTTTCCCCAACTTAACATTTACATAAATTGCAAGTATTCCTTACTCTAAACAAAAAAATGTGTTTATCTTCTCTTAAAAATGGATCAAAACGTGTTCTTCTTGAAGAAAAATTCACTAAAAACGCTTTGGACCCTAATTCTAATTTGGCTTTTAATAATTTTTTGGAAACTTTAATCGAAATTCTATCAAGAAATTGACATCATCCATCAAATTCAATCCGTATCGAGTGGTCATGCAACATACAAACGCGTTCTAACATAGAATTTATTGATCAAAATTGATTCACAAGTAGAAATTAAACATGATCATGATGAACTTTACTAGATCCTCAAGAACAAACCATATTGAAAATTAAGCATTTAGAATGATCAATAGAACGTTTCCTAAAGATTTGCTAGCTCCAGATTCAAATTTTCAATAAGATTTACAAATAGAAATTGCACAATAGATGAACAAAACATTGAAGAAAAATAGCGCATGAAAAGAAGAAAAGAAAGAAAATGACAATGGTTTAGTTTAAGTTAGTGGAGCCACTTTGGCTATCCAACAGCGGAAAATTAAAATGGAAAAAAGTAAAGGAGATGAGCTGAAAGTAAAAGGATGAGAGAGACTGAAATGTAAAAGAAGGAATTGAAAGGGGATGAACAGGAGCTTTGATTTGGAAGGGGAAGAACTGGAATTGTAAATGACTGAAATTAAAAGGAGATGAACAAGGAAATGTAAAATGGATTGGGGGTGGAATGTTGGTGAACGCTATTTGGAAAAAACAAGCCAACAAATTTGCTTACTCTTACCACACTTCACCCAAATAAGAACAAACACAAAGAAGGCAAAAGTTGAACATGTAAGAATATGAATAAGCAATTCACCAAAACACCTATGGGGAACCACAAAGTGTGTAAGAACAACCCCTCTAACATCAAAGAATCATGCATAGAGAAATCAAACAATTGTTGAAAAATCAGCAAGAAGAACACCTAAGGCTAATGATAAGTCCATACTCCAGAAATTACAAAGAAATGAGATGAAAATACAAGGAAATTAGTGCAAAAAATTTGCACCTAATGCAACCCCTTTTCACACTAAAATATGCATCTCCAAGCTTCCAAAATTCCAATTCAACAAAGCTCTGATCACCAAATTGATAGTAGTTCACAAACGAATCTAGAATTGGAATCAAACAACAAAATAGTTAGCTTAATTCATCAATAAAGAAGCAATATGAACTCGGTTTCAATATGGAAAAATAAAGGAAGAAAAGTAAAATCGGAAAAGAGATAGAGATGGAGAAGATGCCACAGGCTAAGGCAACCCCACATATTGATAAGTCTTGGTGAAGAAACACCGCCAACTCCTAAAGCCGGATAAGTTTCACTATGGTTTGGATAAGCACCATCAACCCTTCTCAACTCACAAAGAAGAGGAACAAAGCTTTAGCTTTAATTAAAAATCAAGGTAAAAAGGAACAAGTGTGGGAGGCTCCCTATTTATAGAAAAGGGAAAGGCCCATGAGAGGAAAATAGATGGAGAATTAAAACTTGTTGAGTCTCAAGACTTTCAAATCTTAAGACCCTCGATAACTAATTTTGATGATAACAAACTAAGTGCATATTTAATTGAAAATAACAATTCTGCACTTCAAATATTTCAAATGATGGTATCAGGATTCTTCCGACAATTGGAGCTGTCTGAAATTAATCAGCTCATCTGAAGTATTAAATCTATCTGAAGATCTCAAACCATATGATGTCAAGACTATCTGAGGAGATAAAGCTTCAAACTCTACAAAAGTCAAGTTTTATCCAGCCTCACACGCATTGTACTTTTTTATAAAGATGGGAAGATAGAAGACAACTTTATAGGGAACTTTCAAAAGTGAAGCACAAAAGGAGAAGTATGCTCTGCAACTTGGCAAACGTTCAGAACAACGCTGCTTCCTTGTACCCGGTTGTCAGAACGTCTCACAATGGTTTCAACTCTTTAAATGCTATCTCTAAACGGACAACTCTGGAGAGAGAAGATCCTTGAAGCCTATAATTAGATGAGCTTGTTTGAGATGAATATAGTGAGAATTTAAAAAAAAAGTTTCAAAGAGCCCAAACGCTGCTAACATCACTCTATGATCAATCTATGATTTTATTTGTACAAAAACTTTCATATCTTGTATTAAGTTACATTTAGCCTTGTAAATTCAAGATTTAGAACTTATCTAAAGTTCAAAGTTCATTTTTCATTCAAACACTCGATGTAGTTGTTGAGCTTGAAGAGGCTAGGTTGAAAAGAATACCTGTATTTGATTGTTGAGCCTAAAGAGGCTTGGTGAAAAAATACTTGTAATCTTTCAAGATTAGTGGAAAATCCAGAAGTTGGTTTTGCGCTGGGACTGGACGTAGCTCACAGTGGGAGTGAGTGAAGTAGGGTAAATTCTTGAGTTAAGTTCTTTGAACCCTATCCTGCGTATATTTGCATTTCTACTAACAGAAAGGGATTAAATAGTGATTATAAAAACTTACGCTGAGTTTGTGAAAAACATTTTTTTTTTCTGAAAACCTCTTGTCTGAAATTTCAGATAGGAGAGTAGACTTCAGACAGTCTTTGAAAACCCATTTGAAACTTTCAGAAAATAATTTTGCAAGAGGAATCCATCTGAAAATGAAAATTTTTCGTAAAGACAATTTAACCCCCTTCTTTGGTTTACCTGTATTTCTATAGTGGGTATTAGAGCTCAGCCTATGGGTTGAGCACCTTTACAAGTGAAGAGGAGTAGATCCATTTAAGATAGAACCACCAGTCACAACCACAACATCACAGAAGGAGTTGTCACTAGACCCCCTATTTTCAATGGTGAAGACTATCATTATTGGAAGGACATAATGAAGCTTTACAATGATTCCAGATCCATTGATCTTTGGGATATAGTCATATATGGTGACTACGTGCCTATGCCAAACTATATCTGGTTTGTGCTCTAAACAAGCTGAGTACGAGAAGGTTCATGGGTGTGACTCAGCTAAGGAGATTTGGAATACCTTAGCCTCAACTCGTGAAGGAACGCATAATATGAAGAAATCCAATATAAGTATGCTTGTGCATCAGTACGAGATGTTCAAGATGCAGGAGAGTTAGTCTATTGATCATATGTTTGGAAGATTCCAAACAATCACCAATGGGCTTAAGTCTCTAGGAAAAACCTATGATTCTGGATCACAATACGAAGATCTTGAGGAGTATTCCCAAGCAGTGGAGACCCAAATTTACTACTATTCAAGAAGCTAAGGATCTTAACTCCCTAAAGATAGAAGAACTTTTGTGATCTCTCAAGGTCCATGAGTTGGAATTGGGAGAAGATGTCGGCAGGAAGAATTCCTTGGCTCTCAACACAAAAGCCAAAAACTTCAGACATGGAGCCATGAAGGCCATGCAAGCCGAAGAGACTTTAGATGGTTCAAAAGCATTTAAAGAGGAATTTGAAGATCAAGACCTTGCTTTGCTAAGCAAGAAGATCAAGAAAATGCTACAAAAGAATAGTAGATTTAGAATGGAGCAGAGATTCAGAAACAAGAAGGAGAGATTAAACAAGGAAGCCTCTACATCTAATAAAGGCCAAATCATAAGCTATGAATGCAAGAAACCTAGTCACATCAAGGCTGACTATTCCAAGCTAAAGAAGGCCTTCTTGTTGAAGAAGTTTTTCAAGAAGAAGAAAGGGGTCATGGCTACGTGAGAAGATCTGGATGACTCAACTTCAGAAGAGGAAGAAGAGTAATTTGAATAGGGTAACATGTCTGATGGCCATCCTAGTCTCAAACAACTCTGGATCTGAGGTACGTTCAGATACCTACCTTCAGGAAGCTTATGATGACTTATTCAAAAGTTCAAGAGAGCTTTTCTTTGAGTATAAGACTTTGAATAAAGCCTATGAGGAAATCTGCCAAAGCTATGAAAAGCTTGAGCAAGAAAACCTTATAATCAAGACATAACTTGAAAATTTGAAGAAGAGTGGTTCTAGTAGTCAATCATCTGATGAAGTTTCTAACTTCATAAGAAGATTGATGAAATTACCCTTGGTTTATCCAACTTTGTAAAAGGAATAGAAAATCTGAATAAGCTCATGGGTGTTCAGAAAAGTTCCAAAAACAAGTGCGGACTGAGATACTTGATAAGTGTTAGAATTACGTAAAATTTCTATATAATTACAACACTTATTGGTGACAAATTGTTGAATTTATAACCAAATTCAACCTTTTTTAGCTTAAATTACAACCCTTGTATTTATTTGAGTCAAAACTGAATTTGATGCTATTTTGATAAAGAATCTGTTGATTTTTACAGATAAAAAACTAAGTTACAAATGAAGCATCAAAAGAGCAGTGAGCAAGGACATGAACAACATGAAACAAGCTTCAAAAGAGGATAATTCAGGAGAATTAGTTGTTGTTTCCTGCGCTCCACCTGCGTTGAGCGCAGGCAGAGCGCAGGAATGCCTGTTTAATTAATATCTCCTGCGCTTTACCTGCGCTGAGCGAAGGCAGAGCGCAGGAAACGTAACCTAATTTTTAATGGGCTGCAAGCAGAGTCTCAAAAGCCCATCAAAACAGTTTATAAAGAGACTTTTAGGGATTGAGAAGGCATTCAGAGAGTACAGAGCCATTGAGCAGCTACGGAGTTAGGAGAAAAGTGTGACAATCTCTGGAGTGTAATGGCTACCATGAGTAGCTAAATCCCTCTTTAGGATTGAATGTAGTCGATTCAATCCCCAATTGTATTTTGGTTTGTATTTGTTATTTAGGAATCCATACTTTTATATTATTGGTGTTTTTATTTTTTTCTTAATGTTTAGCTTTCGTCTTTGTACCGGAGTTATGATGCGATTTCTTAAATGCGCTAAGAATAGGGTTTTTGAAATCTGATTGGTAAAAACACTTAATTTGTGACTGTGGGAACCAGCATGAATTAATATCTTTAACAACTGATCTTCAAGTGGGGTAATTTGTGACTGTGGGAACCAACATGAATTGTTCTGAGTATTTCATAGTTGTGGGAACTGTTGAGTCTCAGAATTAATTTAAGTATTCAAATTAAATTCAAGACTCATTATCCTTGGTTTTAATGATTAACAAATTAGACTAGATGAAAAGAAAACAGGTGCTACTAAGAAAGGTATTGTTTTGTTGATTGTATTTTAGGTTGGAATATTCGTCTGAAGAATCAGAAGAAGAAGAACCAGTGAAGTATCAGAAGAAGAAGAACAAATAAGAAGAAGAACCAGTGAAGTATCAGAAGAAGAAGAACAAATCAGAAGAAGAACGAAGAAAAATCAGAAGATGAAGCAATACAGAATCCGAAAAGAATAGAAAAGATTCAATCATCTAAAAACATGAAAGACTCAGACCGTCTCAAGACCTATCATCATCTGAAGAATATTCTTTGTCTGAAGAATGTCTATCATCTGAAAACGTGAAGACAAACTGAAGAATGACTATCATCTGAAAACGTGAAGACAAACTGAAGAATGACTATCATCTGAAGACGTGAAGACAAACTGAAGACTTATCTATTATCTGAGTAAACTATTCATCGTCTCAAGAACAACTATCATCTGAAGAATGGAAGATGATCAAAAGCACTCTGTATGACTGAAGGACTGAAGGCGTCAGAACCAAGAAATACTCTCATGAAGATATTGCCAAAGCATGAAGAACACTGTATCCAATGGACTACTTCATTTCGGCACAAAAGTTAGACATACTTTTCTGCCTCGATCAAAAAGACTTGCACAAATAAGGAAATCCTGCAACGACTGCTGCATCTGCAATCAAAAGGATACTGTATACGCAGACATACTGCACATTCTACTGTCCAAAAGCAAATCAGAAGTTTGGACAAGAAAATATCGAGAAAGATGTGTGAACTAATACTATGTAATTCAACATCTATTCAAATATTAGAAGAACTAGAAGAGTCAAAGATGAATAAAGCTAGGATCATCTGAAGTAAAAGAAGAAGCATTCTACTGAAGTAAAAAGGAAGAAGATTTCTGCTAAGAAGAAGAAGCATCTTGCTTTAATCATCTGAAGAAGAGAAGAATCATATTACAAGAAGAGAGGATCAAGTTGAAAGCATTTCAATATGAAGAATTAAAAGAAGCTTGAAGCTATCATCTGAAGGAAGTTATAAATGGCTTAACAGTCTAAAGAAATAAAACTCTCTAAATGCATGGAACAAATTTCAACATAGAAGAAGTCACAACAGAAGTTGAGACCATATGATTCAACGGCCATAATATCATATATCTTTATTCAAATAGGAAATAGCAAAAACAACTATTGTCTTTATGACAAGACACCTCACTCAAAGAGGAAAGAGGAAACTGTGTCAGGAGAAAATGAAAAGGAGTATATACAAATAAGCAAAAGGACAAATCCAATGGATACCTCCTCATACGTACTCCAGAAGAAAACAGAGCAAAGTAGAAAAAAATAGAGGAAAGCAGAAGAAAGCTGAGGAAAGCAGAAGAAAACTGAAGAAAGCAGAAGAAAGCAGAAGAAAGCTGAAGAAAGCAGAAGAAAATCAAGAGAGAGAGGAAGCATAAAAATATCAAGGAAATCTCTCAAAAGAGCTCATCAATAGAAATGTCAGAACAAGATCGTCTGAACACTTATTTTGCTTAAGAAGAAGCAACCGTTTCAGAAGCTATTACACAACGGCTATATGAGCCACATCATCAACATCTCAACGGTATTATCAACCATCTTCAATGGCTATATTCTATCAGAATATAAATAGCCTCAAGTATGAATCTGATGGAGCCGACTTGTTGTCGATTGTAAAAAGACAACCAAGTTTGAGCCAATGTCTTAGTATCACATCCACAAGATGTCAACCAGAAAGGTTTGGCATTGAAGCCCAAGGCAGAGATTATGTCAAGAATGAACTAGCTGAAGCTTAATTCAATATTTTACTTAGCCAATTCCTTGAGGATGTTATACCTCACTTAGAAGACGAGATTGTACCCAAAATCATACACTTGTATCTCAGTCTTACCCCTGTACTTAGAATTCATTTAATACATCCTGAGTAGTACTCAGTTAAACTGTAATTATAGGATGAAATTAAGTTTATGTTTGTTGGAAACTTAAACTTAATATAGTTTGTAAACACTTTATGTGTCTGAGAGCCTGGAGAGGCTTGGTGGAAGAAAGAATATTTGTTGAGCCTGGAGAGGCTTTGTAAGAAAGAATACTTGTTGAGCCTGGAGAGGCTTGTCTGTAAAAGAATACTGCACTGAGTTGCCTGGAGAGGCAGTTGAAAATAAAAGAATACTTGTGGTTGAGCCTAGAGAAGCTTGTCTGTAAAAGAATACTGCACTGAGTTGCCTAGAGAGGCAGTTGAAAATAAAAGAATACTTGTGGTTGAGCCTGGAGAGGCTTGTCTGTAAAAGAATACTGCACTGAGTTGCTTGGAGAGGCAGTTGAAAATGAAAGAATACTTGTGTAGAGCCTGAAGAGGCTTGATAGAAAAGAATACTTGTATCTGTGGTTTCAGATAGTGAAAAACCCAGTGGTGGTTTGCCCTGGGATTGGATGTAGCTCACTGGGTTTGTGGGTGAACTAAGATAAATTTTGTGGCTAAGTTTTCTATCCCTTAAACTCCTTAATTTACAGCTTTATATTTCTGATGGGGATTGAACAGTATTTTTCATAATAAACTTAACACAATAATTTAAATAGACTAAGTTTTCCAAGATAATAACTCACTCAATTAATCCTATATCGTTTGGAATATTACAAAGAATTTACGTTGAAGAACGTCTGAAACAACTCCTTGAGGTGGATCTGAAACAGTTTCAGTTCAGAAGTTAGAAGTACACTTCAGACGATGATCAATCATCTGAAGTAGCTCAGAAATAGTTCTGAAAAGGTTCTTTGTAGTATCTTTCAGAGGGTATCTTGAGATGAATTTGAATGATTAAGAATAATTAATTAAGAGTCTAAATTAGTCAGCGTTCTGTTCAACTTTCCTTAGTCTCTAACTGTGTCAAAATTTGTCCTTCTTATCTTCCGCAATTTTCATGTTAACTTTGTTTTTAAGTTTCTCATTTTATTTCGTTTTAATAGGCTTGAAGTTTATTTTCAGATTTCCAAAATGATCAAAATGTATACAACACTATTCAACCCCCCTTCTAGTGTTGCCTGTGGAACTAATAGGAACCTTTATGAAATAATATTTATTTGCGCTTGAATATTCATAATTATACATTCCTAAATATCATTGATTTCCAAAATACAAGAGGGGTGCGATGGACGAAGTTCAATCCAAGTTTCTCCCAATTGCTCAATATCTTTATCTCTTTGTCTCATCTTTTGTTTTCATTTACTATTATAATCTTCACAAACAACCACTCAAAATTTCTCTTACTCAATAAGTGTGAGCATTAAGGATTTGAGTTGTACTGTTCCTCGTGGGTATGACAACACTTACATTTACCTATTATACTGTTGCGATATTGGTACGCTTGCCAAGATCTCAACAATACTCTCCTAAGGGTTCACCTAACCCTTCTAGTAAGAATTTAAGAAATCCAATAAAGTTGTCAAGGAAGGCATTAGGTGCTCTCACTGTGGTAAAGCTCGACATCATGTATCGTAGTGCAACCACAAGAAAAGAGATAAACCCAAGACTAACAAAAAAAGACTCAAAAGAATGTGGGTACCTAAAGATTTGATTTTTCCTGTTGCAGTTGTGCTTAACAAGACAAAGGAAACTCCACAAATGGTACCTGGACAGTGGATGCCCGTGTCACATGACGGGAGAAAGTGTAGAAACCACAGGAAACACTAGAAGGGGGGGTTGAATAGTGTTTTATAATTTTAAACAGATTTTATAGGAAACCTTTTAACAAACCATGTTTAACAAAATCTTTGAGCAACTTGCTGAAACTGATGTTTTCAGAGACTTGCTGAAATGCTTCAGCAAGTTGAATAAAATAGTTCTTTCGTAAAAAAACAAAGTTGTTTTGCTTATCAGAATTACAAATGCAATTTTCTAAACCCTCCTTGGTTAGCTATAAACTGAAAGTAAAGAGATAAGGGTTAAGAAAACTTAGCCAAGAAATTTATCCTACTTCACTCACATCCACCGTGAGCTACGTCCAGTCCCAATGCCAAAACAGCAAAGGATTTCCACTAACTGATCACAGTTACAAGTATTCTTTTACAGTCAAGCCTCTTCAGGATCTAAACCTAAGTATTGTTTTGCAGACAAGCCTCCCCAGGCTCAAACCCAAGTATTCTTTGTTCCACCAAGCCTCTCTAGGCTCTCAGACACTTGAAAGTGTTTACATTAAAGGATGTTTAAGTTCGTGAGAAACTTAAACCGAGAAATATCTTGTACAAAGGATAACTGAGTATAAACTCAGGATACAATGAAGGTTTTCTAAGTACAAAGATTATCAGAGAATAGCAGCTTGAATTCTTGCAGCGTTTTGGCTCAATAAATTTTTTTCTTAGCTTGGCCGACATCTTCAAAGCCTTCCATGAAGAAATATATAGAGTTCAGAAAATTAATTCGTTGAAGATTGCTTAACTACCGTTGAGAGATAACATTTAATGTTGTTTAAGTCGTTGGGAAACAATCTCCTTAAAGCTTCTAACTTTGAGTAACAGGTTCAGGTACCAGAACTAACATGTGCAGGTATCAGGTTACAACAGTTTCCCTTTTTGGTGAAAGACTTGAAATACTACATAAAGGTATCTCTGCAACATTCCTTAAATGTAACAAACTTGCTTTGGACGATAAGGATGCATTGAAGTCTTAAGCAGACAGCCTTCTGACTTCAGTCAAATGTTATGATGTAGGTCTTCAGCAGAAAGTCTTTCTTTAATGCAACAGTACTTCAGAAGGATAGATGGACTTCAACAGATCTTCATTCTTCAGAGAGTTCCCCATGCTAGCAGGTTCAACTTTGAAATATATCAGAGGATAGCTCTTCACAAAGATTGCTGAAACATTTAAACACACTTTCTTCAAGTGAAAACTGTTCTTATGAAGTAATCCTTTTAAATCAAATTTTTTATCCATTAAAACTTAGGATTGATGAGACTTTAAACATTATTAATTTTCTTAATAATATTTTGAGACTCAATAGAAAGGTCTATGTTCGAAAACCTTAGACCCAAGGATGGTGGAGTGGACGCATTTGGTGGAAATCAGCAAGGGAGGATCACCGGTGTTGGAACAGTAGGTATGACACCTCTGTCTTGTATAAAAAATATTCTCTTAGTTAAAGGTCTAAAACATAACCTACTAAGCATAAGTCAAATGTGTGACGGTGGTTACATTGTTTCCTTCACTAAGGATTGTTGTATAGTCAAATACTCATATGACCAAGTCTTATTTTCTGCCAAGAGGTACAACAATGTGTATAAAATAGACTTGGAGGAACTTGCAAATCAAAATTTGAAGAGTTTTATGTCCATTTAGGGTGAAAAAGCAGATTTGGAATCATAAACTTGGGCATGCCAGCTTGAGATTAATCTCAAAGCTTACAAGATACAACCTTGTAAAATGGTTACCTAAGCTTTCTTACAAATCTGATATTTTATATGAAAGCTATATGAAGGGAAAACAAACAAGAAGCTCATTTTGGAGTAAGAATGTTGGTTCCACTTCAAGACCACTTGAACTTCTTCACATTGATTTGTGTAGTCCAAGAAGGACTACAAGTCTTGGTGGGAAAAAGTATGATTTGGTAATTGTTGATGACTGATGAGTTTCTGGAAAGCGAACCAAAAATCCAGTAGTATAATAGTAAGAAAAGTATCGTATCCACAGGGAACGGTCAATTCACGTAAATTCGTGGTCTATTTATCAAGGGAAATAACGGTTTTGAGAGTATTGTTGCGTAAATTGTAAATAACAAATAAATAATCAATTGAATTAGAAAGGAAGAGTTAGAGACACATTACTTGGATTAGGACTGGACTTCATATCATCACACCCTTCGTGCATGTAAAAACTATCTATTACTTTAGGTTTACTCTATAAAACTGTATACAAACTAAATTGCTAAGACCCCGAGTTACCAGCGACCTCACACACTCAAAGGTAATCCATGCGGGCTCTCCCAGGCGACAGACTTACCCTCGGCTTATTTTGCTTTCTTTTATTTCGTTTGTAAAAGAATTAGTTGATAAACGAGGCCTACTGCTCTGGACGCACCTTCGCTAGAGTACTGTCACTACCCATCACTCATTAGAATACATCCACGTTTCGCTTCCTAGATTGACAATCAACTAACCTTTGCTATCGGTAATTTAATAACCATGCCTATCCTGTAGACTCCCTTCATTAGACTACTCACACTACCCATCAATCACTAGCAACGCCCATGTATCGGTTCACTGGCTACCGAGTTCTCTTATTCACTCAGAGAATGAGTTTCTTCAGAATCCGCTCCCTCATCCTCAATCCTAGTCGAAACTAGCCTATAACTTCGGCGCAAGGGCGAAAGCTAGGAATTAAGCACAAAATAAGATTACCAATATTATAGACAAAGAGCTCATGAAATAATAAAATAGAGTTTACATACACTTGGGGATAGAATCAATTACATCCAATCCTAATGGAGAGTTAACTACACAAGGTAGCCAAACAAACCACCGAAGATGTTGTCACCATCTTCAATCCTTGTGAAGCGCTCCTCCTCTCCTACTCTAAAATTAGCTCTGGTGCATTATTACTGAAATATGAATGAATTACAATAATCGTGCACACTTTGATCTGGTGCAATGAGGTCCTATTTATAGGCTAAGGAAAGACAAAGGAAATTGGGGAGAAATCTATCTAAAAATGGCAATAGGGAACAAACCTGCGTGACCTGCGCTTGAAGCTGCGCTACAGCACAGGCTGCAGCACAAGTTCCAGAGAGTTTCGCTTCACCCTACGTTACAGCGTAGGTTGAAGCGCAGAATGCGTCCTGCAGCCTCAAACTTTCTCTTTTTAACTTGATCTCCCCCGAGACTGGTTTTGGTTGATTTGTCTTTCCTTGTTTCCCTTTTCTTGGTGAAGTCTTGCATTCATTGAGCTACTTGGATTTATTTTGGAAGGTTGTCTGCAGATTCCTTGTTTAATTGGCAGTGATATCTTCATTAATTGCTCTCAATTCTTCTTCAAATCTTTCTTAAATATTTTCAATCAAACTCAAATATTGCATATATCTCCCTCATTTAATGCTATCTTTCCTTCAAATCAAATCTTTGCAATATCCTGCAAAAATGAGCAATATTTCTATCAAAATAGCATCAAATTCAAATCCCAGATTAATAAATACACTTTATCTAATATTTAATAAAAAGGGATTAAATTGGGGCAAGAATACCATTTTATCCTTGATAAGTGAATTAAAAAGTGCTCTAATTTATCAACTAATTTTCACTTATCAAAATACCCCCCAACTTAACTTCTTGCTTGTCCTCAAGCAAGAGACCCCTTTGCAATCAAAAAAATCAATTCTATCCCCTGAATAACTAAAATCAAAAACAAATTCAGGGAACTTTTCATCATCTCCTTGTTAAGCAGCAGTCACCTTCCAAACATAAGAAAAAATCAGGATTAAGAGATGTTACCAATCCTCAATCAGAATATAACACAAACATCAGTCAAACTTCTCAAAAATAGCAATTAAAGCAATAAGTGATAAACCAAGGAAATCTCTCATTCTCACGGGTAAGTGTTTCCCTCAATCTTTTTCACCACCGTTGAACAACTAGAATTGATAGTCGTTTCCATCATCTGAACCTGCAAGTAATCAATATGGATCAAAAGGTCTTTTATTTGGTTGTAATGAGGCTGGGCTATCAAGAAATCATGGTTTTTCTGGATATGCAATGAACACTTTGAATAGATAGCATCTTGTGGTTGTGCTTTGGAACTTCTCTCAATTCACCAGGTTATTCTTGAATTGTCACCCTTTTTCAGATGACCTCTTTGTTTGAAGAAGTACTCCCCCCAACTTATTCAATTCCACACTTTTGTGCAGATTTTTTTTTGTACAATAACATAGAGAATTTATTTATGAGGGAGTATTCTTCTTTGTGATTTCTTGTGCCTGCTCTTTGAATTTCTTTGACCTTTCATTTCACCAACCTTTTGTCCCATCTTGTTGTGTTGCACCTTGCTCTCTATCCCAAGTGTGAAGGGACATGGTATGATCATTAATCATGGCTGGGGTGCATCAAAAGGAATATTAAGGCTCAACTGGGCAATCAAAGATTGGAAAAATTTAATCAAGGTTGGCTATTTAGCACTGAGCAAAATTTTATAATCACAAAATTCAGAAACTCAAGCAATAACAGTTGACAAGTAGCGGTAAAAAGCTCTCAATTTCAGTGTTTCGGCTCTCAGCTCACCGGTTATTGGCTAAAATTCCTTGATAAAGCACTTACTGGTTTTAATTAACTATCCTGATAGGTTCTCCTGAGAAACATCCTGATCCTAACTGATTATGGTATTAATCACAAAATCCTATCATTTTTCCTAGTTTGGTTAGTTAAACTACTTAATTACAGAGAATTTTGAAAAGTTACCTTAAATCCTAATTCCTAAGGTCCTAAAAGTCCTAAAATTTTAAAAATTTAATAGAAAAACAGAAAATAACAAAATAAGTACTGCCTAATATAGATAATGTATTAGTGGTATACAGTACATATCAAAAGAAATTAAGAAAATAAAATGAAAAAGAAAAAGAAAAAGAAGAAAAAGCACCAAATAGGAAAGAACATAATCGGTCCTCATCCTGGTCCTGATCCATGTAAGCTGCTCCATCCCCCTTGGGAAAATAGGCCTGTCCCCAGGCCACTGTAAGTAATCCTGAAACTGCGCAGGGGTCATGGGGTCCACACGAGCCTAATAATGTCTACTCTGAAAATGAACAGCTGCTCGGTGAATAGTGGAAATCTGAGCTAACAGATGAGTGTTCTGTGCCTCAAGTCGCTGGGCCCAGACTGGAGCATCCATGTCTGCTGGTGGTGGTGGTGGTGCTTGCTGCTGCTGCTCCTCAACCTGTAACTCCTCAGCTGGGATACAGTTGGCTTCAACATATGCTCTGGTCATGGGAAGTGCAATGCGAACCCTGAGGTTCACCTCTACACCCCTAGATCTGCAGAGTGAGGTGATGAGAGAAGGGAAGGCAAGCCTGATCTTGGAGTTAGGGGTCCGGTGCCCCACAGAAGATGCAAAGTCTGAAATCTTCTGGGTGATGACTCGTGAGACATCGATAACGGCGACGGTGAGGATAGTGTAGATGAGGTGGGCCATGGGTATAACTACATCAGAAACGTGCCCGGTAGGATGAATGTTGGCCAGTATCAGTACTTTCCACACCTGAGCTATGCTCCTCATATCTTTCCTGTAGATCCTAGCAGCCTCCTGATATGCATTCCTTTCAAAGGAATGCCCTGGAAAGCATAGCAGCTGAGCAGTCTCAATGTCAAGGGGATCATTGCCATGAAGCCCCACAACCTGCATCCTCTCGTGATATTGGCATACCACGAGGTCTCTATCCTTCTCTATGGGATGTCCTAAAAGTGCATTGATTGCATTGCAATCAAATCTGATAATTTGTCCTCAAACATAGGACTCCCTCCTGTAGTTAACGTCGTGGTCTCCAATAGTGTTAGCATAGAATTCCCTGACAATGTCTGGATCAAAGTAGTTGTTAGGGCGGCTGAGGCGGTTCCAACGCCTCCTGTGAATCTCAGCAGAGAAATCCTCATATTCCCCCTCCTGGAGGATGGCTGGTCGCTCCAAGATGAATTTACAATCAGCAATGTCAGTGTATGCTTCAAAGGATTTGAGGTCCTTGAAGAGATGAGGGTCAAACTCAGGTTCCCTCTGGGGGCCCTTCCTTTTGGCACCTCCAGTGCCCCTCCCAGAGGAACTAGCACCACTGACATTCTTCGTGCGCACCATCTGCAAAGCAAAAGCAACTCAAAATTATTTATGCATCATAATATTTAATTACTCATAATTATGAAATAAATGGCCAATAAATTTCAATACTTAGAGCAATCAATTAACCAAACAAATGTGCATAAAAATTTTGATTTTAAATTTTTACCCAATAAATGCCAATTAATTAATTAAGACATGCTAAAGTGATCAGTTAAAGCATGTCCTAAACAATTCTAAACAAGCAAAGTGAGAATCAAACTCATGCTCAAAAATCATGTCATCAGTAACATGCAATATTGCACAATCATTTATGTATGGGCATGCAAAAATATTAGAGCAATTAATTGAACATACATGCACCAACAAAATAATTTGCAATAATCATTGAGCACTCAATAACTACCACCTAAGCAAACATGAATAACTCACAGAGAATCCTAGCCACATGCAATCTAATTTAAAGCACTATGAACAAGTATTTCTTTCCTAAAGGTTCCTAAAGTCCTAATATTCCTATCCTAAGGTTATGCTCAAATAAAATAAAAAATCAAAATTTCAATCGGTTAAAAAGAAAGAAAACTATAAAAACATACCTGGCATAAACTCAGAAACTGAAAAAGAAGGCTATATGAGTGAGAAAAGGAAAAGCAAAGATTAGGAATATCAGAGAAAACGCAAGGGAATGGAACGAAAGGAAGTTCAAAATGAACTCCTTCGTTCAAATTTCAGAATTTAAACTCCCGCTTCCTGGGCTACACCCTGCGCTACAGCGCAGAGTGGAGCGCGTACTGCTTCAGAAGTTGAAGCGTCCCGCTGCGCTTCACCCTGCGTTGAGGCGCAAAAGTCAGAGAGTCAGGTTTTTAATTTTAATTATGCGCTTCATCTGCGCTACAGCGCAGGTTGAAGCGCAGATCTGCAGTATTCTCTCTGCTTCTGCTACTCCTAGTTGATTCCATGCAATCCTTTTAGATTTAAATCCCCATTTTAACAATTTCCTAATTACATAGGTAAATCCTAAAACTAAAAATTACCAAAATGAAAATTAAAAACTTACAAGGACTGGGTTGCCTCCCAGGGAGCGCTTGTTTAACGTCTTTTAGCTTGACGCCTGGTTACTCAACCCATATATGGTGGCCTCAAGTGGAGGATGATGTTTGACTCCATACCAGTTCTTCCCTTGAGCTCCCATCCTCCATGTCAATTTTTGATTCTTCCATCACTGTCACTGTCTTCCTCAGTATCAGATGTTGATCTCCTTTTCCTCTTAAATTTGAACTCCCATATTGACTCTGAATGCTTTACCCTCATTTTAGGCTTCCTCAGAAATTCGGAGCCTGGCAGCTTTGTTTGACTTTTGAAAGTAGCATCAGTTTGTTGTAACTTGGGCGTACCTCTATGAAACGTAATACTTTCATCTTTTGAGCTCAATTCATATTTTCCTCGATCAACATCAATGAGCATCTTAGCAGCTTTCATGAAGGGTCTTCCTAAAATTAGGTGGACTTCAATATCCTCCTCTTCTGTCTCTGCAATGTAGAAATCTACAACATATGCAAATTATCCAATTTGATTTGAATATCCTCTACTATCCCATGAAGGCGTTGAGCAGATTTATTTGCAAGAAGTAACCTCACATTTGCAGGCTTGACCTTCACATTACTCAACTTGTTAAAATACGATAGCGGCATGAAATTGATGCTCGCTCCAAGATCTAATAAAGCATGAGTAGTAGGTAGATTACCAATAGAGATGGGTATAGTAAACCTACCTAGGTCAAGTGACTTACTTGTGATTAAGACCTTCTCTTTATGATGTTCCTTTTGTGCTGCTTCTTCATCTTGTTGAACAACTTCCTCTTGAAGCAATTGTTCTTCAAAGATGATTTCTTCTTCCTCATCAAGTTCCTCCTCCTCTGACTTGTTGCCATCAGTAGCAATCAAGCTGCATTGTTCCTTTGGATTGGTTTGGGTCACAGCTGAGAAGTATTGTTGCTTGTGCTCTGCCATCTCAGTCGCTAACTGACCCACTTGACTCTCTAGAGTCTTGATTGATGCCTCAGTAGTTGTCTTGAATCCACTAAATTTTTGCACAAGGTCATCAATTTTACCTTCCAAAGTGTTAAGTTTATCATATGTTGAAGGTTGTTGTTGGTAAGGTGGTTGTCTTGGTCCTCCATTCTAACTCCAGTCAGAGTTGGTTTGGTTATTTCTCCAACCTTGTGAATATTGATTGTTGTTATTGTTGTAGTAATTCCCTTGCCTTCCCTGATTTCCCATGAAGTTTGCTTGTTCTGGTTATGTTCCTTGGCTAGCACATTGACCATTTAGATGGTCTCCTCCACAGAAATCACAAATCAATGGTTGGGCCTGGATGGGTTGTGAGTGGACAGCTTTGAGTTGTTGAGGGAGTGTTTTCAATGTCTCAGTGAGTGCTTCTAGTTGACGTTTAATGAGCTTGTTCTAAGCTAACAAAGCATCACTTTGATTGAGTTCCATCATCCCCTTCTTTGGTAATTGCGCGGGCTGTCTTCCACTTTGAGCTTGTTGATCGTTTTGTGCAAAGTGGTTGATGATTTCTAGCGCTCGATCAACTTCTGCGGATAAGATAGTTCCACCTGCTGCCGCATTTATGAATGACCTTAAATCTAAACGAAGTCCCGTACAAAATATGTTGAGTTGGGCTATATCCTCATAGCCATGATTGGGACATTTGCGCAGCATAGACTTGAATCTTTCCCAAGCTTCACATAGTGGCTCGTCAATCCCTTGTCTGAATGTAGAAATATCTGCTTTGGCTTCAATCTGCTTCCTAGTTGGGAAGAATCTTGTCAAGAATTTCTCCTCAACTACACCCCAATTGGTTAGGCTTTGATTTGGGTGTGATTGCAGCCATTCCTTAGCTTTACCTATCAAAGAGAAAGGAAACAAGCGTAAGTAAACAGATTCTAAATTACCTTCCTCGAAACCCATAGTACCAATCAATTCATAAAAATTAGAGAGATGAGCATGTGGATTTTCATGATCCAATCCAGCGAATTGATGTGCACTGATGAGGTTAAGGTGTGCAGTCTTCAACTCCAAAAGCTCTTGCGTTTGGTGGTAACACAATGCTTGAGAAGTGACGTGGTCCTTGATGGGAGATATAATCTCCTAGCGTTCTTCTTGGACGTTCCGCTGCCATATTTTTGGGTTTCCTAATATAATAATAGATCCTAAAAATAATAAGAAAAATAAACAAATAAACAAAATCCTAAAATAAAAACTTGATAACTAGACCGCCAAGGTTTACACGAATTGGAAACCGTTCCCCGACAATGGCGCCAAAAATACTTGATGGGTTTCTGGCAAACGAACCAAAAATCCAGTAGTATAATAGTAAGAGAAGTATCGTATCCACAGGGAACGGTCAATTCACGTAAATTCGTGGTCTATTTATTAAGGGAAATAACGATTTTGAGAGTATTGTTGCGTAAATTGTAAATAACAAATAAATAATCAATTGAATTAGAAAGAAAGAGTTAGAGACACATTATTTGGATTAGGACTGGACTTCATATCATCACACCCTTCGTGCATGTAAAAACTATCTATTATTTTAGGTTTACTCTATAATACTGTAGACAAACTAAATTGCTAAGACCCCGAGTTACCAGCGGCCTCACACACTCAAAGGTAATCCATGCGGGCTCTCCCAGGCGACAGACTTACCCTCGAATTATTTTTCTTTCTTTTATTCCGTTTGTAAAAGAATTAGTTGATAAACGAGGCCTACTGCTCTGGACGCACCTTCGCTAGAGTACTGTCACTACCCATCACTCATTAGAATACATCCACGTTTCGCTTCCTGGATTGACAATCAACTAACCTTTGCTATCGGTAATATAATAACCATGCCTATCCTGTAGACGCCCTTCATTAGAGTACTCACACTACCCATCAATCACTAGCAACGCCCATGTTTCAGTTCACTGGCAACTGAGTCCTCTTATTCACTCAGAGAATGAGTTTCTTCAGAATCCGCTCCCTCATCCTCCATCCTAGTCGAAACTAGCCTATAACTCCGGCGCAAGCGCGAAAGTTAGGAATTAAGCACAGAATAAGATTACCAATATTATAGACAGAGAGCTCATGAAATAATAAAATAGAGTTTACATACACTTGGGGATAGAATCAATTACATCCAATCCTAATGGAGAGTTAACTACACAAGGTAGCCATACAAACCACCGAAGATGTTGTCACCATCTTCAATCCTTGTGAAGCGCTTCTCCTCTCCTACTCTAAAATTAGCTCTAGTGCATTATTACTGAAATATGAATGAATTACAATAATCGTGCACACTTTGATCTGGTGCAATGAGGTCCTATTTATAGGCTAAGGAAAGACAAAGGAAATTGGGGAGAAATCTATCTAAAAATGGCAATAGGGAACAAATCTGCGTGACCTGCGCTATAGCGCAGGCTGCAGTGCAAGTTCCAGAGAGCTGCGCTTCACCCTGCACTACAGCGCAGGTTGAAGTGCAGAATGCGTCCTGCAGTTTCAAACTTTCTCTTTTTAACTTGATCTCTCCCCGAGTCTGGTTTTGGTTGATTTGTCTTTCCTTGTTTCCCTTTTCTTGGTGAAATCTTGCATTCATTGAGCATCTTGGATTTATTTGGGAAGGTTGTCTGCAGAATCCTTGTTTAATTGACAATGATATCTTCATTAATTGCTCTCAATTCTTCTTCAAATCTTTCTTAAATGTCTTCAATCAAACTCAAATCTTGCAGATATCTCCCTCATTTAATGTTATCTTTCCTTCAAATCAAATCTTTGCAATATCTTGCAAAAATCAGCAATATTTCTATCAAAATAGCATCAAATTCAAATCCCAGATTAATAAATACAATTTATCTAATATTTAATAAAAAGGGATTAAACTGGGGCAAGAATACCATTTTATCCTTGATAAGTGAATTAAAAAGTGCTCTAATTTATCAACTAATTTTCACTTATCAATGACTATTCTAGATTCACATGGGTTATCTTCTTAAGCAGCAAGGATGAGAGTTTTGAGAATTTCTCAATCTTTTGTAAGAAGGTGAAGAATGAAAAAGGATGCATATCTGGTATAAAAAGCGATCTTGGTGGGGAATTTGAAAACACAAACTTCAAACTATTTTGTGAAGAAAATGAGATCTCTCACAATTTCTCTGTGGCTAAAACACCTCAGCAGAATGAGGTTGTTGACAGAAAGAACAAAAGTTTGCAAGAGATGGGTAGAACCATGGGCCTATCAAGTTCTTTACCTAAATATCCTTCTAGGCAGAAGCTGTTCACACAACATGTCACCTTCAGAACAGAATATTGATAAGACCAATTCTTAACAAGACTCCTTATGAGTTGTTGAAGGGAGGAAAGTCCAACATATCATATTTCCATATGTGACTATTTTATACTCAATACAAAAGATGATACTGGAAAGTTTGATGCTAAATCAGATAAAGGAATCTTTATTGGATATTCTAAAAATTCAAAGGACTACAGAGTTTATAATTATAGAACCTTGGTTGTAGAAGAATCTATCCATGTAAGGTTCAATGATAACAAAAGGACTAATAGGAATTATCAGATCTAGAAGATGATCTTGCAGGTATGGAGTTGAATCATACAATTGAAGATTTTCAGACGAAGGCTGAAGAACCATATGAAACACCATATGAAGGACCATCTGAAGTTAAACCACTTCAGAAAACTAATGTTGAGTCTCAAAATGAAGGCAGGTCACCATTCAAGCTTGATTGGAGATTCAAGCCTCATCACCCTAAAGAGAAAATCATTAGGGACACTTTAGAGTGCGTAAGAACAAGATCAAGACTGAGAGATACCAATAATCTTGATCTTCTGTCTGAAATTGAACCTAAGAACATTGATGAAACTCTGCATGATGAAGGGTGGATCATAGTCGTGCAAGAAGAGCTAAATCAATTTGCTTGAAGTGATGTCTAGACTCTAGTTCCTAAACCACATGGGAAATCCATTATTGGAACCAAATAGGTGTTTAGAAACAGGTTGAATGAGGATGGAAAGGTTGTTAGAAACAAGGCCAGACTGGTGGCTCAAGGTTACAATCAGCATGAAGGTATTGACTTTACTGAAACCTTTGCACCAATTGCCAGGTTCGAAGCAATTAGAAATTTACTTTCTTATGATGCTCAAAATGCCATCAAATTGTATCAAATGGATATTAAATGTGCTTTCCTTAACGAATTGAGGAAGAAGTGTTTGTCAGATAACCCCGTGGATTTGAAGATATTTCGTTTCTTGAACATGTTTTCAAACTTAAGAAAGCTCTCTATGGTCTGAAACAAGCCCCAAGATCTTGGTATGATAGATTGAGCAATTTTCTTATTAAAAATGGTTTTGGATCGAGCCTAACTCAACCCTAAAAGCTAGGTTATAGGGTGAGGACTATCCAAGGGTTATATACTTTTATTTAGCCTTAATTATCACTAGGCAATGTGGAACATTAATTTCCAACTCATCCCATCGCGCCCAGGGATGGACATATGGAGCGTGGGCATATAGGGGTGGGATTCTAGTAACGGATCTAGGATAGGCTCTGATACGATGTTGAAGTAATAGGGTTTTGGATATAAAAAAGAAGAAGAGATGAGAAGAATAATTGATACAAAGGACTATGTACTATCACTTATTTATACTGACCAATGTAGACTCATAATTAGGAAACGAATCATAATAATTATCTAGAAATATATATAGATACTAATCCTAGGAGATATTTTAGGATAAAACCTAATTTTAACAAATATTATAAGCTATATATTAAATATATTATTATAATATTCTAACAATACTTAAGAAATAAATTGTTCTTAAGAATCTTTGAAGATTCAGATGAAAATGCTTGACTAAGTATAAGTGCAAGATAAAAGAGATAAGATCAAAAGCAAGCACAACCAAATTTATCATGGTTCATCAAAAAACGTTAGTACATGTAACTTGCTTTGGACGATTTTCGAAGCTTTTGCAAACCGGTTTTGCGAAAAAATTATTGTTAAAAAGTAACAATTTTACCCACCTCCTAAGTATGAGACTCGATCCTTTCATATTTACTTTATATAGACTTTTATTTTATGACTTTGAATGACCTTTTAAAAAGTTTGGCTTGGTTAATCTGAAAGTATTTTTAAAAACCTATTTTATAATAAAATCTTTGGATTGCAAGTAAGCCTATATTTAATTAGTTTTAAAGGTTCATTTTTTTTTTTTGGACAATGTGCTCAAATATTTAAATAAGTCACTAAATATAT